>OX465253.1:11090061-11407647 GCA_949987775.1 Aproaerema taeniolella
CCATCTTTCACGCCTAAACTACTAAACCGATTTTGATGAAATTTGGTATAGAGATAGACTAGAGCATGGAAAAGGACATACTACATTTTATCCCACAGTTGGGCACGATATAACCTGTAATCAACGCGGGCCGAGCCGCCAGCGGCAAGCTAGTGTTACATAAAATTAGAAACTTTTTTATATATTATTTTTTCCCGCGCGGTTTTGTCTGTGCAGAAAGTATCCTATGTGTTATTCTCATTTGTATGATATATTTATTGGAAAGCGACGATATAACGGAAGTCGGAAGTGTATTAGTCCTCACAAACTTTGTTATTTAGGATAATTTATAACATCTTTAATATGCAAAAAAAAAAAACCATTTTACTTTAAAATAAGAGAGAGGCATGCGTTGTCGTAAGTACACGAGTTTATGAGTTCAAACCCGCTTTAGAAGTTGGGCAAAGATAACAAAAAGTTATGCTGCTGCTAAGTATTTATAAGTAACTTTCGGAAATTTAATTCGACTATGGGAAATATTGGGGGAAATAATTAGAATGCAAGGAAAATATAAACCTTAATTCACTGTCTCAAATTATAATGTATTAAGAAGTCATAATAATATTGCACGCAGTCATTCGTTCTCATTGCGCAATATAATTTATCATCTAAGTGTACCTACCTTATTAGGTGATATTGAAGGATGACTTATATAGTATTGTTTAATTTAATTGTTAATATAATTTTAGTCATCTACACGGCGCCTCGTTCATTCTATTAATGCTTCAATATTTAATTCAATTAGGGACTGTACTTGCAATACTGAAAGCACGGTCACCTAGTTCAATCAATGTATGGAAAAAAAAGAATCGCTTATAACTTTTTTTGGGCTGCATTTTGAGCCATCACAAACGAACCATCGTATTTATCATCTCTGTCACAAACCTTTGGTCTAGATTCCTCGAGTGTAGCGCACCTGGAAGTGGTAGAAACAGGTGGTTCAGCTGGCCTGACTTTTTCCAGCTGAACCATTTAGTTTTCTGGAATATCTCAAAAGTGCATGCGTTACGGGCGTTCTAACCTGCTTGGTACCCTGTCACATTGCCATCACAAACCTTTGATCAAAAAAGTTCAGAGTGATACGCGTTAGTTAGCGAGAAATCGACGAAAAACAAGTGGTTCAGCCAGCCGGATATCAGGCTGGCTGGACACTTGTTTTTCAAGATTTCTCCAAAAGTATTGCATCACGATAGATGAAATCAGTTTGGATTTCTGTCACATAGGCGTCACATTACTTTTGATCAGGAACGAATCCCGATAACCCTTCAGGAGCTGAGATCTGATGTGCTCCAAAAAATGCAAAATCCGGCTGGCTGAACCATGTTTTTTTGATTTTTTGGCGAAAGTATACCGTCACAAACGATGAAAGTTTTCTTGTTTGTCGTCACAAACGATTTGCTATCGACCTGAATATGCGAGATCTCTCCGGGCGACATGTCTCAGCTGTCCTGACCTACATATCTCTTTTAGGTATGCTCCCACAATATCTGAAAATCATCTAAGCAAAATTTCAAACTTACAGCTTCAATAGTTTTGATTTTGCGTGGAAATCTTTGTTAGTGGGTAAAAATACCCATTCTTCTTTTGTATGGGAATTTCATAAAACCCCGTGGACGGATTTGGACCCCAAAATTTTGATAGGCTGATCCTCATTTTTAGTGCTAAGATAATGTTGTAAACAAAGTTTCATTGATGTACTTTGGCTTTATGCTATTTTTCCTGTGCTAATAAATAGATGTGTGAAGATCGCTTCTAATTCGGATCTTAGACTAAGTTTCGCTAACTTTAAAGTCACTAGGTATACGAGTACTAGGTATAGGTAGAAATAGGTAGGACAATCTTTAAAAAATACCACAAATTTTCAATAATTATGATTATTTTATTAAATTTTATACACAAAAAAGATTTATTAGTATCTCATTACAAAAAGAGTAAAGATAATACATAAAATTCAAGAGAGAACTCAAAATACTAATGTGGCAATGGAACATGACTTAGTTTTTGAATAATGCTGTTTAATGAAGAATTTAGGAGCCAATAGGTCGGTTCGATATAGATTTTTTCACAACACCGCTGCACACGTTATTTATCCAGTCATTGATAACTTTAGCAGCCTCATCACTGTCACATATAGAAACATGGTCAGCTTCAACGTTGTGAACGAAAACACTATTTTCGGTTGATTTTGTTAAACCGTATGATTCATCGCATGAAAAAATTGGAGGGATATTTTTCTGACGTATCAGAGTGATTGGAGACTTGATTTTTGCTTTCTTTTCAGCTTCGTAATCATTTATTTCTTTTATCCTTTTAAATACTGCTAAACACATTGATGTCATAAATTCCTTTGAATATTGTAATTCTTGGGTATCTATTTCAACTAAGTATTTGATTCTCTCTTCATATGACTGGCTCGGGTTCCAATGTACCTTTAAATGCTTTTTGATGGAGGTATCAGCATAGAATAAGTCGATCAGGTAATACAATATACCATTTTGAAAGGAATAATCCGTTCCCGTAAACATTTTGTTTAAAATACATTTGAGGAAGTCTGGTGCACCATCCAGACAAACGATGAAACCTTTGTGACCTGAAAACAGAAAAAAAACCGTAATGTATTAGTTTAAAGCTTCTGCTTAAAATAAATCGTTACTTATTAATTGGAGGTCCGAGAATCCTCGTTTCTACCTAAGCCAAACTCAAGCAAAGTCCCGTAATGGATTTGTTCATCATTAATCTAAAATAATGTTACGCCAGTTTCATTTTTTTACCCGACTGCGTGACGCAAAGGAGGGTTATGTGTTTATCAACCTATGTATGTACCTATATATGTTTGTACCTTTGTGGCACTATTTAGACCAAACGCGTGGGCCGATTTTGATGAATGATACGTCGTTGGATTTGTCATGACGGCGCGAGTGTCATAAAAAGTATTAAAAAAATTAAAATCAAAATGGTCGATTTTGGATGCCATAATGTGAAAAAGAAAAAAATGAAAATCGACGAACTATGTCAAGTGGGCTATCTTTGAATAGGTATATAAAAATCATTGTTAGATTTCTCATATTATTTTTCAACTAAAATTACGGTTTAAGATATATGACGATTTTTTTTTTATTTTTTTTATTTATTACAAACAATTATCTTAAAAACTATCTTAAATACAATGTAACATAAACGAAATTGTTTTCCCGTACATTGCATAGTTCGTCGCCGAGGATTTGTCCACGTTTGTAGATGTTGGCTAGTAAGTATGTTATAAGTTTCATTTGTGTTGACTGTGTGTATGTTGTGTCCCATTTTCCCTCAAACTATCGAGTGGTTGTAGCTAGCTGCTGAATCAAGTCAAGTACCTAATATATCCATTTGATGCTCTGCCTACCCTATGTAATCCTTCCCTTATTTCTCTTAATAATGATGTTGGTTTCGTGATGTGCACTGTTTTATTAGTGGCAAGTGAGCGGTGCAATGAGTAGACGGGGCTAGTGTATGTGGTTTGTGTTGCGTGTGGTGTGGATGCGTGACTGTGTTTATGTGAGTGTGACCGGTAACGATTTTTCACTTAAATGTAGGATTTTAATTAGGAAGTTGTAAAATTAGCTGTATCTATAATATAAAGCTAATGAGGAGATCAATAAACAAATATAAATATCTGACTTAACTAAAAAATGTAATATAAAATAAATTGCTTTAAAAAATTAAACCCGACTGCGTAGTAAAAACTGAAAAGAAAAAAACAAGTAAGCTCAGTAGTCGAGACTTTTATTATTGAATAACATAACGATATTAACACTCGGGACCCATAAAAAATCCGGCTTCCTAATAATGGGTCCCGATCGTTAAAATCGCTATGTTATTCATTAATATCATTATATATAATAAAACTAAGTTAATAAAATGTGCGTGCCGATAAAACTTAAAAAGGAGTCCCAGCACGATAAAGGGACTTATATAGGTAGTGTGATAGCCCTTTATCCCCCCTCGAACAAGAAAGTTCCCGTTTTAACCTAAAGGTCGTGTTTTTAAAGATATAAGGGCTTTTCCAACCCTTCAACTTGGAAATTAAGTGTATTGGCGCCATCTGTTGTCGAGTATTTGAACTTCATTCAGAACAACGATTATTTGGGTTGCATTTCGAAAGGTGCTGCGAGCAATTGCAGCATGTGTAGGAATGGCGCCAAATTTAAAATTATTTGTTACTATAAGACACACTGTATTAACACATAGGCTACATAATTTTCCCCAAATTCCCACGGGAACAAAGTCCCGGGCGGAATGCTAGTTCAATAATAAAAGTTCGGCTTACTTGTTTTTTCTTTTCAGTTTTTACTACGCAGTCGTTTTTTTTTTATTTTTTTAAGTAATCTAGTATTGAAATCATGACGTATTTTAAATTTATTTGTTACTTAAACTGTACTCATACCTTCGTTTTCCAACTTGGCAGCCAATTCAAGTATGGGTAGAGTTCCGAAACTGTATCCTAATAAATAAAACGGCGCACCAGGAGCCAGGCGAGATTTCACAGTCTGAAATCAAAAAAAAACTTCTTAAATATGTATACTACATATAAATGTTCTTGATCTTAAATATCATAAATATGGTGCATTGCTTTACGCCCTGTCAAAGAAAGAAGCACGATCCGTCAGACTCATCGCGAAGTTGGGATGTCGAGCAGTGAAAGCCCCAATGGCTTCTTATCTTCAGCCATACCAGATAGGTTTCAAAACCACGCTTGGCTGTGATATTCACGCTGCCCGAGCTTTTGCCACAGTCGGCAGAGACTCCGACCGTGTCATTGTAAAGGTAGACATAAACCAGAATGCCAAAAAAGATGGGATGAAGTAGCATCAAAAACAACGTATATTGGTTTACTGGATAGTGCTGCCGAAGCAGAACTAACCCGCCTGCGAGCTGTATCTGCTCCCAAGTCGGGTGTTTGGTTGCATGCCTTGCCTTCTCCACACATGGGCGATCATCTAAATAACGACTCTCTTAGGGTGACTGCGGCTCTCAGGCTTAAGAAGTACCATCTGGGAGTCTCATCGTCGCGTTTGTGGCGTGATGGTGGAGGCATATGAGTGCCTTGGTCTTATGTAGACTATGTGCTGTAGAGTATGTGCTGGCAGGCGCCCCCGCCATCACGCGATCAACGACGTGATTAAAAGTGATTTAACGGCGGCAAACTTCTCCTGTGTTCTGGAGCCCTCCAGTCGTCCCCGAAACGACGGCAAAAGGACCGACGGTCTCACACTGGTTCCATAGCAGAAAGGTCGTTACATGTGCCTGCACCTTCGCACAGTCGCACCTTCCAGGCGCCCAAAAAACAGCGGGTGCAGCCGCGGAGACAGTAGCCAAGAGAAAATGAGCAAAGTATGCCAACCTGGAACCAGCGTACGCGTTTGTACCGTTTGCGGTCGAAACAATGGGAAAATGGGAATCAGACGCAAAAATCTTCGTCCACGAAGTCAGCCGTGGTCTGCATGCGATTAATGGAGATCCTTGAGAGGGATATGTTCTCGCTCAAAGGATATCGCTGGCGATATAGCGGGGAAACGCTGCAAGCATAATGGGGACATTTGGACGAGCTACCACAAATGTGGGGGGGTAGTTTTAACTAAATGTGTCACTTTAATTTTATTCTTTATTGTACACACATATACATACAGATTACAGAAGAGAAAGGACATATACAACGGCGAGCTTAACTCAAGAAATGAGTTTTCTTCCAGCTAACCTATGTGAGAGGGAGAGGCAGTTGAAGTGGGCAAGGGTGTACCAAGAGAAAATGTGAAAAATTAAATTTATTAGGGTGTGTTATATTAAGTAAATAATATACAAATAAAAAATAAATAAATATATTTATGAACACATGCAATTTGCTACATAGATAATAAATACCTACATATATAATATATACAAAATATGATATATAAATACATATAATATATGGATAATACTTAGCAAGATAAATAATGCTCTTTCAGCTCTCTCTTGAACGCATCCAATGAACGACTCGCTCGAATGTCATAAAGAAGTGAATTCCACAAACGCACAGAGTGCACCGTGAAGGAACCGCCATAACAGGATGAGGAGTGGGGTGGGAAACGAAGGAGGAGGGATCTACTGGTCCGGCAGGGCGCGCTTCGTGGGATCTGGTACTCGAACTGCTCACGGAGGTACTGTGGGAAAACTGGACTATTCAAAATTGAGTAGAGGGTAGAGAGGACGTGCAAATCACGTCTTCGCCTGATTGGTAACCATTTTAATTGAGACCTATAAGATGAAACGTGGTCGTATTTCCGCAGCCCAAAAATAAAACGAATACACAAATTCTGTAGCCGCTCCAATTTATTCAGTAATTCCTCCGTGGCGTCCAAGTAGCAGACATCCGCGTAGTCGAGGAGAGGAAGGAGTAAGGATTGGGCCAAGGTAACCTTAGCTTCAAAGGGCAAAAACTGCTGAAGACGCTTGAGAGACTGAAACGAGTAGTGGACTTTTTTACTTACCTCATTTATATGACTGGACCAGGAGAGATAACAATCAAAGATAACACCCAGGTTTTTTGCAGTTTTCGCATAGGCTATTGGAGTGCCATCGAACACTACTGGTGGCAAAGTATTATTGACAGCTCTATTGTACATATGATGACTACCAATTAGTAAGGCTTGTGACTTAGTCGGATTCACAAGAAGCCCATGCGATTTAGCCCAACTGCTAATTCTCCCCAAGTCCGCATTAACCTCCGATATAGCATTCGTAAGGTCATCAATGTGGAAATGACGATATATCTGCAAATCATCTGCATAGAGATGGTATCGAGAAGTGATGCCAAGAGTGATTTCATTTATGAATAATGAAAATAATAAGGGAGAGAGAACACCGCCTTGGGGAACGCCGGCAGTTAGGTCACACCATTTCGATTTGACATCGTCACAGTGGACGCACTGCGAGCGGCCCCGAAGATAAGAGTCGAACCATGAGATTACAGGTGAAGAAACGTTAAGAGATGAGAGGATATTTAAGAGGATGTCACTTTAACACAGTTACGTGTGTATTTTTTTTTTGAGTGTAATGACATAATACAGTATATTAATTCTTAAATCATTAATATTATTGAGGAAATAAAAACAGAAGTTACTAATTAAATTCACAGTTTTTAAATACAGACAATTACCCAAAGGTAAAGGTTTGTAATTGGCTTAGTATAACATATAACCGTGTATATCCATAGTTTGTATTGGCTGTAAATCTTCCTAATAAAATAAAATCCAATAAAATATAAGTTTTAGCTGTACCTTATATAATCTTTGTGCCATATTTTCTATATCTTCATATACATTATTCAGCCCAAGTTGCAAAATACATGAAGGTATGTCTAGTTTAGAACTTAAAGCTTTTAATGTCATTCCACTACCCTCTATTCCTGGTAGCATGAACATAACCTTGTCCAAATTTTTTGTCTGAAAAACAGAAGTTATTAAGATTAAAAGCAATAAAAGTAAAGTTATAAAATTAATTAAATGTTCTGTCTTAGTTATAAAAGTCATGAATTGTCAGCCATGTATTCCTAATGGTCTTTTACATTAACACTTACTAAATATTAATGTAAAAGACCATTAGGAAAAAACTTAAAGACGGGAATAATGTTTTCAACTATCCTAACATGGCAATTAATCCTCGTATTTAGTTACCTACACATATTAATAAAAGTTCTTTCCTAACTACTTACTCCATCTCTGCTTGGAACATCAATAAAAGGCAGTAAAATAGTGTTTTCGTCACCAAAGTTTCTCAGAAACATGTTCATAAAAGTTGATTCGTCATGTATTTTTTGACAATCTTCTACGTCTCCTTCTTTTGTAACAGAGTCAGCGTTGGCCTGGAATTCCGCTAGCCTGAAATGGAAACAAAATTATATATTCATCTATTTAAAAAACACCCTTTTTCATTCTAAATCAAAGTAGGGAATAATCTGATTATCAAACCATAGTACATGAAAAAGTTCCTCTACTTGAAATAGTACAATAGGTTGCCAATAAACTAGTTTATACTTATACAATCTTACAATAGTGCCAGCTGCGACTTACTTTGCAAAAGTGAAAGACCTTATGTCCTGAGCTGCAAGGAATATTTCGAATTCTCTCTCGAGTGTCTGCTTAATCTCAACCGCCATTATACTATCCAATCCTAATTCAGAAAGTGGCACTTGTTGTGATACTCTCTTCAAATCCGAAATACCTTAAACAAATACACAACTTGGTAAATTAAGAATTATTCCATAAACTGTGAATAATACTGGGCGTTCATTCTGTAAGTTTACAATGGTTACTTCGGAGATTAAATCTTTTTCGTGGGCTACACAGATGTCAGAGACAGGAATAATCTTGTTTAAAATACTATAAAACTGTTGTATTGGTTTAATATAATATACTATAGAATTGGTGTAATATATCATAGTGACACATGAATCATTTTTAATACTTCCAAAAGAAGAGTAGTTTTTAATTGGAAAAATCAGAAAGAATTATTAGAACAAGATCCCAGGGCCGTCAGACCTTACTTATTTTCACATAAACCAAATAAATGGGAAATAGTAGTGCTTCATAGTGTTATGAATACCACCTAACCTGGGCCAACGGCCAATTTTCAGCTACCAGGTTCTGAAGGTACTTCCAAAAAATGCTTACTTTCCTTGAAGTCTGGGTGCTATAAAAAGTATTGTTATAGTTCCCTGAAGATCATATACAAAAATCAAGGCTCAGATTGTAGGTATTGTAGGGACACATGATTCGTTTTGTAAATTCAGCATATTTGCCACTTCCAGTAGAGTTGGGCAAGGTGACGTCAGTCGTCTCTCGCCCGCCACGCAGGTCACTCATTTAAAATGTAATTTTGTATTTAATGGTAACGCAATAGAAATGTGCCTCGGAATATTTGGATTTCCTCATGTACCCTGTTCCTGCCTACAAAAACTCAACACTGGTGACCCCGACGTGAAAACCCAACACTGGTGACAACCCGACATCGAACACGTAACTTTCAGAATTTTCGACATGAAATTGGAGTCAAGAATGTGCATGTGGAATAAGCAACGTGGCGGCGGCGTGGTTCCTGAGGCGGCTCCCCCAGAGAGGCAATGGGGTAAATACTAACTACATCACTGCGGAAAATTGGTGAAATGTTTTAAAATTTAAAACCCACTACTGGAAGTGAAGATCGAAAACAACCCCTCATCGTATCTGTGACATCATCGAGATTTCGACAGTCGACGCCCTCAACGTCAAGGGTACTTTATGTGACCGGATTGCGCGTTCACGACGGAAGGTCAACGGACGGTGATCATAGTCAACGGAATCCAGTAAGCTTTGGGTGGTAGCTTCGCTGTGAGGCTCTCGACGGAAGGCATAGTGTGTCTGGTCAACAATACTGAAGCCTATACGAGACGCCTATGGAGATTTTTACGATGGACAAGAGGAGCGAAGAATTTCGAGTTATTTTTAGAACAGAAACAACGTGTAATAGGAATTATCACACATGAGGTCAGATTCGCAGAACCGAAGTAGCAGCACCTATTCACATCGCTCGGTCAGCGAAATTGGATAGCTCGTCGCGAGTGAACCGTAGTGCTCAGTGCGTGTTATAGCGATTATGTTTACGTTGTGATATTTATAGGTTGTTCATTTTTTAAGTTTCATGAGATTTTATTGTTTTTACTGATGCAAAATTTTGTTGTCACATGGCTATAGCTAAGTTTAATATGTTTGGTTTAAGGCTCCAAAAGAGAAGCCTATGTTGTAATTTTAGAATATTGAAAATTTTTGTCAACATTTTGGAAAAGGGGGGAATATTGTAGGGACACATGATTCGTTTTGTAAATTCAGCATATTTGCCACTTCCAGTAGAGTTGGGCGAGGTGACGTCAGTCGTCTCTCGCCCGCCACGCAGGTCACTCATTTAAAATGTAATTTTGTATTTAATGGTAACGCAATAGAAATGTGCCTCGGAATATTTGGATTTCCTCATGTACCCTGTTCCTGCCTACAAAAACAGTATAATCGCATAATTTACAGCCGACGGAGAGTGTCTGGCGGTGTTGAACATTATTTTTTATATTTAATTAATTATATCCTATAAGACATCAGCAGCCAGACTTCAAGACAAGTGAGTAATTTTTGGAAGTACCTTCAGAACCTGATAACTGAAAATTGGCCGCCAGCCCAGGTTAGCTGGTATTCATACATTACTAATACGTATTAGCACTACTATTTCCCACACATTTGGTTTATGAGAAAATAAGTAAAGTCTGGCGGCCCTGGGATCTCCGTCTATATGTCAATGTCACGGTTCTAAAACGTCATCAAGGGCACTGATGACGTTTTAGAACCTTACAGCTGGCAATGGAGTGGGGTCCCTAACCCTTTTTTTAACCCGAGTCAATGACTATGAGTAGTGCTAAGCTGATAAGCAGCTCTCCTTTGCACAGCTTGCGCAAGATATTGGGAGAAGGGCAGCTAATTGCTTCGGAAAGATGTTAATAGTATCAACGTCGACTACCGAGGAGTACAGTTAAAGGCGTTCAGGGTACTGTATTACGGCACTTTCGTAACCACAGTAACTTAGGCAGCTACAGCAATATGGTATGAGAGGGTGAGTCTATTCACGGTGTGATAAACGCTGCTCAAAGCTCAGCTCTATCACACTCAAAGCTCAGCTCTATCTATCATATAACTCTTGAACAAACTTTATTAATCAGTTAGTGCTGCAACACAACAGGAAGGAGTGCTGGTAATCAGGGCGAAAACGCTGGATACCACAAATGGAGATAAAGCGAGCAAAGAAATGACGCGATAAATAAAGCAGAAACAAAAAATATACACAAGTTGTGGCAGTAACGCTGGGAGACTGCGGATCAGGGACATGATTTTCATTTCTTCTACAATGTGAAGAAAAGTGTAAATGGCCACGTGGGTCAAGCCTGACTATGTGACATCGCAGATATTGACCGGATATGGTTGCTTCAGGAGAGTAAAAGACCTGGGTCTGGCCGAGGCTAGAATGTGTGATGTGATTATGGTGAAGGAGAGGGGTACGGGGACCATGTCAGAGCGTAATTTAACTCCATGCTAAGTGGTATTGATCAGAAGGAAGAGGCTCTTCGCAGACCTTATATCTTTTGAGGCAAACATTCCAAAATTTGGTCATGTCCATGTAACCGAAAAGTCGGTAGGACCATGGGTGTGGAGGGAGAAATGTCATAACACAATGTAACGAATTCTTCAATTCGTTGACTATCTGTATATTCTGTAGATGTAGCTGCAACATGCAAAGAATATCCCCACTATCGTAAATTTTCTAAATTGCGTCTCACAATGGAAGCAAAACAGACGAATTCACTTCGAAACATTATCATTTATTTTATCAATCATTATTTTGTTAAATAAGGACTTCATATGTCAAACGTGGCATCAAGTGGTTCTGAAACACTGATGCTCTGCCTGCCCCGTATATAATTACATCCGTGAGCGTATTTAATGTATGTAAATAAGGACGTCAACGTATCTCTATAAGTAAAAAATACATTTAAGTACATTGAAATGCATAAAAAAGTATTATTACCCATAATTTGTGCAACAGCATCGACAGCATTTGAAATACCACTGTTTGAGGTTCGTTTTTCCGCCACTACGATAGAGGATACTATAGCAGAAGATTTCTGTTTCAAAAACTTATCCATGGCTTGTAGACACGATGTTATTCTTTGTTGCAATGTGCCACCGATTTCTATTACAATGTTTTCTTCTTGCATGTCTGCGACCAAACCCACCTGAAATCAAAAGGGAATCACTTTTACGGATACAACTACTTATAGATCTATATCAGGAAAAAGTAAAGCCTCATTAAATTTGATGAAATTAAACGAAATATTTGTACGAAATCAGCGAGTTTTAATTAGTAATTTAGTAAATATATCACAACGTAAATGCAAATTGAAAAAGAACATGGAGGAATGACATCGAAAGTGCAAGCAGGACAATAAAGAAAGAGATGGACTAGATTCTAAATTTAAAGAAGGCGCCATTTGATTTGACATTACAACACTCTCACTAAATTAAAGCCTTCTTTAAAAACTTACAAACATACAATCTGACCAAACAGGAATCTGTCATAAACGGAATCTGCCGAAAAAGGACTAAAATGAAATCAAAATAACATATCCTCTTATAAAACAACTAAAACCTTCCTAGAAACGTTACAATAGTGTAGTACCTTAATTATACAAATGCTATTAAAAATCTTAAGTTTCAGAATAATTAACATTTAAGTATTAATTACTGCACTAACTCCTACTTTACCTCTTGGGTACTGAAATCTGTCTCTTGATAAAGGTTTTGTGAATATAACAGCACACTGTTCATCAGTACACAAGTACTTTAAATCTATTACTTTTTCTTTGACAAACTTATATTTAATATCGATGTGTTTACAGCGTTTATGATCTATCTATCTATCTATGGAGGGGACGCCCGTCAGGCACAGGCGGGTGATCAGTCCACTCATTTGGGACCATTTCACCCAGTTCCCCAAACAGCGCATGAGTTTTACCTCTGCACTGACAGTTCCACCTCTTTGAACCTACCCGAAGCTTTAGCAAACCCGATTATATCCTTTATGTTAAGCTCTTGTATTTGTTCTTCTTTTACCTCATCCATGCCTATTGTCTCCCATCTTACCAGCGCGTACATTGGACACTCAGTCAGGAAATGGAGACTTGTTTCCTCCTTGTCGCATTCTGGGCATGCGGGATCACTTTTTAGGCCCATTATTGCTAGGTGTCTGTTCAAAGGACAGTGTCCCGTGAGCAGACCCACTACAATCCTGATGTCCTTTCTATTTAACTTTAGAAGTTGCTTCGTCTTTCTTTTTTCATATGTCTTTAGGAAGATTTTTGCCTGGCGGCATTGTTTATTGTGCTTCCATCTTAAATTGGCTTCTTCTGTTATGATCTTGCTTATTATTCCTTTACTGATTTTACTTGATATAGGTAGCCTGGGTTCCGGGCCGATGAATGTCTCATCGGCCCCTTTCCTTGCTAGCTCGTCTGCGATCTCATTACCTATATGTCCTTCGTGCCCCGGCACCCAGGCAATGGTAACTTTGGTCTTTTTGGCTAAGGCGTTAATAGCCTCCTTACATTCTGTTACTAGGGCCGAGTTAGTTTCGGCTCTGTTTAGTGCCTTCAAAGCAGCCTGGCTATCACTGTATACTATGATGTTCTCTTTGTTTTCAGTGATCATGCTGTCTATGATTCTGACTCCCTCTGTAATAGCCAGCACCTCAGCCTGGAAAACGCTAGCGCATCTTCCCAGGTGCATGGTAACTTGGCCATCTACCTGGTTCATGATGTGTATTCCCAGTCCTGATAGTTTTGTTGTTTTTTTCCTGGAGCCGTCAGTGTAGCACACTATCTTTGGATCTTGTATGTCCAAGCTCCAGCTTTCTCTAGCTCCTATATGGATCCTGTATTTTTTGTCAAAGATTACTTTTTTCCTGATGAGGTCATTATTAGGGAGTATCATTGACAACTTCTCTCCATACTTTCCATCTAATATGGTGTCCTTTATCCATGAAGTTCCCTTTCCATTCTAGGCTTGACTTCATCCTATACCATTGCTCCATAGCTCTCTTTTTAACTTCCAAGTCCAGAGGATGCAATCCCAATAATACATCTAAGGCAGCTGATGGAGTGGTTCTCATCGCTCCTGTGATCATTAGGGTTGCAAGTCTTTGTACTTTTGCTAGTTCATTCCTGTTTGCTTGTATGGTGGTTTTATGCCACCAGACAATTGCTCCGTATGTTACTCTTGGAATTATGATTGCTTTGTATATCCACATCATGACATGCGGCTTGGTGCCCCAGGTTTTGCCTACAGCTCTTTTGCATTGCATGAGTGTGATTTTTGCTTTATCGCATTGTTCTTTTATGTGTGTGTTGAATTTAAGAGAGTTATCAATAGTTACTCCAAGGTATCTTATTTCGTTTGATACCTCTAATTCAACACCATCTATCGTAAGTGGTCTAAACTCTTTGTTTTTCCTAGTTTTTGAGAACAAGAGTATTTTCGTTTTGGCTGGATTTAAATTAAGTCCCCTGGCTCTGCACCAGTTCAAAACAGTTCTGATACCCTTGTTCATAATATCTCTCATCACGTTGATTACTTTTCCAGATACTAGTAATACTCCATCATCGGAGTACGCTTGCATGTATATGCGCATATCGTTAATCTTCTTAACTAGGGGGTCCAGCAGTAGGCACCACATCAGCGGCGATAAACAGCCGCCTTGTGGAAAGCCTCTCTTGGCTTTGATTTTGTGGGTGTCACCCCCCAGCTGTGCTATGATTGATCTATGTTTCAGCATGTTCATTATCCAACATGCTGTCTGTTTATCTATACCTTCCCTGTTGAGAGATTCTTCTATCGCCGAGGTTGAGGCCTTGTCAAAAGCCCCCTCCACGTCAAAGAAGCATCCTAGGGCATGTTCTTTGTTGGTTAACGTTCTATCAATCCTTACTATCATGTTGTGCAGCGCGTGCTGATTCTTGTGTAGGGGAGTAGAACTCAACTCTATCCTTTGTCTTAAGTGTTTATCTACTAGTTTCTCCATAGTTTTCAGTATAAAGGAGGATAAGCTAATGCACCTAAAGGATTTAGCCTCTTGGTACGACTTTTTCCCCGGTTTCGGTATGAAGACTGCTTTGACCATTCTCCAGCTCTCCGGTATGTAGCCAGTGGCTATGCTACTCCTAAATAGTGCGGAGATGGCATCTTTGACTTTGTCACAACTAAGTACACATTGCAACATCTTAGGGAAGATTTCATCAGGTCCTGCAGCCTTGTATGATGCGAACGATGAGATGCTCCATTCTATATTTTATGATAGTCAACATTTTTAATTACTGAGATTGCACTTTGATTGTCTATATTCAAACACATCGAATCTTGATTATATTCACTAATATCTAAAAGAAGTCGTTTTATCCATATTGCCTCTTTCGTTGCCGAGCAGGCAGCCATAAATTCGGCTTCCGTAGTGGACAAAGCTATACTTTGTTGACGTTGACTAGCCCAGGTGATTGCTGCGTTATTCTTTATGAACACATATCCAGTCATAGATCTTCTTGTCTCTGTGTCCTTGGCATAGTCTGCATCACAATAGCCTTCAACTAAGTTTTCCTTCACAGGTGAATAACATAAGCCATATTCTTTAGTTTCTCTCAAATATCTTAAGATCTTTTTTGCTGCATTCCAGTGGTTAATATCATAACAGTCAAGATAACGGCTTAATAAGCTCACTCCATACATTATATCAGGCCTACTGACAATAGCAAGGTGCATAAGAGATCCAACTACTTCTCTGTATGGTAGGTTCTTTTCTGGAACTGTTTCACTCTTTATTAGATTAACATGAGGATCAACGGGAATACTGTTTCCATTAGAATTATTCATATTAAATTTGAGTAACAGCTTTTCCACATATTTTTTCTGATGAAGAAAAAGCTGATTCTTTGATCGTTCTATTTGTAACCCAACATAATTCCTTGGTTCACAAGTTTTCATCTCAAAGTTATCTTTCAGATCACTGTTTTTTTTCAAAAGCACACCTTGATCTTTTGATATTATTAACCCATCATCTACATAAAGAAGTAGATACACTTTAACTTCGTTTACATATCCAGTGTAGACACATTTATCTGAGTGACTATTTTTGAAACCAAGTTTCTGTAACACGGAGTCAAACTTGTGGTTCCAACAAAGTGGGGCTTGTTTCAAACCATACAACGATCTAACAAGTTTGCAGACATGATTCGGCGGCACGTCTAGCCCCTCTGGTGGCGTCATATAAATATTTTCTGAAATATCTCCGTACAAAAAGGCAGTCTTTACATCAAACTGTACCATTTTGAGATCATGTTGACATACTTCAGTAAGTATAGTTCTCACAGAATCATATCGTATCGTTGGAGAAAATGTTTCAGTATAATCAATCTGATATTTCTGAGAACAACCTTTAGCACATAATCTAGATTTATAAAGCTGTCCAGATGGCTCATCTTTGATGCGAAAGACCCACTTACAGCCAATTACTTTTGCTCCAGGCGGCTTCTCAATAAGCTCCCAGGTCTTGTTTTTGTAATGTGCCTTTAACTCTTCTTTTATAGATTGTCTCCATTTCTCTCCATCCTTAGAAGATACGGCTTCACGGTAGGTCTGCGGTATGTCTGGATCGCCACCTTGGAATCCAGTTTCTGTCCTTTTTCTTTTGGAGTGTGGACCATGGCTTCACATCCAAAGACACGGAGGTGACTGACATCAGGTTTCTTCCCAGACCACAGCTCTTCAGGTGTAACATATGATAAGGCTCGTGTAGGACATCGATTAGTTACATAAGCTGCCGTACATACTGCCTCTGCTCAATATTGTTTTTGTAACTTCGCATTTATTAACATACAGCGAGCTCTTTCCATTAAGGTCCGATTCATCCTCTCGGCTAGCCCATTCTGCTGAGGAGTGTATGGATTAGAAGTTTGATGTATAATTCCAGCATTTTTCAAATAATCTGAGAAATCATTACTTAAGTATTCTCTTCCGTTATCTGTGCGAATACATTTTATCTTCAGAGAGAGCTGGTTTTCTACTAAAGCTTTGAACTCTTTTAATCTACTGAAAGCATCAGATTTATTTTTGAGTATATAAACAAATACTTTCCTGGTATAGTCGTCTATGAAGGTCAAGAAGTAACGGGCTCCTCCGTGAGACTTTACTTCTAGCGGCCCACAGACGTCAGAGTGTATCAGCTCGAGGGGGTTCTTTGCTCTGGAACCTCCTGCAGGAAACGGCAGTCGAGACTGTTTTTCTTCTTGACAAGATTCGCATATCACATTCATTTTATTCTGAGTGATTTTAACTCCATCTGTGTGTTCTGTCAGTTTAATTAAATCAGTAAAATTTAAATGTGCCATTCGTTGGTGCCAGAGATAAGTTTCAGTTTCATCAGCTTTACAAGTGTATGCTTCAATGCTATGCGTATTGAGCCGGTACATATTGCTGATAAGATTTGCTGCTGCAACTTCTGTACTCTCTTTGTTGAGTATTTTATAACCTTTATCATTAAATCGCACAGAGCACCCATTTTTAATCATCTGACTGACAGACAAGAGATTACTTGCTAATTCTGGTACATAGAGAACATTTTTAACGCTTATTACTTGCACTGTGCCATTTTTTCCGATGACATTCAAGTCTATTTTTCCACAACTTTTTACCTGAAGCATTTTGTTATTGGCAATTCTGATGCTTGAGATTGGTGGCGGTGATTCGTCATATAACCAATCATTTTTCATCTTCATGTGCATTGATGCACCGGAGTCGATATACCAACCATTGTCGTTGTGTGTTGTGGCAGAAAATACAGCTACATACCCAGAATTATCTTTTGATTCCTTGTTGTTGGTCTGTTTCTTTTTCGATTTGCAGTTTTTCGCTAAGTGTCCATATTTATTACAGTTAAAACACCTCGGCCCCCTTCTAGGTGTATTATCAGTGGACTGCTTTGTTCTGTTGCCAGTTCTGTTCGCATACATAGCTGTAGACTCGGAGCTTCTTACTTCTTGCAATAGCTTAGTCTTTACAGCATCTGATGTAATTGGTACGCCGGAACTCTCAAAAGCCATTATCATAGGTCTATAAACTTCGGGCAATCCGGCCAGAAGAAGTGTACCAAGCCACTCGTCATTCACTTCAAACGAAATGTTTCGTAATTTATGAGCAGTTGACATTACCTTGTTCACATACTCCTCAATATTCTGGCAACTGTCTAGTGTTGTTGTGATTAAATCTCTCAGAAGACCGACTCGACGTGTTAGCCCCTTGTCGTCGAACGCTTTTTCTAAATTCAGCCAAACTTCTCGCGCAGTTTTTGCTTGTTGTATATGCACAAAGTTCACAGGGTCAACTAGAAGTATAATTTTTGACTTGGCTTTCACATCAAGTTTTGAATCAACGCTCGTACCAGGATCGATGCATGACCACAATTCTTCATGTTGTAGATAAGTTTGAACGGCAAACTTCCATGTGTTGTAGTTTTCTCGTCCAACTAACTTCTCAATAAGCGTCATGGGTTTGGATGATGACATAGCAACACAATAAATTATCACGGCACACGATAGTTCAGAATTATTTGGTTTTGCAAAACAGAAAAGGTGACAGATTAACACGGGTCTTCTTATACTGCGTAAAATTCTGTTTATCTCGCGGATTTCATACAGGTCAGGGCTGGGCCCATAACCTGATGAAATTAAACGAAATATTTGTACGAAATCAACGAGTTTTAATTAGTAATTTAGTAAATATATCACAACGTAAATCCAAATTGAAAAAGAACATGGAGGAATGACATCGAAAGTGCAAGCAGGACAATAAAGAAATAGATGGACTAGATTCTAAATTTAAAGAAGGCGCCATTTAATTTGACATTACAACAAAATTGAATAATTTTCCAACGCTTTGTTCGGTTTATAGGCTCTATTCTGTACTATCTACGATCGACGGACGGGAAATAAGTGTCACTACTTGTCACTGTCACCTGTATAGCGCAAAACAAAGATGTACTGACATTCGACGCTTCATAGTTTCGGTCGTAGATAGTACTCAGTAGAGACCCAGAGGTATGCTTCGTTTGAGCCCATGTCTACAGATTCTCATTTCTACAGATTTTCATTCACTGATCTATAGTTTAACAGATCAAAGTTGATCAGACCTAGTTTAACAATCTGTCAGCTTACTTCACCGAGAAATCAGATAAGGTATTAAAATAAAACGGGCAAGTGCAAGTTGGACTCGCGCACGAAGGGTTCCGTTACCTATAAAACAGGCCACGTGCGAGTCGGACTATGAAAACCATTATCTCTATAAAAACGGCAAAAAAATCACGTTTTTTGTATGGGAGCCCCCTTTAATATTTAAGTTATTCTACATTTCAGTATTTTTTGTTATAGCAGCAACCAAAATACATCATCTGTGGAAATTTCAACTGTCTAACTATCACGGTTCATGAGATACAGCCTCGGACAGACTTATCTATAAAAACGAGCAAAAAAATCCCGTTTTTTGTATGGGAGCCCCCTTAAATATTTAATTTATTCTACTTTTTAGTATTTTTTGTTATAGCAGCAACCAAAATACATCATCTGTGGAAATTTAAACTATCTAACTATCACGGTTCATGAGATACAGCCTGGTGACAGACGGACGGATAGACGGACAGCAGAGCCTTAGTAATAGGGTACCGTTTTTTCCCTTTGTGTACGGAACCCTAAAAATAATGTAGAGAAAGTCACCGGTATATTTCGGTTTTACAGATCGCACCAATCGTTTAAGAGTCCGACTTAAAAACCATTACATCACCTTTGCTGCACCTAACCATTACCCTTCTTCTCTTCTTCTTACCAGCCCATATACGTCCCCATTGAGTGGCACGGGCCTCCCTTCGAAACACGAAGGGGATTTAGGCCATAGTCCACCACGCTGGCCCAATGCGGGTTGGTTACCCTACTATTTCTTATTTTACATTCTTGTCCAGTGAACACTTAAACACTGCACACTAGGTATATTTTTGTTAGTAATATTCTTTGTCATCGGTATTTTAAATGATGTTTAAGTTAACTAGAATGTAATCACTAACATCGCCAATGGCTCCCCATTGAATAGCCAGTCCCGGCAGTCCTTGACTGTTCCTTTTCTGACAAATTCTTTCCATTACAGAATTCGAAAAGCCATAATTGGTTTGACCAGCGTTACCACGACCGCATGACACTGATGAAAATACTACGAAATCTCTGTAACAAGAAATTGATACATTTAAAAATTGAAATCGATTGGTTGTACGGTTTGAAAACTCTGACATCAGGGTTAGCCAAGTTCGCCACACACTTGACCGTACCTACACGAAGAAGGAAGGAAGAATACTAAATTATTTGAACTGTGTTGTTGATAAGATTTTTAACTAATTATAAAAAATAAAATAACATAAGTACCTCAAATTTGGACACAGTTTTCTAGACAATTCATCAAGATGAATGGTAGTAGTAGCTTTAGGACCACAAGAATTTTTGAACGTCTCAGGAGTTTGGTTTGTAAACAGTGCATCATTTAACACAACTGCTAAATTGAAGATTGCTACAACTGGTCCCATAGCATTACTTAGCTTGAGTAGTTGTTCACAACCAGACACTGTTGTGACGTCAGTAGTAGAAATTTGCAAGTTCACACCATATTGTGTCCAAATCCTGTAAAAAGCAAAATAAATATTAAATACGATAGGTATTCAAATATTACTAAAAAAAATACAACACAAGCATATTTTTAGGGTTCCGCACCCAAAGGGTAAGACGGGACTCTATTACTAAAACTCCGCTGTCTGTTCGTCTGTCCATCTGTCACCAGGATGTGTCTCATGAGCCGTGATAGTTAAGACAGTTGAAATTTTCACAGATGATATATTTCAATTCAATTCAATGTTTTATTGCTCTCATAATGTTAACATAGGTGGAAACTTAAAATCACTATCACATTATGACCCGGTAAGGCATGGAAAAGTTACAGAATAGTACTTATTCTAAACAGCTATGTTTTAATACTTGTCGTATTATACATTGATATCATATTTGATTTGATTTGATAACTATGTTTTTCTTGCTATATTTTTTATTTATGTAATTTAGAATTTGTTCAAAACGTATACTCAAAAAATATAAACTTACTAATAACATATTTTCCTTAATTAGTTCTATGGCACATATATCTAAAACATAATCAATAGACATTTCTGAAATTTCACTTATTTCTATAGATTTAATATGATCTTTTAATAGTTTACAAACACAATAAGAAACTGCCATTTTATAGCCGTTGAAGTTTATGAGACTTAATTTATCTTGGGATAACCAAGATTCGGAAATACAAAAGCTATGGTACTGCAGATTTTCTTCTAATATAAGAAATATTCTACTAAGTGTTGCTTATTGTATAAGCTCTGCATATTTTGAAATAAATTGTTAAAATATTGGTCTGTGTGTTTAACGAAACGTACGGTTGATGTTTTTTCCTTGTTCGCTGTTTGAAAGTTATTTTCGTTACTATTTTCCATGTTGTCATTATTTTCATCATTACGAATGTTATCTACCACATCTACCTTCTTTTCCATGACAAACAGCTGATTGTTGCGTATGACTGCATGTTGTCCTTTTTTTCGTGCTATGAACATTCTTTCCGCATTATTCTTCTCTCTTTACGTGCATTACTGTCTAAATAGAGAGTCCTGTTCCATGGCAATATTGGGTGTTTTTTGAGATGTATCTCACCATCCGCTTACTTATAAGTTCAGTGATAAGAAGCCATTTTTGTTGTCATGATATTTGCCAATTCGGTTTGTTTCTTCTATGTAGCCCAGCAAGTCAATCTAAAGTGTCTCGCGAAATATATCTACAATTCTTGTATTTAAATCATATTCCGATTCTTGGTAATATTCTGGTAATCCGTAAAGAACGAATTTCTTGCTATTGTTTTTTGGAGTTTGTGTTTCTATGCGTGTTCTTAGTTTGCTCTCTAAATTTTGTATAACGCTTTTTAAATTCTCGTTCTCTTTTTTAAGTTTTTCTACATTTTTGTTTACTTTTTCTATATATGCTTTTTTATTATTTTTTTCAAGTGATAGAATAACGACTTCTCCTTGCATATTTTTTCTTAGTTCAGGAATAGCTTTATTTATTTCTATTTGTATTGTATTTTGTAGCACTGATATAATCAGCAAGTCAATAATAATAGTTTTATTATTTTCTTTCAGCTGAAAAGCTATCATATGACTCAATTTTTCAAGTGTGACCTCAGCATTTTTGTCACATCTAGAAGAGTTGTGTTCCTATTTTGTGTCATCCAAAATCGAGCTAAGATCTTGAGAATTCGATGTATCGTTGGGACTGAACTTTTTCTTTCTAATGGTTATGTCACAGTTAAAACCCATTTTTCGTTAGAACTCGTTTTCCCTAGTTAAAATTAGTTATTACTTAATACCTTTGTTAAAACTAGAAATAATCAGTTAAAACTAGAATTTACCACTGACATATTTGATTTTCAGATAAAACTAGTTGTCACATCGAGCTATAGTTAAAACTAGCTATAGTTAAACCCCCCCCCCCCCCCCCGCGGAGATTATATCGGGGCAGAAACTTAAGGGTTGGCTAGGTTAGGTTAGGTTAGAACTGCGACCCCCAACGCACGAGCCGAGCGAGCGAAGCGAGCGTGCCGCGGCAGCGGCCGGCGAAGTGCCAGAAAAGACTTTGGTTGCGTTAAACGGTAAGCACAACAACAACATAACCTCAAGCCAACCAGAATAAGGTATGATGAACTCTAACCTCGGTCGGAACAGTTTTAAAACGCGTTTTGTCTTGCAGAAACTAGTTTTAACTGATATTTGATTCAGACATTAGTCAATTCTAGTATTAACAAAGGCATTAAGTAAAAACTAGTTCTAACTAGGAAAAACGCGTTCTATCTACTAACTAGTTTTAACTGTAACAGTTATATTATCATATGTGTTCAATGCCTCGTGGTAATTTTCTTCTGCTGCGTGTAAAGGAGTATTTGTGTTTTCTTTCTTAGGTATCTCGCAGACACACGCTTGGCATTTCCAGTTTTGCCTGTGTTCGGGAGTCATGGTATTATAAAATTGATTGCTGGATACGTTAGCAGATTCCAGGTCGTAATAGTTACTACATGACGAACAGTTTAAAAATTCTCTCTTGTGCAAACTTTGGTGACAACCGGCACCACACATTAAATGCCTTAGTTTTATTATCCATATTATTTTTTAAAGTTTTCCCCCTCTAGTGGCGATAACTCGAATCAGTTGAATTATATAATCAATGGCTCACTGTTTGGTATTGCAAATGTATCGCTCGTAAGACCGTTTTAGTTACTCATCAGTCATGATAGATGGTGTTGTGATAGAAAATGTGCAAAAAATAATAGGAAATTTGTTCTCGTACTACTCAATTATTTTTTGAGGATATGATTAAACAATACTTTATTACCCATACCTTATATCCATTCATCTCTATTCGACATTTGTTTTGGTAAATTCCAGTAAATCACGTCTTGAAAGTTTGAATATAGCTTTCATAAAAAACACGTCGTACATTTTTGTCTTCCAAAATACTCATAAGTGAGTGATTCTAAGTAGTTTATTAAACACAAATCTCACTTTACTGTAGTCTTTTCAAAGCAAAACTTACGATTTCATGTGAAGATCACGTGTGAATTTATTAATAATTAAAGACTGCAAGGAATTTGTTGTTTACCACTCGATGCGGGGCGCCCGAACTTCTGCTGCCGCTATAACAGTAAATACTAAAAACAAAATAAAATAAATATTTAAGGAGACTCCCATACGACTTCATATTCAGATATGCAGCAACAAAAATCTGGAATGATGAACAAGCTATTGACAATATTTGTTTTCCCTTCAACTATCCGGTGGTATATCTGAGCAACACCACAAAATTTAATTCATTACAATATTTATTATTATTTACAACATACGGTTTTTACTTACATTTTTCATACTTATCTACTATTTTTATTATATTCATTAAATACATACGTCATAAATACTACACAGTAACATGCACACGCGCGCAGAGAGCACCTACGTCCACTTAGGTCCTGGCAGAATAACAGCGTTGTGGTTTCTTACCACAACAAATGCTGAGCCAGCGCCATTTTCACTGACACGATACACGCAACACCAACCACTCACACATACACATACACGCACTCACACACACACACACACACACATTCCTACTCACTCTCAAACACACACTATACTCTTCCAAACACATTAATTTTAATTAATCTTTAAGATACAAATGTTTTTACTTTATTTTTTTTATTTTTTTAGTTTTTGTAATTGTGTGTAATGTGTCAGTTAAATAAAGGTTTTATCTATCTATCTATCTATCCATCTAAACGTTTTTTTTTCTCGTCCTTAGAGAAAACTAGCTTTTTCCCGCGCCTTCGCTCACACAAATAACTTTTTAGTCACCCATTTCATTCACAAAATTTTTGACTTTTGGAAAATCGCGAAAACCTGTCCGTTAATTTGCTTCAAGATATATCTTGACGAAATTTCGAGCCAAAATGTCCAAAAAAATTATTTTCTCCATGCAAACCTTTCACCCCTTTTCAGGGGTTGAATTTTGAAAAATCCATTCTTAGTGCTACCCTAGACCTCATAAGAAACCTACGTGTCAAATTTAAAATCTCTAGACCCGGCGGTTTGGGTTGTGCGTTGATATGTCAGTCAACAGTCAGTTTCTTCTTTTATATATTTAGACGGTACAAAACCCTTGCGCGAATCCGACTCACATTTGGTCGACTTTTGAAGTGAAAACTTCTTTAGCGGCGTTGAGCACTTTAAGTATGGGGAAAAAATGTTAAACACGCGATGAACTCGCGTCAGATAGTCAGATGTGTCGTGACCGTGATTGAAAATGCGTCAGATGTCTCGTGACCGTGATCGAAAATGCGTCAGATGTC
The DNA here is from genome assembly GCA_949987775.1 of Aproaerema taeniolella. Taxonomy (NCBI): domain Eukaryota; kingdom Metazoa; phylum Arthropoda; class Insecta; order Lepidoptera; family Gelechiidae; genus Aproaerema; species Aproaerema taeniolella. The sequence goes on from OX465253.1 coordinate 11,114,754, forward strand.
ACGTGAACGTGATCGTCAGATGTGATCGAAAATGCGTAGGATAGGGTTGCCACCTTTTTTGAAGTGAAAACTTCTTTAGCAGCGTTGTGCACTTTGAAGTAGGGAATCCAATCCCGCAAATGCGGGATCCCGCACCTTTTTTGCGGGATCGAAAATGCGGGATTAGTCGTGCGGGATCCCGCGTTGGATGATTTTTTTTTAATTAAGAACTAAGAGTTTGTAAAATGGGCTCAGACGATGCTCTAGACAGTAAAGCCCCATTAATAAGTATTTTAAGACTTTTCCTATGGAATACGGGACTTTTCTATGAAGTTGTTAAACAAAATAATGTTGTTTCAGTCTTTATTTTACAGCTAAATATAGTTTGAATTTCTATTTTGTGTTATGTGAATGTAGGTATTAAAAAAGAACAATCGAACAATATACATGTAATTCAGATATGAGTCATTTTTTTAAAATAACTTCACAATAATGTCTATTTGAATATTTTTGAGTCTAAAATTATTTTTTCAAATCTGCGGAAAATTTAAATATCCGAAACGCGTTTCTATTGGTAAGAGTCAATATGACGACAAAATATATGACAACAAAATTACTCAAATAAATTAATACTTGTATATTGGTTGGAGAATGTTGTTCCATGGTGAATTAGTTGAAACTTTAGTCAAAATATATTAAAATCCATAAAATAGTCGTGAACTGTCACGCTAATCGCGCCAAAATGGTGGCCGTTTAAAGTACCCGTTTCAGTTAGCTACTTTTAACTTTTGAAAAAAAATAGATAGATAGATAGATAGATAAAATCTTTATTTATACACAGTTAAATGGACAAACTAATAACAAAAAAGAACAAAACTAAATACAACTTATAACTAATAATTAAGACAAAGGAACACTGTATATAAAAGGGTGTATTTTATACTAATACTTATAATTACTTTTCAAAACAGATATTTTTCAATGATTATTTAGCGATACAAGTTATTTTTTTATTCTTTATTGTACATGATCATAAGTTATACAAGTCACAGTATAAGAAAAATAGCACAAAGGCGGACTCATCCCACAAGGGTAATTCTTGCAGTCAACCCAATAAAAATAATAATAAAATATTAATAAAAAATTAAAAACATGCACGCATATTCCGTCGATTAATTATTGTTAAAGAAAGTTATTGTGTCATTTGTGTCTTAATTGTTATGTGAAAAGGTACGATACAAAGGTACCTACAATTATTTTTGTTGCAAAAGTTTTCATACTAAGTTGAACGAGTGAAAAATTCTTTTGGTTATTTATTATGAAAAACGAGCGTGAGTTTAGTTTATGAAGAGTTTATGAGTTCAAGTGAAGTATGGAAACATTTTTTAAGACTAATAAATGGGCTTAAAACAAATAAAATATTAAAAAATCTTAATCCCGCAATCACGCGGATCCCGCGGGATTGATGACCTTAATCCCGCAGGCGTGCGGGATCACGATTTTGATGCGGGATTGGATTCCCTACTTTGAAGTATGGGTGGAAACCCGGACGGCTGACAGCCCTATGGTAAAATAGCTTGATCTCGTGACAGATGTCAACGAAACCAACGCGACTTTGAACGAGCGTTACTTTTACAATTTTATTTACCTGCCAGTTTTATCACAATTGAAATGCAAAACGTTATTGATATAATAAAATAGATATTCACACCTAAAACATACCTCGCAAGTTCTAAAATACATAGATATAATTTTATGAAAATATAACGATTACGCATGTACAATGTCATACCGGACGAATCGAAAATGCGTAAGGCGGAGGGAGAGTGAAAACTTCTTTTTTACTTGAAAACTTGAAAAACTAATGATGATGAAAGAGTCGTTGAAATTATGGGTGGAAGTTGATTTTTCTGAGAGATAAACTTTTTAATGTAATATAAAATAATTGTAATAGTTCTGAAGTGTTAAATTTTTAGTGTGAAATAAATTGTCATGTTTGTGTATGATAGCGCAATAAATGAATATTGTATTTTACCACATTGCGTCGGCTGGCTGCGGGAGCAGGGTGAGTCGGAGCACGAATAATATATGATCAAACAAACTTCCCAAGTGAAGTTCGATCGATATTATATGAGTCGCTTCATTCGAAGATATAAGATTATTTACCAGGTAGTCCTTTGATCCTACAAGGTAGCATCGCACTATTTTAAAGCAGAATCGATTAAGTTTTCGTTTAATCGATCGATTTTATTCAAACTGATTTGACGTATCAATGACAGCACTGCCATCTTAACCATTTTTCATTACTTTTAAAGATTAGAACCAGCAAACCAAAACTTTCAAAAAAAAGGGGGTACTATGGGTGGGCGGGTGCTTATATCTTCGAATGAAGCGACTCATATAATATCGATCGAACTTCACTTGGGAAGTTCGTTTGATCATATATTATATTTCGTCGCTTCATTCTTCAGATATAAGATTATTTACCAGGTAGATGTTTAGAGAGAAAGTTTTGCGTGAAGATACATACTTGAATAAAAGTCAAACATTTTTATGTAAGAAAATCATTTTACTAACAAACGTTTAATTACATAATTCAAATTGTAACTAAACTAGGAAGTATTATTAAATAATTTACTCTGGTAAGTATTAGAAAAATCAGTCTTAGTAATTATTTATCATTACCAGGGAAGCAAACAGATCTAGCAAAAGAGCCATCATCAACTATGGGTCGATTATAAAACTTGGCAAAAGTGTATGAGGAGCTCGACCAGCCGGCCGCCTTCCTGATGGTGTCGAGGCTGACGCCGCCGTGGCGGCGTGCCGCGTGCTGTGCGCACGGAACACGCGAGTGTCGACGCCGCTTTCTAACAACACCTTCTTTATCCAATTGCTGATTGTCTGAGCTGTGGCTTTCTTGTAAGGTTATTTGCAAGTTAAGAACAGATTCTTTGTACCTTTTCTCAAATCTCTAGTTCTAGAAAGATACTCCTGTAATGTTGTGGCGGGACATATATTAAGGTTTTGTTCAAAGTAAGGGAGGAAGAGAACGGGTTGTTCTCGACCAGGACCGGAAGTTTTTATCACACTTGTGATAACGATTTTTATACCGTTTGAACAGATATGAATATTATCAATTAATATTAGCGATAGGGTCTGTACCCTATGCGCTGTACACAGCGCTAATAAAATTACTAATTTCTTAGTTAACCGTTCTAATGTTATTTCTTTGATTGGAACCCAGTTGGCAATGTTATTCAGCACGAGCTGGGGATCCCATGTGGAGCTGTATCGAGGCGCTGTTGGTTTAAGTTTGTAGACACCTCTCAACAATCGTTTTATGCGATCATCGGACGCGATGTTGTTATTCAACAACAGAGATAGAGCAGAACGATGACTGTTGAGTGTGCCATACGCCGCTCCATTGTGAAACTGTTCCGTAATAAATGTCATGACCATTTCTCTTGAAGCACTAAAAGGATCTATAATTTTATTTGAGCAAAATTCCCACCACAACTTGAGGGAAGTATTATATTGTTTAATGGTGTTGTTGGAAAACGACGCTAGCATGAGTTCTACCGCTGGAAGCGGGGAGCCGCCCCGAGCGAGCGCCATCCGCAGAGCCTCGCGACACCCAGGGTAAGCTGGTGGCTCAATGGGTGACGATCTCTGAAAGGAGATGTTAAGAGTTTCTTACTCGGTTCAAAATATATTACTTTTGAAACTAACATGTTCATCAACATAGGGAACCATGGTTGTGACGGCCAATATGGGAAAACTAGCAATCCGTTTGCTTCGTCGTCTACAATTTTCCTTAAGCATTTCAGTACAAGTGAAAAATGAGGAAATGCATAGAAATAAAAATCATGCCAGTTGATTGTGAATGCATCGACAGTCATCGCATCAGGATCCTGTTTCCAGGACACGAATAAGTCGCATTTAGCATTGGTGCGTGATGCGAAGAGGTCGATCTGTGGTTCGCCGAAAGAGGCTACTATTTCGCGGAACGCAGAGTCCGAGAGTTCCCACTCAATGTCCGGGTTGACTCTTCGCGATTCTTCGTCGGCTTCTTTGTTGTCTTTCGTGTTAATGTAAGACGCAAATAACCACACATTTCGTATCTCACACCACTGCCAAATACGTCTAGCAACCTCATTCAAATGAGGGAATTGAACTCCTCCCATCTGATAGCAGTAGTGTTATCTACCCGTAACAATATCTCGCAATTAGTGTCGTCACGAACAAAACTCTTGAGTGCTAAGAAAACTGCGAGCAATTCGAGATAGTTGATGTGTGATTCACGCTCACAAGCTTTCCAGCTGCCATGGGCCCGAGCGCCGTCGCAGTACGCACCCCAACCCGTCATAGACGCGTCTGTGAACAGTTCTTTTTTATAGCTTAATGTCCTCATAGGACATAAAGTCAATTGAATATTTTGTGACCACCAACATAAGTCATCTAGGATAGAGTTTGGCAATAAAACTTTCGCTTCGTATGAATCGTATCCTTTGAGAAATAGATATTTCTCTCGTTCTAATATTTTGGTATACAGCCAGCCATACTTTACAGCTGGGCAAGCTGCGGTCAGAACGCCGATCAACTTTGCGAACTCTCTAATCGTACAACGAGGAAGAGAGGAGAACTTGTTCACTAATTGAGAAATATTGTTACGTTTTTCTGATGGCAATGAAAGTGTTAAACTTGTTGTGTCGAACATAAAACCCAAAAACTTTAAAGTTCTTTGTGGATGCAAACAACTTTTACCATAATTCACAACAAATCCTAAACATTCTAGTACGTGTACAGTTTCATTAACGTTTTGAAGACATTCTTCGTAGTCATTGCCTATACATAAAATATCATCAAGATATATAACAGACTAGCTTTCCGCCCGCGGCTCCGCCCGCGTGGACTACAGGTTATATCGTGCCCAACTGTGGGATAAAATGTAGCCTATGTCCTTTCCCAGGCTCTAATCTATCTCTGTACCAAAATTCATCAAAATCGGTTCAGCGGTTTAGGCGTGAAAAGGTAACAGACAGACAGACAGACAGACAGAGTTACTTTCGCATTTATAATATTAGTAGGGACTAGTAGGGATTTGAAGCCACGTGATCTTAAAAAGGTCATCACCTCTCGCATAACTATAGTGAAAACTCGCGGTGCAACCGATAATCCATAAGGCATAGCTGTGAACTCATATGTTTGCAGCTGTGCATTTTCGTCTTCGAACTGGAATCGTAGATATTTACGATCGGCCTGATTTATTGGTAGTAATAGGTATGCCTCCCTTAAATCGACCGTGGCTAAAAATCCATCCTTTGGAATTAGTTTTGAAGCAGTTCTGTGGTCCTCCATTTTAAAATGACTCTTCTTTATAAATTTATTCAGGGATTTTAGATTTAAAATAAATCTCTTTCCGCCGTTCGCTTTAGGTGCTAAAAATGCATTTGATATGTATTGATCCCGACAGGGTGAACATGGTACAATGGCACCTAAATCTAATAAATTCTGAACAGCTGTTGAAATATCCTGTTGTTCGTCAGGTGACCAAGAAGTGTGAGGTATTGAAAATTGCACTACTTCTTTATCAAATGGAATAGAGAGACCATCACGAACCCACTTCAAAACTAATTCGTTATTAGTTATATTTTGCCAACAAGAGTAAAATAATTGAACACGACCGGCGTGTACCTGCGCTATTGCTGCGCCTGGGCACGCGGGGCCTTGCTGGCCGGCTTGGCCGGCGCTGTCGCTGTGGCAGGGCCCGCTTTCCGCGGGGCGTTGTGTGGTTTCTTGCCCCCTCCCCGAGACGACTTGTTCGTCGAGTGACGAGGAGGGCCGCTCCAGTTTCCCCGCGCCAGTGATGTTCCGGACCTGGATGTGGACGTCGATGGCGCAGGAGTGTTCTTTTTAATTTGGAGACCTTGTTTCTCGATAGTTTTCGAGGCTTTTATTTTTTCTCCTAATTTTTCGCCGAACAAAGTGCTGTCTCGGCGGTTATCCTGAATCACGTTTAGGAAACTTTTATCAAGGCTTGGAGTAATAAGTTTAATCCTTGCCTGGGTCTCGACATAATGCAAATCACTCAAAATGCGGCACGCATCGCTCAGATATTTAATAATTTTTAGCTTGTCTTCTTTATTAGTAAGCAATATATCCATGGCTCTGTTAATGGCCGTGACACCGGCGCCAAGTTGCTGTTGAGCGCTAGCCAGCTTTTTGTCACAATTACGGCCACTTTCAGAAATTGCCGCTGAAATTTCGGGATTTAACTTCGGTGTCTGCAATAACGTACAATTTTGCGGTACCAAGTAATCTTTAAGAAGTTTTTCTTTGTCCTCCTTTGATAGACCCTTTTTTAACAAAGGCAACCATAGTTCGGCCAAATTCTGGTGTATTTTGTCACCGTATTCAGGTCCGTCTGCCGTCGTGGCCCCTAAAGCTAGTAACACGTCCGGTTCTAGCTCTGGTTCAGGCGGCTGCTCCGCCGTGGCGGTAACTTCAGCCTGAGCGGGCTCCTGCGAAGAGCTGGGTTGAGTGCCAGGAGGCGTTTCCATTGAAACTAGATCCATGACGTCATTTGATGCTCCGTTATCTAGAACAAACATCCAAATGTAGGGTTATTTATAAGTTTACTTAGGGAATTAATATAGCTACATTTTATGTATACCATACACTACCACCATAAATACCTCCCAAAGTGTAAAGCATTAAGGGGGTAGGTAGTAGATAACCTTTTGTGAACAGAATCTCGATCAGTCACAAAAAATTAGCAATACTTAAAGTACTGCTAAGTGTAATTCCCAAATGGAAAATATGCCTTCGTGTTGATTCTCAATCAACCCCCGGGCAATATATAAGCGTATAATTTCACCTTCGTGATGATTCTCGATCATCCCCCAGGCATTATTTTGTACGCAAAAAAGTAACCTTCGTGTTGACTCTCGGCCAACCCCCCGGCTGAAACCTGAATCGTATATTGATTGCAGGATTTTTATCACATATTGTGATACATTACATTAAAAATGGTTGGAAAAAAAAAAACTTACCCGATTCTTTTTCGGGGTCGGACGAACTCGACGTTGAGGGTAGTCTGAGCCGCCGCCGCGTTCTCGGTACTTTTTCTTCTAACTTTCGAACTTTTTCTTGATAGTAAAAGAGTTTTTCTTCTGCACTACGTTTAGGCATGGTTTTTAAAACTTTCCGAAACGATTGATAATTAAATTAAGGTAACTCGTGAGATGTTCGAGTTGAGACGTGTGCACGCTACCTCGCACGAAAAAAGAATGAAAAATGGTTAAGATGGCAGTGCTGTCATTGATACGTCAAATCAGTTTGAATAAAATCGATCGATTAAACGAAAACTTAATCGATTCTGCTTTAAAATAGTGCGATGCTACCTTGTAGGATCAAAGGACTACCTGATAAATAATCTTATATCTGAAGAATGAAGCGACGAAATATAATAAGGAGATTACATTTAGGCTGGATTACAGTATAATATGAAACACTTAAAACGGTATAATACATAAAACTGTATATTATGAGCAGGCGTGCGCCTGCGACGGAAACTCAGTTAGGTCTGTGTCATCCTAGCGAATGACAACTAGAAGTGTTCAATTTAAGTTTTGGCATTCCTAAAAGAGAATGGAGAAGGAGGATGAAGACGAGGCGCATGCCGCCTCGTTACAACATAAATGATAGTATTTTTATACTGATTATTAAAGCAATTCGTGCGAAACTATTCCCTAATCATTCCAAAATATCAACGTTAGGTATTGTTCAAGTTTTCACTTCTGCCGGCACTCCCGGAGTGCAACCTGTTGTTTTTTTTAACATCCTGGTGCGAGCCTATATAATAAATTACTAAATGAGTCTATTTGGACTTATGATTTTCATTAATTATCACTTGCTCAGAAAGAAAACATCGTGATGAAACCCGCACGTCTAAGAAATTTTGTTTACAAAAGGCGCGCAGTCCATTAACAAGAATTTAGGCCAGCGCGGTGGACTGTGGCCCTTCATTTCTAAGACTTCCGTGCGCTTCGGTGAGGACATACTTGAGCTGATAAATAATGTACAGTGGCGTTCTTTAATGGAGTCATAGTTAAACCACTTAGCGCGTTGCAATAGGGACTATGTTCCTCTGAACATAGTTCAAACGATTTCTCACGCACACAAGCTTGTAGCCTCCTCTAAGAACAATTTTACTTAGCGACATCTATTGGCTCCTCGGTGAAGTTTTTGTAGGACGCATTCACCCAACATTGCACTGTCCTCCACTCACCACTGCTGTTGAGTCATATCAAACAATCGGTAATGTAAGCATGACGTAGTGTATCTTTATTTTGTTGGTCTTACTAGCGTTATGTATGGTCCAGCGGATAAGCACTATCCTAGCAGGGAGAAAGGTTTACGGTTCTAATCCCAGCCGAGTAATTTCTTTATGTAATTTATTTTTGTTTATTAAAGCATTAACAACTATTTTCACACATAATATTACAATAATAATAATGTTACATTATTGTATCAGTGATAAAGTATTTGAATAAAACAAATATGAAATTCGACTAGGTAATTTTATCTCCTACTAACAAAATCTAATTTTTTTGCAACTTGATCACTTACGTTTTATTAAGGTTATAGCTTAAGAATTAGTTTTCGTGAAGAAAAGAGTATGGAAGCTAAACCTCAACAAAAATTAATATTCAACTTGCACTACAAATTCAGTAGAAATATAGTTTACTAGCTTTCCGCCCGCGGCTCCGCCCGCGTGGACTACAGGTTATATCGTGCCCAACTGTGGGATAAAATGTAGCCTATGTCCTTTCCCAGGCTCTAATCTATCTCTGTACCAAAATTCATCAAAATCGGTTCAGCGGTTTAGGCGTAAAAAGGTAACAGACAGACAGACAGACAGAGTTACTTTCGCATTTATAATATTATATAGTAGGGACTAGTAGGGATAATAACATTAATAACAGAAGAATAAGTTATAGATAAACATCACAATTTCACTTCATCAGCCCATATACGTCCCCACTGCTGGGGCACGGGCCTCCCTCAATAACGTGAGGGGTAAATGCCATACTCACCACGCTTGGCAGACGGGTTGGCGAGGATTTTGATATAATTGCCGAGTTTTCTTTCTCTGTGTGCAGATGAACTTGCTTGCATATTTACCTTAGTCGCCTTGTACGACACCTCGGTAAGTAAGAGGGTGGTCCTATTCTACTCTGCCGGGGACTCACACGGCCGGGGACTCACACTATAGTCTAGTCAATCTACGAGGGTTTGTATGGAAAAATGAGATTAATTGCACATTGAGGGATAGTTTAGAATTATATCACATAAACCACTGAACATTTAAAATTCACGATAATCCCCGATTTTTATTTAATAATTATTGAGTAATTAGGCAAAATTACAATTACATTAAATTTAAGTGTGAACATAAAATGAACAACAAGAGATTTTTTACATGAGACCTTCTTTTAGGATGTTTTACTAATAGCAACAATAATCCCTAATCAATATCAACATATTGGACGAATGTTAAATATAGTACGTAAAATCAAGTATAACTCCAAAACAATTATTGCACAATTAGAGATATTTTGTTACAGTATGTACATAGTTACCAACAATAACCATGTGAATTATCTCCAAGGTGACTTAAATACTTTTTTTTAAATTCACTTTTATTTGATTTTTACCCTCGTGCACTAAAGACACATTGGATTTTTTTATAAATCCTAAGAGTAAGATGATTAGTTGTACTTAAATAAGAAAAATCCCCGAGGAATTTGAAACCATTTACCAATTATTAAATAAAACATTATTCGCGAGCGGGGCAGGAGGGAACGGTTGCGCGCGGTACGCGGCGGGCGGCGGCGCCTGCTTCTGTTACTTGCTTTTGAGCGTGCTTAGCATTGGAGTAGGTAAGTGTCTATTTATACCGAGTATATCGATGGTAGGTTAGGTATCACTATTGAAACGAGGTGTTTAAACCTATTGTAACTTGTAGGTACATAATAACGTGTAACTAACAGCCTTTCTAAAAATGAAAGGACATGAGCCGTCAAAGAAACGGAACAACTTTTCCAAACAGTCAATTTCAGGATACGAAAAAATACGATGTCCAATTAGAATGAAAAGTTAGTATGGTATGGAGATGCCGATTTTTTTTTTCGTTTCACCAAAAATTTTTATTTGGTAAAGTTGTTCAGTTTCCTCGACTAATCGGTCATGTCCTTTTATTTTTCGCCTGATACCAATAGGTATGGCAATAAATTATCTCTTCGAAGCTCACTAAAGAACAATGTGCAAAATTGTCCCAGTGTTGTAGCATCATAAGCTATGTACGGGTTGATGAGTTACTGAATATGTATGTGAAAAATTACTGAATTAATGAATAAATAATTAACTAATGTGTGGTTGAGTTTGTGTCCTTATTATGAAAGATTCAATACGGTTCACGAATATTACGCGTTTATTAGTTTTTCACATGTGTTAGTTAAGTACAGATATGTGGTAGGCTAGACGCGCAGGGAACGACTTGAGAGCCGAGCGCCGCGCTCTTACGACTAACTTACGTACTATGTATAGTTATATCCCTACAGTGGAATCTATGAAATATACCTAGACTTTCGTATTTTTTGCAAAAAGGGCTCAGTGTTGTAGCATCATACGCTATGAACGGGTTGATGAGTAACTGAATATAGATGTGAAAAATGACTGAATGAATGAATGAATTAATTAATTAATGTGGGATTTATGAAAAAGAGACTGAAAGACTAAACTACATTTGCCGTGTCAAATCTATATCTTGCAAATACACATCATGTATCACGTATGAGCTTGAGCTCCTTGGCATGAAGTTATTTGCCAAACTTCGGGAAGTGTGCTCATGAGCTGCAAGAGCTCATTTCGCCTGACTCATTCTTCTATCGGACGTCCAGACGCACCGCTGGGCAACATCCCTATCTTGTTGATATCCTGCGGATTTGCACTGAGCGCTTTTCATCATCTTTCATATTGCGCACTGCTAGGGAATGGAATTCCCTGCCTGAGTCTGTATTTGTGAGTTCATATAGCCTGAATCTTTTTAAAGTTCGAGTGAATAGGATTCTTCTGGGTGAGCTTGCTACATCCTTGACCGCATCTTTGCCCTGAGCTAGATTGTGATCAAGAGCGAACCCATTATTAATTTAAAAAAAAAAGCTTGAAAGAACACTTTCTTTCGAGACTCTTATGAGCATATTATAATATATGTATTTATTTTATTGTAATAAGTATCGTTTTATTATTGTTGTATTTATTTAGTATTATTATTTATTTATTTTTTCTGTAAACTCTGCGCGCAAATAGGCATAGACATAGACATACAATTTATTCACAAGTACAGGTACACATTACATTACACACAAAAATAATAAAACACAAGTACACACAGGACACAATGTAGGCGCAAGAGTCATAGTAGTGTGCACCGCACCTATAATCTCTCTACCCCTTCTACTCATACTATTTCTCACTAGTTAGGTTGGCTGGAAGAGATCTCTTATTGATAATAATAACTATGTTTGTGCAATAAAGAATATATATGTACATATTAATGGAGTAGAGATTGACAACCGTGGGGTAGTCCCATACACTCCGGGACTACCCAACGTTTGTGAATCTCTACTCCAACTGTACACTCTTTTAAGAACATTTAACGCGCATATAAACGTCGAATTTTGTCATTCTGTTAAATCAATAAAATACGTTTGCAAGTACATACACAAATAAAGGATCCGACCAAGCCACATTTGCTCTAGAAAATGAAAAAGATGAAATAAAGATTTACGAAAGTGGGAGGTACATAAGTAGTTTAGAGGCTGTATGGCGAATGTTTGGATATCCGATTCATGAACGCTTCCACACCGTGTTCCTTCTTGCGGTTCATCTTGAAAATTGCCAAAGAGTGTATTTTAATGAGCAAAACCTCGCAGACCGACTTATGAATGCACCAAAAACGACACTTCTTGCCTTTTTTGATCTGTGTCGTACTGAGAATTTTGCCAAAACACTTTATATTATCAAGTACCGGCATATTATGTCTGGATCAATTCCTGATTCGTACGGAGGAAACGTGGAGTGGATGTTGGCGTGAAAAAGGAACATGGTTTGGGCAGGTTATTCACGATATTCGAGGCCCCACGGCATTTGAAGCATTGAAAACTGTAGGTGATATAGTATACCCTACTTTCCAGTTTGCTTGCAAGGCTTTAGGCTTGCTTGAAAATGATGAGTACTGGCATACAGGATTGGGTGAGGCCACATTGTGTCACTCACCACGTATGATACGTGGGCTGTTCACTATCATGTTGGTGTTTTGACAAGTGTCTGATCCGCTAAGCCTGTGGCATGCATTTAAAGAACACCTATCTACGTCACACATTTCGCTAACCCTTTTTAATTGTATAAGAACATTGTACAATGTTACAAATTGTTAAGAAGCAATAAAGTTTATCTATCTATCTATCTATCTATCAGAAGATTTTAAACGACAAATCGAAATGCAGGTAGAAGGTGATATAGACCATTTAACAGATGAAGTGTTCAACAAATGTTTGATAGAAATTGAAGAAGAGTGTTTGGGTTTATACGGGCTTTCCTTAAAAGAATACGGCTTACCACAACCAAGAAGGCCTCTAGCATTAGAAAATAGAGAATTGGTTTAAGAAACCAGCAATGATGTGATGGCTTTAGAGAGGTTAGTCAGGAATAACTGTGATTCATTGACAGACGAACAAAAGTCAGTCTACGAAGAAATAGTAAAAAGTGCATATACAAGCGAGGGCCAATTTGGATGCTCCAGGAGGAACCGGCAAAACCTAACTATTTTATTTGATTTTGGCAAAAATACGTGTTACACGTGATATTGCCTTAGCTTAGCATCTTCAGGGATTGCCGCAACACTATTGCAAGGTGGTCGGACCGCGCACTCTGCCTTAAAATTGCCACTCAACTTAAAAAATGTAGAAACGCCATTATTTAATATTTCAAAACAGAGCTTTGCAGAAGTGTTAAAAAAACAAAAATAATTGTCTGGGAAAATACTGAATAAATGTTTTGTTGAATAAAATTATGTATAATATACACTACACACAATTGTGTCCCAAAATATTAATAAATGTCGTTTCAATCACTCATATCTACAAAAAACACGTAAGTCTATATTTCGTCATTCCCACATTAATTAATTCATTCATTCAGTTATTTTAGGAACCCATCAATCCCTACATAGCGTATGATGCTACAATATAACGCTGGGCCCAAAGCCCATACATTTTTGCACATTGTTTTTTACAGATTGTTTTCAGTCCTTTACTACTCTAACTGTATCATCGTTTGAGGGTTTTCCGCATATAAGGCAAGACATGATTTTGCAGCCGCACGTCACACAAACAGGAGACTTATTATTGAAATAATAGAATTCCAATTCGCATACGAATTGACGAGATTTGTATGCGATTTTCATGCGAATCTTGTCAATTCGTATGCGAATTGGAATTATATCATCTCAAAAATTCGTCTCCAGATCGTGAATGACGTACGTTATTGACGTACAGACCTACCGCTACCCTATCCGCTATCTCTTTGTCCCGTGCGCACCTGATAGCTCCGTCACGCTCTCACATTGACCATGCTTTCCGCGGCAACATCGCGACAAGTTTAAGCGCGGGCAACTTGTTGGTGTTCCGATAAATTTATTTTTATGCCTTTTTGCAGAACCTTTGTCACTTAGACAAGAGATTATAATAATTTACTGTAAAGAAAATAAGTTACATGGCACAGTCAAGAAAATATTTCGTGTGTCTTTATTGCTTGATAGGTAAATCTTAAAATAACTCTTTTTACATAGGTTCTAAGAGAGTCACCTGGGTGCAAATTTTACACAGGCTTTAGGTTTTCATTTAACTAGTATAAAGATAAAAATCCCCGACTGCTCCATTTTCTAAGCATAATTTTTCATACCGTAAAAGAAAAATCATCGTATTGTTAAGAATTCTACGTCTTGAGCAAGAGATTACATTAGTAACATAATAATAAGATATCTAATGTTATAAATGTAGATTATCACTGAAAGTCCATTTAATGTTTAGCAGATATTAGTAAAAACGCAACTTTAGGTATTCCTCAAATCTGAAAGCCCACACAACTACTAAATTGCCACGAATAGTTAATAAAATAACAATATTATTTTTTTCAAACCAATTTATCCATGTGTCTTTAGTGTAATACCAATTCTTTTATTTCCCGGACTACTAGCCGTGTGAGTCCACAATTTCACACTTAACAATTTTTAATTAAACTTATTAAGCCTTAGAATCGATGAACTCCATTTATATTCCGTATGAATCCATTATTTTCATACATTTGCACCATACGCTGTGATTCATGAACAAAAGCTATGCATCCCTAATAAAATGCATTACAATAGTTAAGCTAACCATTTAGATGACATGTTCACGTGCTCAAAATAAATTTAAAAAAAAAAGATTTAAAAACAGTATTAATATTAAATAACATTATGTTTCGACTTTCGATTGTTCTTTCGTTGGCCAAAAGGGCCCCCGGCGTCAGCCACCTAAACCTGCGATAACAAGCTAAGAGATATGCCCAAAATTGAAATCTGGATGGGGGAAGGTACACTTACAGTTCCGCTGGGACGTCACAGGCACTAGTTTTAAGGAGTTTTTAGATTTTTTTTTTATTTTAGTTAGCACAATAACACACGCGCGGTCGATCGGCAATTCGAAGAAGGATTTTTTTTTAATTGTTTTTTTTTTACAGATGAAGCGCGTTTTGATTATGCAGCCAGCAGTGCATTTTGTATTTAGGTTAGAAAATAAATATGGATAGGGATTTGAATCGGGACTGATCTCAATTCGTAACATTTCCCCCCACTTGAAATCGACTAGGGATTTCACAAGATAACTGAACTACCGATGAGTCCTTAAAATGTACAACTAAGTGTTATTTTATAATATCACTTGAGATAAAAGTTGGCTTAGACGTTGAAATTTTGATAAACGTGCAAAACGCATTATTAGAGATATTCTAATAATAGAAGTTTTATTAAATTTTTAACGCTTATAACTATGGATTTAAAATGTAGAAGAAGCAATGCTAAAAGTTAATTATAATTAAGATGATTCGACAGGCAAGGGACAGATTTTAACGAGAGGCCGAGTTAGGAAACCGTTCGCAGTTTTAACCGTGACTACTCTAGTAATATTGTCCTTGCCAGGGTGAAGCTGAACAATCCGCCCCAGGCGCCACTCGGTCGGAGGCAAGTTAGCTTCAACGATCATCACAATATTACCTACGGAAGGAATGAGGTGGTTATCAGTGTACCACTTGTTTCTTTGTTGAAGGGTGTGAAGATAATCCCTTTGCCAAGTTTTCCAAAAGCTTTGTGATGATCGCCGAAGCAACTGCCACCGAGACCGAAGCGTTCGGTTATCGTCTTCTAAGACGGGTTCAGGTAACGAGACCAAAGGTCGACCTATTAAGAAGTGTCCGGGAGTTAGAACATTCAGTTCGTTAGGATCCGATGATAACTCGCAAAGCGGCCGAGAATTTAACATAGCTTCGATCTTTGCGAGCACCGTAGTAAACTCTTCGAAAGTGAGAGTTTGAGTGCCAACTACCCGCCTTAAATGGTATTTAGTAGACTTAATACCACTCTCGAAAATCCCGCCAAAATGTGGGGCTGAAGCTGGGTTAAGTTTCCAGCAAATACCTCTGGATGAGAGTTGGTTTGAAATGTCGTCATGTTGAGAACGAAATAATTTCACAACTTCATCGAGGTATCGTTTCGCACCCACAAAATTGGTACCTCGGTCAGAGATAATAGTGTGACATAAACCCCGCCAAGCGACAAACCGATCTAAGGCGGCGATAAACGCTTCTGTCGACAGCTCCGTCACTAGTTCAAGATGAACTGCTTTCACAGTGAGGCAGACGAAGAGACATATGTACGCTTTGAACGTTTAAGCGTTTCTCCTGCGGCTTTCCTTGACGAGGAAAGGTCCACCAAAATCGATGCCAACGCTTTGAAAGCAGCTACCCTGCACTAAACGTAATGAGGGAAGATCACCCATTACAGGCTGAAAAGGCTGAGGTTTGTTTTTAAAACAAATCACACATTTGGATAACCGAGAACGGATTAGGTTTCGGATACCTAGAATCCAGAATTGACGTAAAATGAGAGATTGCAAAGAGCGTGGCCCACAATGTAAGTATTTTTTGTGAAGCGAATCTACAATTAAGATGGATAAGACAGATCTTTTAGGTAAGAGGTAAGGATGTTTCGTGTTTTCAGGAACCTCAGCGTTTTTGATCCGTCCCCCCACTCGCAACAATCCATGGGGATCCACGAATGGAGACAGCTTACGTATGGTTTTCGGTAAGTGTGGGTTGGCCGAACACGATGCAGAAAGAGACCCAAAGGCCTCAACCTGAGCACTTTTAATTAAAAGCCTAAGAGCTTCATCAAGTTCCGGTTTAGACAACGGGCCCTGAAGCAGTTTATCTGACGTTTGTTTGACGGAAACTTGCAAGTTAGTGATAAATCGCTTGCACCATGCCAATATCCGCTGGAGCCGTGACAAGGATGAACACCTCTTGGTCAGAGTCTGAAGCACCTCATCATCAACTGACTCAGAAGAGTGAGTCAGGAGTGTGGTGGACTTCAGCTCAAGAACAGCTGGGTCAACCTTGGGCTCAGATCGTGTTGGCCATTGCGACGGGTCCTGCCTCAGCCAGCTTGAACCTGACCACCACTGTTCGCAATGAATTAGCTCAGAACACGAGAGCCCGCGGCTGCAATGATCCGCAGGGTTATCCTGTGTGGCTACATGATGCCATTGATCGGCAGGGATCTCATCAGTGATTTTAACGACACGATGAGCGACAAAAGTTTTCAAGCGATGGGGTTCCGTGTTCAACCAAGCCAAAACTGTTGAACTGTCAGTGAAAGCAAACGTTTGTTTAAGATTTAGTTTAGGAGATAGCAAAGCGTTCATGTGACTCAGCACTTGAGAGAGAAGTGCTGCACCACACAACTCTAAACGGTTAACGGTCAACGGTTTCAAGGGCGCGACCTTCGACTTGGCTACCAAAAGACAAACTGTAACAGTGCCGGTTAGATCCGAAGACCTTAAGTAGATACAGCATCCGTAAGCTTTGGTTGAGCCGTCACAAAAGCCGATGAGTTGGGAGTCACAAAGATTTGCTGGCAAGATTTGCCTGGGGAGCTGAATCAATGGAAGATTTGATAACTCCGATAGAAAGTTACGCCAATCTCGAATTAGATCGTCTGGAATGGTCTCATCCCAAGACAGTTGATGCCGCCACAAATTTTGAAGGAGCAGTTTGGCTGTTAAGATATATGGGTTGACCCATCCAAGCGGGTCAAAGATACGGGCTACATTAGATAAGATAGACCGTTTCGTATATTCGACATCTACTTGGGAGATGGAATATGTGAAAAAGTCACCCCGAGGTTCCCACTGGACTCCTAAAATCTTTAAAGTTGAGCGTTCATTCTCCTTGGAAAAGGTTTTGGGCGATTGACAATGTTCAGACGGCAGCTGCTCGAGAAATTGGGTATTATTACTAGTCCATTTTCTAAGCTCCAGTTGTGCACAACCTAAAAGGTCGATCAGATCGTTTTTCAGGGAAATGGCCGCTTCAAGGTTAGGCGCTCCCGTTGTTATATCGTCCATATAAGTTTCACAGCGCAAAGCATCGGCAGCCCGAGGCCACTGAGAACCATGATCGTCGGCAAGTTGTCTTAGCGTCCGTATCGCAAGATAGGGCGAGCTACTAACGCCGCAGGTGACCGTACGAAGTTCGTAATCTGAAATGGGGTCTGTTGGTGAGCTGCGCCATAAAATGTGCTGAAAAGAACGGTCTTCGGGTCTTATCAATATTTGTCGATACATCTTGGAGATATCACACGTAAAAACAATGTGATGCAACCTGAAGCCAATAATAATATCAACAATATCAGCTTGTAGCTTGGGTCCGGTATACACCAAATCATTTAATGATAAGCCGTTGGAAGTTTGGGAGCTAGCGTTAAAAACGACGCGTAGCTTGGTCGTGGTTGATTCGGGTTTAATAACGCAGTGGTGAGGTATGTTATAGTTATGTTTGAGAACTGGACCAACCACGCGTTCCATGTGTCCCAAACTCTCATACTCCTGCATAAAATCGACATACTGTAATTTTAAGTCTGTTAAACGACTTAGCCGTCTCTCTAGACTAAGTAACCGCGACAAAGACGTGTTATAAGATTGTCCTAGTGCAGTTTGCGGCTCCTTTAACAGCAGGGGTACAACGTACCGACCATCCGGTTCACGGTAAGTAAGTTTTGTGTATAGCTGTTCACACTCTTCGTCTTCAGGCGAGCAGAGGTGAACTTGCGGTGGCTCCTCGACTTCCCAAAACCGTTTAACAAGTTTATCGATGTTGAGTGTCGGGGCGAGTAGGGACGAGGTCACCGGCGTTGGCAGATTATTATGAGCTACATTGACGGGACCAGTAAGTATCCACCCAAAGATACTGTGAAGAGCGACAGGTAAGCTTGAGTTCAGTTTAACTCGTTGGCCGTCATAGATTTCGTGGAAGTGTTCTGCTCCTAATAAAAGTTGAATTTCCGATGGTGTGTCAAATTGTTCGTCAGCCAGCACTAAATGCTTGTAACGTTGTTTGATAATAGCGGGTAATTCTGTTACGGGCATCTTCGTTGTAATGGTGTCGAGAACAATGGGCTATGTACGACATTTTAAAAATATTTTTAATATCGTTTAATTTTTTATTTAACATAAAGGAATAAGGTCCCGTTTCCTAAAAAAAAATATAAAAAATCTATCTTTTGAAATAAAAATATAATAATTCAAAGTTTCTCAGTAGGGTAAACTAATCATAAATACGGCATTATACAATCGTGTCTTTGCCAAGCTGTTATGTCAATAAAAAAAAACATAACCTATTTCATTTTGTATTTGGTTGTTTATTTTTGTGTTTTATTTTTGCTTTTGGTTAATTTTTTCTGAAGTCTTACTGCTACCGCATACCGGATTACGATTTAACTTTGCACGGACTTGTAGTGCTAGATTTTGACTGATTTTCTCCGGCAGTGTAACTAACATTCGACTACACCTTATTCATACCGGACTCCGAGAACTGCTTCAACGATAGTGATTAATACTCTTCGGATTTGTGGAATAACACTAATAACGACAGCGCAGTAGGCTTTGCTACTCAACATGGCATCTGACGAGTTACAGCGGTGGAGAGAACCAAAAAATGTTTTATACCTCTTTGTTCAAACACTGACATCAACTCACCAGATTTGACGTTTGTTACCATTCCAAAGGAATTGAAAGAAAGTTGGTGTAAAATGGTTGACAGGAATTGTCCCAAACGTCCACTTTTTTGCTGTGAGGATCATTTAAACGTAAGTACATTGAAACGTATCTCTAGTTAGTCTGTGATTGAAACTTAAATGTTGAACTTAACCTCAAAAACGCAACGGTATAGGTTATATGTCAACCAACTGTCAATCGTTTTTTTTTTTACTTTGGCAAAGGAGTTAATCTGTAGAATGCTGTAATAAGCATCAAATCGTAACCAAAATTTTAAAATTTAATTATTTTTATATCTATGATCAAAATTATTTGTTATATTTTTTATTTGAATATGGGACCTTAAACCTGCTTAAAAAAATTGGTTGCCTGTAAAGTCGGTATACGGGCGAACGTTTTACGTGACAACGACTTTGAGTGGTAAAATAATTTGAATGTGAATATTCATTCGTATAGTAGGAAGAAGGATGAAATAATAGTCTGTCTCTCTCGCTCTTAGGCGGGCTAACCATGCCCGAGTGGAAGGGACGCGTGCCTCTCACTCGCTCTCATTGTGAGCGCATAACGTGAGCGGAGCGTAACGCAGTTTCTTGAAGTGTCACCCGGCAAACCAATTTATAAGACGTTGTCACGTCAATAAAAAAATCAAATTATTTTAAAAATCTTGCACATAGCCTATTGGTTTGATGTGGAATTTAGGATTCTCAGCATCACACGGCTGCACAGTACACTCAGAAATACCTTTGACTTGCGTCACGGCATTTTCTCCTATTCCGGCTACAGTCAATCGGCAACGACGGAATGGATATCCCAGTTTTTTAGCGCAGTCTGTGGTTATGTAACAGTCCTGAGCACCACTATCAATCAAGGCACGTAGCTTGTGTGGCGTGCCAGTGACATCACGCACGTGCACCATACATGTACCAAGCAACACAAGTGCCGTGTCGCGATTGCGACCCACGTGCGCAACAGTAGGGCCACTGTTGGGCATAGCGGTGGTTTCCGCGTTTGGTGGAATTTCAGGGTGTAAAAGTGTATGATGCCTATCTGAACAAGTTTGACACCTGACTTTAGAGAAACACTTATCCACCAAATGATTTTTTCGTAAACAGTTAGTGCAAACTTTCTTTTCTAGTGTCCAAGCTTGACGCTCCGTTAGTGGCATAGATTGAAACTTCGGAAATTTATAGACGGAATGATCTGCACCACAACAATGGCATTCGGCTGGGTGAGCTGATTTGTTATTAGTTGTGTTTTGAGAAGTCAGAGCAGAACGTTTTTGGTTATGGTTATTTGACCGCGCCTCAGAAGACTTTGTGTTTTTCGCTGGCGCGGGTTGACTTGACCGAGGCGGCGCATTACTGCTATTATTAGTAGAAGGCTGCTGACTAGTTTCTAAGACCTTAACGTAGCCTTGTAGAAACGTAAGCAGCTCTTCATACGAAGGAATCAACGATTCATTTTGAATTTCAAAGCGTTTGCGTGTGTCCGTGTCCAGAGCTCGTGACGCTAGATGAAATAAAATAAACTCGTCTAACTTCTGAATTTTTAACGTTTTTAGAGCATTTACACTCTCATATAATGTGTTGTAATACTTCTGTAAATCATTTAAGTTGGCACTTTTTATTTGCGGGAAATTTTGTATTTTTTCGATGTAAGTCACAGCCAAAAGCCGTTTATTTTGATAACGTTCTTTGAGCGTATCAAAAACATGTTCATAGTTGTCCCCCGTGACTGGGACACCCTTAGCTATGACCAAAGCTGAACCGGACAAGCAAGATATAAGATAGTGGAATTTTTCGATTGGTGCAATTGATTTATTTTCGTGAATTAACGACAAGAATGTGTCATAAAATGTTGGCCAATTCTCGATATTACCATCAAATGTTGGAAGCTCTAGTTTAGGTAACCTCGCACGAAAAGGTTTAGAATCAGAACGCGAGCCATCACCGCCACCGCCACCGCTAGCGCCATGCGAAGGCGACAAATTCATCTCTTCACACACGGCTAACACATAATAATAGAGGTCATCAAAAGCGAATAATGATTTGTTATCTAAAACGACATCTGGATCAATCGCTACCCGAACCTCGTTTATTGTTTCAGTGACAGCAGAAAACTCCTGTCGAATCGATTCAATTTTTGATACTCGACTACGAAAAGATGGCAGTTTAGTAGCATCTACTTTGATTTGCTTCGATAAATCGTAAAGGATTTGCATTGCCCGAAAAATATATTCCCGTTGTGATATTAATACTTTTAACTTTGCCTCATCCATGCTCAGTCTGATCTTGTTACCGTTTCGAAATAGGTATCAATCAATGTTTGAATTGAAAATTGTTACAGTTTCGAAATAGCATACAAAAATGTTACAGTATTGAAATGAGATAAGTTGATAGAAGAATATTTTGTTGAAAGGTTATAATTATTCATCTACCTGAAACTCAAATTTTGCCGTTTGCACGTTTTTGAGTAACGTTATCAAGTTAAGTTGCCTCATAGATTCGAACACTGTCGACGTGACGAAAGAACAATCTCATTTAGTAGGGTTATACTAAATTCAAAGAATAATGGATCGTTTTTTGTTAGAATACCCAAGTTTTCTTACGAAATTGAACTTGGTATTAACTAAAACGTAAAATACTGTGATAATCCACAGGTAACCGCGCTCGAAATGGACCAGAAATTATGTTTCGACTTTCGATTGTTCTTTCGTTGGCCAAAAGGGCCCCCGGCGTCAGCCACCTAAACCTGCGATAACAAGCTAAGAGATATGCCCAAAATTGAAATCTGGATGGGGGAAGGTACTTACAGTTCCGCTGGGACGTCACAGGCACTAGTTTTAAGGAGTTTTTAGATATTTTTTTATTTTAGTGAGCACAATAACACACGCGCGGTCGATCGGCAATTCGAAGAAGGATTTATTTTTATTGTTTTTTTTTTACAGATGAAGCGCATTTTGATTATGCAGCCAGCGGTGCGTTTTGTATTTAGGTTAGGAAATAAATATGGATAGGGATTTGAATCGGGACTGATCTCAATTCGTAACACATTATAATACTTACAGTAAGACCAGTCTCATTAGCAATTTGGGATATATTATTTCCTATATTGTGCAGCGCAACAATCCTCTCCTGCAAACTTATTATGTATTTGTATGCATGTCAAAAAAAGAAATAACAGTAAACTGCCGATACGGTAAAAACACACGAGCACCTTCGCTAATGATCTAGCAATGACAAACAGGTTACTCATGAACACCGAACCGAATAAATCTAAACTAGCTTCATTGCATTCAATTTTTGTGTGGTATGGTCTATGACTAAAAAAAGGTTTGAAAACCAAAACATATCTAACAAAACTTCGTAGCTATTAGGCGACAGTTGGGCTCGAACCCGCGCCTCGCTAGAGCAGGCAGACGGTGTTACCGCTGCGCCACCAAGGCTTATGCTTTGGCTCGTGAAATTATGCTTGTTACCAGAGCAACAAGCGTAGTGGGGTATACGGTATACGAATTTGTGTCCATGTGTGAGTACACGAGCAGCCGCAAGCGACTTGTTTTCTGCGTTTTGTATTGACTATGCCTCCATATATGAACGTGATAGTACCTATATTGTAATGCCATAGCTACCTTATCCTCAGAGTTTGATATCCATTGGTCACTCCCCTTCGAGACGATATCACAAACTTTCGTGCTCCTCTCAAAACAAGCCAATCGATCAATTCAAGGCCGAAACCTCCTAATCCTCCGATAAGGACATAGACTTCATCTTCTTGGCAAATGTATCTGTAAATTTAAAGGTAAAGGTATTTTTTTTAATTTGAAACGAGAACCACTTTACACATAATTAAACCTCTTTAAATTCGATGTATAATTTACACTTTATCATTTTTTTTATACCTACTCCTTAACATCTGAAAACTCAACTACAAAATAGACAGTGGGAGTCTGGTCCTACAAATATTAAAATAAATAGTTATTTATAAGAGCCCTAGCAATTGGTTGTCTCTATAAATATCAAAAAGAAATCAACTTCAAACTTCTTTATTAAGACGGCTCTCTTTATTTTTATAAAATAATATTAAATTACCGAATCAGTGACTTAACATTTGCCTAATTAATTATAATACACGTAAAAAATCTTCACCTTGGTATTGCTGGGATTATGTTCAGTGTTGGCTTTACTGGACTTCCAGGAGGATCATCACGTATCTTTATAATAACCTGCAACACAATATCCCGTATAATATGAAAATTAACAACTATGTGTATTTTCAGAAGTTATATAAACGTCGTAGTTTATTTTTAAAAATAAAAAACCAACGATACAACAAAACGAGGTTGTAAATTGATAAACTACGAGTATACATGGTGTTTGGCACAGCGTGTGCCATACGATTAGGTAGAGTAGCTAGGTTCATTGTCAATGGCTATATGTATGTTCTGGCCAATCATATCTACTCCTTTTTGCCCAATCTTTTTTTTTATTAAATTTTAAAAAATTTGACGAAAGTTGCACTGTTTGTTCTCATAACTTTTTTTTAGTAGGTGTTACGGTTTACTTTTCTTGTTTTTATTATCTGTGATGTATGTCTGTTTTGCTTACACTGATATTTGTTTTATATAATGTAAATTAAAACTATGGTGAGCCATCAGTCTTAAAAAGAGAAGAAAAATATCTTCATTTCAACTTTGAGGAGCATTAGAAAAAAACTAAAGGTTTTAAGTTCTCTTAAAACTTCTATAGTTCATGATCATGACCTTTCCTTCAGTATAATCTATACATATAATAAAATCGCAAACCTAAAATAGTCGGCACATTGAAGATATTTGAAAAAAAAATTGCTAGGACGACTCTTAAGTCGTCATCTTAATGAGTAACTGAATATACTTGGATACTTTTTTAAATTCTTGTTTGTTAAGAGATCAATGTCTATCTCTTAGGGATAACTCGAGAAATAATGGCTTATTTACGAAGCGAATTTAAGCAATACAGCACTAATCCTTATCAAATTGACAACCTTAAATACATTGTGCATTTAATATAGATCAATATTTAATTGAAATGAATACTTTGCCTATAAATAATACATCGGATGCCGCGCTTCGCCCTTTATGATTAGCAGCGATCGCACGCGTCTGTCTGTTACGCTTTCACGCCTAAACTACTGAACCGGTTTAGATGAAATTTGGTACAGAGATAGGTTAGACCTTGGAAAAGGACATGGGTTATATTTTATCTCACAATATAACCTTTAGTCCACGCGGGCGAAGCCGCGGGCGGAAAGCTAGTAATAATAATAAATGTCTTTATTTCAAGCAACGTAGGCTCATTTGTTAGTAAAATAGTCTAACTGCCGTACTCAGAGACGTCAATTAAAGAAGTAATTAAATGCCATGCTATTCTTGTTTAAATCAACAAAAGTGAAAGAGACAACATCAGAGTTACAGTACTTAACTTTAATTGACGTCTCTAAGTACGGCAGTAAAACTTAAAATGTTATGTTAGTACTTAATAATAATTATAATAATTTGATACAATTTAGCTTTCGGCAATTTTTTTGAAATTAAATAAAAAAGTCTTTAAAAAAAAAGATTGGGCAAAAAGGGGTATGATTGGCCAGAACATACCTATAGCCAATAAACCTAGCTACTCGACCTAATCGTATGGCACACGCTCTTCTAAGCACCCTTTATAATATGAATTTTGGAGCCGATGTACAATACGTGAGGTGTGACTCATCACATGACAGTCATGAATAATTTCACTATGGACACAGAATACACTGCCTCTCTGCCTGTATCTTCTAAAAAAGAAGGAGCATCAGATGTATCGAAAGTATTGGTCGTGAATTTTATTTCTAGGTTACGTAAAACAGCTGACTCAAGGATAGTCGCATTCCAACAGACATGCACACTGTCAAATTCAATGTAGAGTCGGTGACATTTATTTTATAAACGCGGCCTTGCGCACTTTAGCATTTGACTTCGGAAAACTCCAACCAAGCTAAAAATTTGTGTAATGTACGGCAACTTGCAATAATCCATTCATAGCTTAAGGTTTATAATTGCATGCACTCAAATATTGTTGAACTCGTACACATTAAAATAAATATGATTTTATGTAAAACTCAACCTTATTGCAATTACTTAAAGTTCATATCAGTTTGTTTACTCGCAACTGCGCAAAAATAACCCGTCTATTCAAGCCCGCATGCAACTTACGTCCAAAGCGGTAACTTATTTCATTTGAGTCCACTAACTACTGGGTAGCACAGTGGTAAACGTAGTAGACTGGAAAATACGAGGTTTAGGTGGCCAAGGTTCGAGTCTCGAGTCAAACCATCGTCTTTTTCTATTTTTGACCTTTTTTTAAACATGTTTATAATTAATGTAATGTTATCACTGACATAAAGTGTATGGACTGGCAGTCCTCTATAAATTACAGCATTTGTCTCTAGGATGCATTGAAAGTGACAAATTCGCAGGAATTTTGACAAATTGAACGGAACTTGACGCAGTGAATTGTAAACAATTTGATATAATTATCTGAAAATTTTGTTTAAATTTTAAAGACTAAGTGAATTTTTGTATAAAGTTTTATTAATATTCAATTCAATTAATATTCAACAGAAAAAAGGAGATAATCGGTCAATGTACAAGTATGTTTTTTTACCAACTGTTTTATTAAAAAATGTTGTTTAAAAACGTCTTAATTCTACTTTAAATGATTAGAACTTGTCGGGAAGACATTCCTCTTTTTTTAAGTATATATATAGTAATGTTAAAATGACTATAAAAGATTAAATTTTCGCATTTTCAAATTCGCTTGATTCGCCTGCTTCATTTCGCTAGTGCTTCCAAAGACAGTCGATAAAAACAATGTCGATAGAAACATGTTATAGGTATATTAGTGTAAAATGTTACTTAATGTTACGTACAATGGCAAACAAAACCGTTTTTATTTTGTTGAGTACCCATGATTACTTTTTTAGGGTTATGTAGTAGACTACAAAGTTATAGTTTCGCCATATCCGTCTACTCGCAATTTTCTAAGAGACCCTTGATACTACAAAACTGTAATCACACCTTAGTACCTAAGCTTTTCAAGATAACAAGTAATGTTTGATTAAATTGCGCGTCACTTTATAAAAAGTTGCTCGACACGCTCTTGAATGATTTTAGATAAATATTTAAGAGTTTACTAATCTTCATAAGAACAGTAAGACAGAATACCTAACCAACCAAATTTCTTACAACAGATTTCCAACCGACGAAGTTTTTTTTTAAAAAAAAGCCTTCAAAATATGAATGTTTCGAAGAATTGGACATCAAAGAAAAGCCACGAAATATGTTCGAAACATTTTGACCCTAAATGTTTTATAGGAAGTAGGAAATTGTTAAAATTTGGTAGTGTTCCTACAATATTTGAAGAAAATGTTCAAGGTAAAGGTTATACATAAGGGTTACTAGAAACATGTCACGATCCCCGCTAAGGGATGGTAGTAGGCTTTATGAACTATTGAATAATATTTCAAAACTGAAAAAAAGAGCACCAGTTTTGAAAAATTACATACTTTAACTTTTTATAAAGTAACACAGCTTTAAATATTATTGTTTTTGAAACTAACGCATTTATTTGCTTTATTTTTCATAATTGTAGTTAACTGCCTACCCCGCTGGGAAATACATATAGTTTGTCGACTAATCGACTTTTGGCCTCACTACGTCGAGTTCGGTTTTCTGCCGCTGCCGCCTACAGCCAAAATGGCGAAAATCAAATGGTCTCGTTTTTGATTTGACAACAGCCAGTCTAGTGGTATTTAACTTATTTTAACTTATGTCTATGAATGTAATACAATATTAAAGCAATACAATGTAATGTAATACAATATTAAAGGTGAATTAATAAAAAATAACACTTTCAAATCAAGTTTATTCATTTTTAACATAATGTAGGTAAATAAAAATCGTTACAATAATGAACAATGTGATGGTAGCCAGATTTTTTATTTTCAGTTTTTATATTCTACTCCAAGGATATATAATGTAGCCTAAATATTTGTTTTCGTATGTAATGAAAAGAGGATTGAAGCTACACCTTGAAGTAACCTATCAATTTTAACATTGTATTATCAGCGGCGCTGCTTGATTTTGTCAGCTAATTTTGAATAATATTTAACAAGGAGAGTAAATAATCAAAGTTAACAAGGAAAAGAAACAGTTTTTTACAAACATATTTTACTTGCCAATAAATGAATGAATTTAATGCTTTGTAAAAAGTGTTTTTACTTACAGACTTAGTGTTTAGTGTATCCTCCCCTGTTTTCAATTACAGAAAGCAAGCGGACAGAGAACCACACAGATTGAACCATATTAAAACAAATGTCTTGTAACTAAAAATAGTATTTTCCCAATAAAAATCAAGGTATTCTCTTGCAAATGCCAGTCTTCTTTGTTTATGCCTTTCAGTCAGATAGGGATTTTTTTGCAGGCTTTCTATGATGCAATCCTTCACTGTGCAGGACTCGACGAACAGTATGAACAGAAGTATCAAAGTTATTATTTATTCTTATGGTATCAAACAAATTTGAGAACTTAGCATTTGATAGACTATTATTTTCATATTGTGCCTTATGAAACCCCGATGTTATGACATTGCCTTCAGCTTCATGGCGCAAGATCCAACGTTTTACGGTTGTTCAATAGAATGAAAAACAGTTTCAATTAATAGCAATTTATTGATTTTATCGGAACTCGCAATTTTTAAAAAATATCTTTTATTCAAACATAGCAGATTTAATGAAGAAAATACTTACTGATTATCCGGTTTTATGAGATATGTTATATTTTATATCAATTGTTATGCATCTCATTAATGCGGATTCGCCCCTGCATATCAATATAAGCTTGCATTTCGAGTCCAAAAAAGAAACAATAAAACGCACAAAAAAAACATATTCACACTCGGCAAACTATCATTCTCGTCAGTACCAGCTTTCAAAGTGAACTGTCAAAGAAAGGGTAGTTCATTTAAACAAGATTTAAACGAATCCCAATATGTTATAGATTACCTAGCATTTTTGTAAGTTATTCATACCATATCTAACTTCACGCCTGTTGCCATTCTAAGTAATAAAAAAAACTTCTAATACATCTACGAGTAACTAAAACGATCGGGGCTGCAAAGGTTTGAACCGCTTACCTGCTGCTCAATCTAAATCTAAGCGTAAACAAAAGCGCCACGAGAGCTGATGACGCGTGAGTATAAAATATTGTTTATACCATTCCCCCTCTAAAAAGCTTCTTTTTTTCACTGAAAATTGGGGATAAAGAGCTCTTTTAGTCACAGTTTTGATATTTGAATTTAGAACCCTAAAAAGATTCTTTTTCTCCCGCAAAACACGTAAAAAAAGAGCACTTTTTTTGTCAATTTTGGTGTTCAAATTTCGAACACTCCAATGTATAGACATACGACCTCCATCGCAAAGAATATTCGAAATTCAAACTCCTTGCGCAGATAACTCTTCAATATTTAAATGGTCAACATTTTCGACAGATTTAAAACTTTAAAATAAAAATGTGTGTTCTTTGCTGTCATTAATTAGTAATACCTCGACAAGAAATAAATATCTCGTCACAGATTGATCACCCTATCGACAACAACAAGAAAATTACTCTAAACTTTAGTAATTGTTCAAATTTGAATGTATAGAAGGCCGCACATCAGGTTACCACAAGTGTGCACTCTGTGCCGTTGCGATAAGATGAAAATGGGGTAACCTGATGCGCTGGCCTCTGTACATTTTCATTAATGTAACATTCCTTTTTTCTTGATTAAATGTTTATTTTCCGCTTAAATCTTTCTTTTTCTCGAGGTCGTGGTATAAAATATAATGTGCAACTCTTGAATAAAACGGATTTTCATCGAGGGCTATGAATCACTCGCGTCATTCAGGATTCTAACACTTGAATCACTCGCTTACGCTCGTGATTCAATATTTTAGAATCCTTCATTTGCTCGTGATCCAACTTTGGCCCTCGCTTAAAATCCGTCTTTTATTCCCGAGTTGCACAATATACTATTATATCACTCACGGGAACCCCTGTTGCTTATTTTCTATTTTTTTTTTTTTATTATTTCTTTTTTTATTATAGTCAATGTGTGCGTGAGTTATAGTCTGCAGACGACTCTTTGTGGATATTCTATATGGACTTTTGCAACTTACCGTACGTTTTAGCTTCCTGAATAACCTCTGAAAAGTCCCAAGAGTCCAAGGGTGGGCATAACTTTTGACAGCTGAGAAAAAATATTTTTTTTCGGTTGTCTATGCTAATATTAGAAAAGGGAAAGACTTGATTGTTTGTTTATTTGTTTGTTTGCATTAAATAGGCTCCGAAACTACTGGACCGATTTGAAAAATTATTTCACAATTAGAAAGTTACATTATCCCCGATGGACATAGGCTATACATAATTTTCCCGAATTGCCACGGGAACGAAGTCCCGGGAGGAATGCTAGTTTGTTAATATCTTCGTTCCTGTTGATTTTACAACTATTTTTATTTTATTTTATTTTATTTTATTTTATTTTATTTATTTATTTTATTTATCTAGGACAACCTGTAGTGACTACACTAATTCTTAAAACATACATATTACACATTCAAATAATAAGAACTAAGTGCACTACCAAGATAGGTGCCACAACATTCGTAATAAAAAAATATATGCAAAGAATTTCAAGAGATATACAGAAGAGGAAGAAAAAAGAAAAAATCTGAAAAAGTTACACTTAACAAAAACATGAAGATGAAGACAATTATTACTGGTTATTGGTTTTTAAAATTAAGGTTGGGATTAAGAAATGTTATTATTTTATTTCTAAAACTCCGGTGTGAATCGCTGAACACATCTATTCCTGGTTCAAGCTCATTGTATTCCCTAGACAATCTAGCTATTGTAGAAAATTGTTAGAGGTTGGTTCTAGCTCGAGGTGGATACAATAATCCGACGGAACATCGAGGTAATCGACTAGGTACCCTAATATTAAATGCTTTTAATAGACTAGCACAATCAATTTGACCTCTCAACACCTTATAGAGAAATATCATATCTAGTAACTCCCGGCGTACCGTTAAACCTAGCATTGAGTAATATTTAAGTTTTATTGAATAAGACACATCTCTAGGTAATCCAGAATAGTATGATAAATGTCTTACGAACCATTTTTGTATGCGTTCAACTCTAAGTTTATGAACGGTGTAATGTGGGGACCAGACTACAACACTCAAGATTGCTTCTGACGTAATTTTTGTTTGAGGTTTTGTAAATCTCTTGCTATTTCTCATAATAAAACCAAGCATTCTGGAGGCTTTTGCTACAATATTGTCTATGTGAAATGTGAGCTTTTTGTCCAACAGTACTTCTAAATCACGTATGTTGATGCATTCAAGTAAAACGGAGTTATTCAGGGTACCTATATTTAATGTTAAAAACAGAACGTTTACGTGTAAATTTTACTGTATAACATTTGGAGCTGTTTAAACTATGAGGTGTACTAATAAAAAAAATGAAAAATTATCTACAAAACAGGTTATGAAAGTTTATCAATAAATTCAGTCATTTCCACGGAAAAAGGAGGGAAACATCGGATTGAGTTGCAATGCGTCACGTTACAAAGTCACGCCCCTGATTTTTGACCTTAATAACCTTATAAATATTTATTTATTAGGCAATTTGTGATAAATACTTTAAATGCGAAAGTTTGTGAGGATGTATGAATGTATGGATGGATGGATTTATGGGTTTTTGTTACTCTTTCACGCTCAAACGGCTGGACCAATTTTACAAAATTTGGTATGGAGGTAGCTGATATCCTGGATTAACACATAGACCACATCATTTTTCCCAAATTTCTAAGGGAATGAAGTCCCGGGCGGAAATGTCCTTTGTGACAAATCTAACAGTACTTGGATTTACTACTTATCAATTCTATAAAAAGTTTTAAAGATGGTAGATTTAATGTTTTGAAATAACCTTTTTTACTGTTTTCTGCTGTTTAGTTGTTTGTTGGAGTGATCATGAAAATCACTAAAATATCCATAGAAAATGTTTACCGGCGTTTCAATGCCAGATTACGTAAAAACTAGTAGTGTTATCTATAAAATTTTAACCCGTTTTTCATAAATATACCTCATAGCTGTAAGATCGACAGGAACGAAGATATAGGCAAAAAACCGAAAGAAAGGTAACTTCTTTCACAGTTTTTTGGCTGTCAATAGTTATGCCCACCCCTAGACTCGTGGGACTTTCCAGAGGTTAATTGGGGAGCTTAGAGGTACGTGTCTACAAATTTTCAGCTTGGTTGGAATTTTTCCTAAATGTTGCACATTTTTTGTCTAAAGTTGACTGCAAACAATGACTGCATGTTTTTTTTATTATTATTATAAGATGGGTTAACTCTTGACCTCAATCTTGACCATAAAGGTCAAAGATGAGGTCGATGATGGAGCGAGTTAACCCAGAAAATGCCTATAAAGGCACTGGTACTCCCACGCACCGACGGAACACAGCAAGCTGTTTGGCGTCAGGCTTCGGTAGGAGGGTGGTCGCGAACCAGACGGTCCTTTACAGAGCCTACCACACCGCATGAGACCATAAGACGACACCTCAGATTCAGAAAAAAAATGAAGTGTCGTTGCCTGGGATGAATTACTAGGAGGCAGGTCTTATTTGTGTTTTTCCTTAGTCGCCTCTTACGACACCCATGGGAAAGAAATGGGGTGGTGTTATTCTGAACCGATCACCACCACACGGCTTAAATGTCTCGTTCTGCGATGCGATAGTTGATCTGTAGTCACAATTACGAGAATAGTACAATCTTTATCAACTCTGTTAACAGTCATTATCAAGTAAAGTCTACGCAACTTTTGAAAACACTCCTATTTCCGAACTTAGAATATTATTTGAGGTAGTGAAATTACCTTTCCTATATGTTTTCCAGCGGCCATGTACCTGTAGGCTGCTTCGAACTGGTTCTTTTCGAAACTGCAGTAAGTAATAGGACGAACTGCTCCACTGGCGATTCCTTTCATCACAAGGTCTTTGATTACCTATATAACGAAAGAAAATAATGTATTCGCATTGAAGATTTTAAAGAACAAGCTCCAAAGCCTGGCTCACAAATGCAAAATGTTTTTTTACAGATTGTCGTGAATGAGCTTATTCCGCTTTTTTCTACTGAGTGCCATTCTTCTTCCATTCATCATCAGCCCATAACGTCCCCACTGTTGGGGCACGGGCCTCCCTCAATAACATGAGGGGTAAATGCCATACTCACCACGCTTGGCAGACGGGTTGGCGAGGGTTTTGATATAATTGCAGAGTTTTCCTTCTGTGTGCAGATAAACTTGCTTGCATATTTACCTTAGTCGCCTTGTACGACAGCTCGGTAAGAAAGAAGGTGGTCCTATTCTACTCTGCCGAGGACTCACACGGTCATTAACGACATTAAATTAGTTAGCGAGACAGAGGTGATTCTTTCCATGGAATTGAACGACTTTCTCCATGGAACCCATATGATATTCTCAAAAAAGAAGTTCGAATTCTCATATTAAATAGGCCAATACATCGGCAATACCTACTAGAAATAGTTCAGTTTACATTAATTGCGGCAAAAGTTTTTGACATTGGAAATGTCTATTTGTTTCACTGACATAAAGTGTATGGACTGGCAGTCCTCTATAAATTACAGTATTTGTCTCTAGGATGCATTGAAAGTGACAAATTTGCAGGAATTTAGACAAATTGAACGAAACTTGACGCAGTGAATTGTAAACAATTTGAAATATTTGAAAATTTTGTTAAAATTTTAAAGAATAAGTGAATTTTTGTGTAAAGTTTTATTAATATTCAATTTTGTGACCATGAGAATATGCTTGGTTTGTAAATATAAACAGAAAAAAGGAGATAATCGGTCGATGTACAAGTATGTTTTTTTACCAACTGTTTTATTAAAAAATGTTGTTTTAAAACGTCTTAATTCTACTTTAAATGATTAGAAATTGTCAGGAAGACATTCTTCTTTTTCTAAGTATATATATAGTAATGTTAAAATGACTATAAAAGACAAAATTTTCGCATTTTCAATTTCGCTTGATTCGCCTGCTTTATTTCGCTAGTGCTTCCAAAGACAGTCGATAAAAACAATGTCGATAGAAACATGTTATAGGTATATTAGTGTAAAATATTACTTAATGTTACGTACAATGGCAAACAAAACCGTTTTTATTTTGTTGAGTACCCATGATTACTTTTTTGGGGTTATGTAGTAGACTACGAAGTTATAGTTTCGCCATATCCGTCTACTCGCAATTTTCTAAGAGACCCTTGATACTACAAAACTGTAATCATACCTTAGTACCTAAGCTTTTCAAGATAACAAGTAATGTTTGATTAAATTGCGCGTCGCTCGACACGCTCTTGAATGATTTTAGATAAATATTTAAGAGTTTACTAATCTTCATAAGAACAGTAAGACAGAATACCTAACCAACCAAATCTCTTACAACAGATTTCCGACCGACGAAGTTTTTTTAAAAAAATGGCTTCAGAATATGAATGTTTCGAAGAATTGGACATCAAAGAAAAGCCATGAAATATGTTCGAAACATTTTGACCCTAAATGTTTTATAGGAAGTAGGAAATTATTAAAATTTGGTAGTGTTCCTACAATATTTGAAGAAAATGTTCAAGGTAAAGGTTATACATAAGGGTTACTAGAAACATGTCACGATAGAAACATGTACCAGTTTTGAAAAATTACATACTTTAACTTTTTATAAAGTAACACAGCTATAAATATTGTTGTTTTTGAAACTAACGCATTTATTTGTTTTATTTTTCATGATTGTAGTTGACTTACATGTTCATTGTTATTTTATCTTAAATTTACAACTCGAGCATCTGTGGCCCATTTGTTAGTAAAAACAACTTAAAACTATAAATGTTTCATAGGAAGTAGGAAATTGTTAAAATTTCACGATCCCCGCTAAGGGATGGTGGTAGGCTTTAAGAACTATTGAATAATATTTCAAAACTGAAAAAAAGAGTACCAGTTTTGAAAAATTACATACTTTAACTTTTTATAAAGTAACACAGCTTTAAATATTATTGTTTTTGAAACTAACGCATTTATTTGTTTTATTTTTCATGATTGTAGTTAACTGCCTACCCCGCTGGGAAATACATATAGTTTGTCGACTAATCGACTTTTGGCCTCACTACGTCGAGTTCGGTTTTCTGCCGCTGCCGCATACAGCGCCAAAATGGCGAAAATCAAATGGTCTCGTTTTTGATTTGACAACAGCCAGTCTAGTGGTATTTAACTTATTTTTTCTATGTCTATGATTTGTTTGCTTCAGTATAGGTCCGATTTCGCAAAAAAGAGCGATCTCCTTATATCTCGAATAGTTGTAAAGATGTAAGGTGCAAAAAAAAAAAATATTCGAGAAAGTCAAAAACAAAAAAGTTATGGCCGAAAAAATTTTTTATGAATTTTTGATTTTGGCTCTATATTTTGGAAACGAAGAATGTCATCAAAAATTTGTAAAAAAAAATGCCATGGACAATTTAGTCAGCTACAATTTGAGCTTGAAACAAAGACGATCGGGGAAAGGGTTTACCCTGTAGCCTAACCTTTTTGAAAAAAGTCAGAACGACAATTTTTCGATTTCCGTAGATTCATTTCCAATATGCTCGATAGGCGTATATGAGGCACGAAATCTGTGATTTTTTTTCTAGAATCGTTTAGTATCGTGTAGGTTTATTAAATATTAGTTTGTGACTTCGAAAGTGGGAGGGATAACTTATGGTGGCCAAAAAACAAAATTCAAAGTGCACCAGCGAAAGAAAAGGAAACGGTTGGCAGAATCTAAAAATCCATCCCATTTTTCTGCCTGCGTCTGCATTTGCGAGCTCATATGTTATCCGAATGTCTTGAAAGTTCGAGTGAATAGTCTTCTTCTGGATAAGCTTGCTACAACCTCGACTGCATCTTTGTCCCTAAGCAAGATCTTTATAATACTTTATTGAAAAAGTGTTGGCATGATGAACACATTAAACGCATTGGTAAATTACCTACTAATAATATAGTTTTTATGTCTACTTTTCTGGTTAAGCTCTTCATACCTAGTAAAAAACCGCTCAATTTGTTTGCGCTAAATTCTTAATACTTTATCAACTCACTTTTTTTATCGGTATACTTTCACTGCCAGACATGTAGTCCAACACGATGCCATGGAATGATATTTCTTTCTTCATAAAACACATTTCAAGTTGGGTATTGACGGTGATATCATATTTACCGATTTCAAGGAATCGTCCTCGATGGGCCAGACATTTTACTGAAGCCTGAAACAATGTTACATGTGTGATTTAGAATCTTCTTCATTTTAATACCAGCCACCTTTTTATAAACGTAGGTAAACCGTTTTCAAACGGTGTAATTATATTTTTATTAAGTAGTAGACTATTTTAAAGAAGGTTTGTACCTTCTTAGGAGGTAAGTTGAGCATTCATTTGATAAGTTCAGAGCAAAGTAGACGACATGTTAGCTGCGTACAGCATATTCACACTGCTATAAAACTTTCATGGAAACAGTCCGAAGTGATGCCCACCATAAATGGTTTGGCATGTGGCTGAGAATGACAAGCCCAGCTTAATCCTATTTCAATTTTGCAAACTATTACAGAATGAAATAGCGAGAAAAGTTTTATAGAAATAGAAAATGGTTTACATCCTCATATTATCAACTTTTTGTTAGAATTTTAATAAGTAATTGAAAAAGTACCACATCAATTTTGTCATTCCAATGTAATTTTACTACTTATAACTTGGAGTTTGATGTTTTAAAGACCAATTAGCATTATATTTTAATTAGTAAAATCGCAAAACTACAAACATTAGGCTACAACTATGCCGAGTTTTATTAAAATCCTTTCAGTCATTTTTATGTGAAGCTCTTACCAAACAAACCTGACAGACAAACGCTCGGTTGCAGAAATGTTCATTGAAGTTAAAGCTTCTTTAAACGTGATGCTGTCCTTGTTAACGTGAACAAAACGGTAAGTGACACTAAAGTGGCATTAACTTTAGCGGAAGTTTCTGCAACTGGGTGTTGGGCTCATCTAACAAACTCAGTTACTGGCTCATCTAACAAAAAATATGATATGTTCAATGGACACACGGCAGCACATCCGGCTTAACATGCTAACCTTAAGGTCGCCCTAACTTGTTCGTAATAGCGTCGGCTTTCGTAGTGCAAAAGGCATGTCATCGTAAGATCATGAACTTCGTAAGTTTATTATCTTACTCGCGAGATTATAAACTATAGAAACTTATTATTTTCCGTTAGTTTGTAATCTCACCGCCAAAAAACTAGACATACAGTATAAAACTTGTACGGAACGGAACGCACCTCGAATGCTGATAGGTTGAATGTGATGTGTCCCTCGCCGCCATCTTTAGCTGTCAGACGAACAAATAATCCGATATTTCTGTGGTTAAATATGTGTTTTTTTTATTGTTTCTAATAGTGTTTGACGTAACCTTTGCGCCCTTCTTGTGTATCGCACGCGCCGTAAACAAGCGCGAGACGATTAAAATTAAAGACACAACGAGCGATCGACCAATCAGGGACGGTCCTCAATTTCACGAGTGATAAAATCCTTGAGATTGTGAACCTGCTCGTTCTTTGATTTGTTCAACATAGGTTCGTTCATATTTTCACGGTTTCTGGCGGTGGGATTATAAACTAACAGAAAATAGTAGTAATCTCGCGAGTAAGATTATAAACTAACAAAGTTCATGATCTTACGATGACAGATAAATTACCTGAAGTTTATCATCTGATAAAGAATTGAGGACCAAGTCGACTCCCCGACCGTTTGTTTCACGGCGAACCATTTCTTCAAACGTCGCGTCTCGCGAATTTCCAATGTGACTTTCTGTATAAAGAACCATTTTTATCACAAATGAAAAAGCCATGAAAAAGGGGCAAACGCTCATATCGCTACAGAAACAGGTCGGTGTGAGTGAATGCGTATGATTCGTTGCATTTGAAATCGCGTGATTGCGTGTGGCGCTAGGATTAGTTAGATTTGAAATTGAGAATATGTGCGTAGGCTTCATATTTATTTAATTACAGATGTAGTGGAGATGAGAGGTGGGGCAGAATCAGCGACACCGGTTTTCATACGAACGGCGCACAATCGCCCAATCACAATCGCCATATTTTCTGTGGTTATAACAAAAGCAATATAAAGTCACAGTACAACAGCACAAACCTTTTAATTGAGGGAAGAGCCTTTTGATGAATGTTCTTTTAGCGGGTGTGCCTACTGTAGTGAATACTTCGAGTCCGTGGTGTAATGCTACATTAATGGCAGCCTGTCCCACTCCGCCAGAACCGGCGTGTATCAATATCGATTCCCCGGGACGGACTTGTCCCACAATGATCTACAAAATTATTGAAAATTTTGAATAAACATTTTCAAATTTTTTTCGTTGGGCTTTATATTAGGTAACCCTTGAACACAAAATATTTTTAGGGTGGAATAATGTAACTTGAGTATTTTTAAAACGCTTATACCCGCGTGACGGATAATTTTAGGAAATGAAAAATGTTCGGCTCAATTGATTAAAGCACCAGGAGATTTAACCCTGGAATAATAATAATAATAATAATAAATAAATAATAAAAAATGGTGGGTTCAAGTCCCGTTCGCGCCGAACATTTTTCTTTACCTAAAATTATTTATTCATGTAACTAGAGATGAGGCTTAGACTGCTTTAATCTAAATATGTCTTACCAATGCAAGATAAACTGTACCATAAGCAACAGGTACTGTGGCTGCCTCTTCAAAAGTCCACTCATCAGGGAATGGCCATGTAAGAGTTTCATGCACTTGAACCACGTTGCTGAAGGCTTTTTCACAAATTGCCATTACACGAGTTCCACTAAAATATTAAAAGCGCTTTTTTATTTTTTAAATTTGTTTAGCAGCGTAAAGAATATGATAACCGAGGATAAAACATTTTGGATAATTATGTTCAAAATGTTAATATTTTTAGAAAATATACTTAACGCTATTCTAACCTATTTTTTGATTCGTAGTATTAAGTTTCTTGCTGGAGTTAGATAGATTTTCTCTGGTAATGGTAACACTGTAATTACATATTTATAAATTGTAGGTAGAAGCTGTAGAATCTACAGTGTAGATGCTTATTAAAATAAGCAAGGCTTATACTTAACAAATAATAAGCTACATAAATACTTTCAGTATTGGTAGTTTAGAACTGGAAAGGTGTTCCGACGGGTTGGAAGTGATGAGGCAGTGCTCGAGGTCATTGGAGATTGCCTCAATTCTGTTCCGGAACGAGTATTCGGGGAATATTTTTCTTACTGCGGGAGCAACAAACACTGCGTTGTGTTTCGGGTGACAGATCTCGGAGATGAGAACAAGTACATACCTTCTTTCGATTCGCTAAGAAGATACTTATATAGCGTTTTCATACTCAGACTCCTCACAATTACTTGAAATGCAATTTTGATTATTTGTGTTAGACAGGAATCGAATTTGCAACTGCCACATAAATAGGCAGAGTAATTATCGCCTGAGATACCAGGCCAGTCGCATGACCTCGATTAATTCTTATTTTATTACTCATAGGTACTAGAAGAACCAGTTACAAATTTCTAATAGACATGGAATTAACCTCGCTGTACGTCCGGTCATCTCGATTCCTTGTACACATTCCTGTGCCAGACGTCCACTTGCTACTGCATCTAATGTCACTCGACCCATTGCAACCATCACATCACGGAAATTCATTGCGGAACAGTATACCTTGAAAAAAGAGTTAAAGCTAAACATAATGTTAGTCAAGTAAGATTGTGCAAAGTGCTTGATAAAATAAATAAACATTCAGAACTCTAAATGGCAACATAGAGATAACAATGTGTGATTCGATAATGTCTTACGTGAGTGAGGCAAGTATCTGGATCCTTGATAGTCCGATTTCTTTGGATGTTTCCTTCCCACCAAGTTAACGATGAAAGATCACCAATAGTTTTGGTGTTGACATAAGCATTATCAACTGGAACAGTTCCTACATCTTTCAACAAAAGGTGTCTATATGAACCCCATTGCCCCTAAAAAGAGATACAAATAGCATATTATTTTATTATCAACTTATTACATTTTAATAAAACTGAGACCTTACTAGGAAGTAATCCATCTTAGGCAACGACACCTCAGTTTGTTTTCAATCTGAGGAGGCGTCTTATGGTTTCATGCGGTGTGGTAGGCTCTGTAAAGGGCCGTCTGGTTCGCGAACACCCTCCTACCGAAGTACGACGCCAAACACTTTGCTGTATTCCGTCGAAGTGTGGGAGTACCAGTGCCTTAATTGGCATTTTCCGAGTTAACTCGCTCCATCGTCGACCTCGTCTAAGACCTTGGTCAAAATTGAGGTCAAGAATTAACCCATCTCATAATAAAAAAAGGCTTCTTACTTTTGTAAATACATTAACGGCAAAGTTTTTGTCCAAGTGTTCCTTATAGAATTTTAAATCGGCATCAAATGGTGGCGCATTTTTATCAGCTATCAGGAGACCATGCACTATCTCTCCACCTGGTTCTTTTCTCAAGCAATTGACAAGACCTAACAAACCATTTATATCTTCATTTTGACTGTAGAGTACAAGTTTTTTACTATCCTTCAGTTGCTGTTTAACAATTTCAATCCACGAGAATGTTTGATCATCTGTTATAATTTGTATGTAGTTAGTGGATTTCGGTTCATTTTTTGGTCTCAAGAGAATAAGATATTCTCTTTCAGTTTGATGTACAGTTACTATATCATATTTTTCAGGATATTGATGAGGGAGAGAATTTTCACGACTCAATACAAAGCAATCTTTTCTCAGTATAGTTACAGCTTCGTCTAGAACCTGAAAATTAATTATTAACATACTCATTATGAGTTAAAAATTACAGTCTTTTAATAATGAACGGTAAAAAATAATAATCATATAAATAACCAACCATTGATCTCTTTAGCAAGTTAGCTCCAATAAAAAGTACTGTATTTGTCTGCCCAGCTATCTTTTCGTTAGAAATGGTTACTGTCGGTGGCAATGTTAGTACTTTATCAGAAGCTACAATAAGATCAGCTTGTATGAGGGGTAATTCAGCTAATACATCTCCGATGATTTCAATGGCAAGTTCAATGCCGTTATTTTCATATTCTTCGTCCACAAACTCGACAGTTTTGAATTTGAATGTTTGAACGTTCTCTAGGATAAATTGAAGACTTGAACGCACACTATCTGTAAACTGACAGAAAAAATCTTTAAAGTTGAATTTATTTAAATGACAAATCAATTTAGTTTTCCTGAAAAAGTTATAAGTTATATTTAATTACCGATATAGCATTTTGACTGTAGTTAGGAACAAATTCATTCGATTCATAGACTGGAATCCCTAGGGAAGGTTTCTTAAAAATTGCTGTAACATGAATGCTACGAAGTTCTACGCCTCCACACCTGCACAGAAAAATAACTAGTTTATTAGAAGTAAAATACTTATTCTAAACTGTTTAGAAAATATAAGAAAAAAGTTCTACGCGGACGATGAGTAATAATTCTTCTTGCTAATAAGTTATATGTGTTATTGATCGTATTGTTACATAGTAAATAAAATCTACTCACCTTGTCACTTGGATATTGGGATATGAACAAAACTCGAGTGAATTGTGGTTGCTATTGACGTCCAGTTTTGAAATGATCTTATCATGTAAATTAACATCAACAGTTAGTTTTTCAAGTCTTGTGGGCACGTAAAGACTTCGCGTGTCCTGAGAGACGATGTTCACTTGCATCATGGTGTCAAGGAAGCTGACCCAGTTATTGTCCCATGACAGACGCCCTTTTGTGACATCCACGCTACAAGCCAGTACACCTCTAAACAAACCACTGAAACAAAAACATTTTGGAATTTTTAATAGCGCCAGTTGAATCAATTATTTGATTAACTGAGTTTCTTGATTGATTCTGTTAAAACGTTTTCACACGCTCGTTAAATAAATAATATAATTTTTACTGACAAAGGTAAACAAGTTACCTACGCCAAATTCTGAACTATCATTTGTATAATAATACTTATTAAGTTTAAGCAAGTAATTTCATCTCATAGACCAAATTTCTCACTAAAATAGCAAAATTAATATAAATCAAATTAAATACGAAAAGAAAAGGATCTAAATGCTATTTTACGTGATAACGCCCCAAATGTTATGGGCATATTTGCACCTAGAGTGTCAAGGGGCAGTTTACTTGACTGATTTAAGTAATTTAAGTATTGGCATAACATGTGTTTTTTGAAGTTTAATAGATAAGAAATCAATTTCCTAATTACCTGTATTGGTAGCCTCTGAGGTTTAATTCCTTGTAAAAGTCTTTTTTATACAAGTATTTTACTTCAGAATCTGTTATTACGTTATCATTTGAAATTACAGCAGGAATTTCCCATAAGTTTTGAGTTTCGTTTCCCTTTTCGTAAACTCTACCCGTTACAACTGGCACGTTATTCTCCGTTATCTGAAACAATTTACTGCTATTATAAAAATGTATTCAAAAAAAATGTTAAATCCAAAGGCCTTAAGGGGGTGAATGACATTTGCGAAACCGCACTTGTAACCTTGTTGGTAAAACCAACGCCGTCTATTTTTAATAGGTACTGTTTAGGTTTGTTCATAGATGAAAGATTTCAGAAGGTACTGGATAATGTACTGTTAAAATGTGCCTAATTTACGAGTGAATCTGAAATGTTGATTTCTTTTCATGGCATTGATTTCGAAATCCAAAATCATGATGTCGTCATGCATTTTTTTGCATTTGTAACGAGTGCTAATTTTTTTAAACACATGATATATTACTCTTAGGCCTGTGTTCACCAAAAACATAACCAACGGTTAAACCGCGGTTAGAAGCTTTAAGGGCGTTGTCACCCTGGATGCTTCCAAATTTAAAACTGCCGTAGAACTTGGTAAAATATAATTTATTTACTTGATAGCACTATTTACAGAACAATTAATAATTATTTAATAAAATGCTACAGTTTACTAGGTCTAACTCCTATTACTGCCGCGTAAAGAATGTTGCAAAAATGGCCACCTCTCGAATTTCATATTAAACATTTTAGCGGTAAAATGACGAGCTCTGATTGGTTTAAGTCTCCTGTGTCGTCAGCCAATAATCTTCTTGTTCACAATGTTGGACGGAAAATAACGGGTTCCTATTGGCTACCGAAAAAAAGCGCCAACCAATCGCACCCAAACAAGATGGCAGTCCTGAACGGAGTTGCCATTTCATAAAAACAAAATGTTGCTACTAAAACTTCTTTAAAAATTACTAACCCTAACAATCGACCGTCCTGACATCGTGAGCGTCCCCGCACACGACG
The DNA here is from genome assembly GCA_949987775.1 of Aproaerema taeniolella. NCBI lineage: Eukaryota > Metazoa > Arthropoda > Insecta > Lepidoptera > Gelechiidae > Aproaerema > Aproaerema taeniolella. The sequence continues at coordinate 11,157,695 of OX465253.1, forward strand.
CCTTGCGGCACCCTAACAATCGGAACTGTGACCAGTTGCACCAACCTTCATAATTAAACTGAGTAGTTTCGATTTTTACAATTATATAAATGTGAAAAACTTAAATGATTGAACCAAAAAGATAATAAGTTTACACTTCCTTCATAACAATAAGCTCATATTTATAACATCAAGCTATTAGTTACACAAAAATAGATTCTGGTCTCAAGAAAAAAAAAGGAATAACTTAAGTTTACAATTTCATAACAACAAAAAGCTTATAAGTATTTACATCAATTTATTAATTATACAATAATATATTTGGGTCTCAAACTAAGTCTTACTAAATTACAAATTTTAACTATAACAACTAGTTTATTTGAATCATTAGGTTGCTACGTAACCCCAGACTCGATTATGGGGGGTGAGGAAATATTTACAACCAACGCATCATAACCCAATCTCGATTTTGGAAAGATACGGTTGCATATTTTTTGTATCATTATACATTTTTTTTATCAAATAAAATATCTTATCTTATATACTCGTATATCATATTCGATCCCACTCAACGCTCAATTGTGAGTGGTTCAAATATCCTCGCGTCCAAGAACTCAATTACTTGTGACGCAGTGAAATATATCATATTCGATCCCACTCAACGCTCAATTGTGAGTAGTTCAAATAGCCTCGCGTCCAAGAACTCAATTACTTGTGACGCAGTGAAATATATCATATTCGATCCCACTTAACGCTCAATTTTGAGTGGTTCAAATATCCTCGCTTCCAAGAACTCAATTACTTGTGAAGCAGTGAAAATAACCTCACGTCCAAGAACTCAATTACTTGTGACGCAGAAGCGTAGCTCGCATCAAACACGAACCAATCGATTCTCGTGTCTGATCTGGAACAAAGAAAACAAAATCTGTACATATTTGCCTCTGCAAGGGCTTCTCAAAAACAATAGTTAATCAATTACTTATCGAATCATAGATGTTATTAATATCCTACTTACTATTATAATCATCTTTCAAATTGCTGTAGTCTGCATTAGATTCATGATCTGAATCTGGTTTGTTAAGCTCTAAGGCGGATACGTGAATCCGCGGCATCACTCGATTCGCTACTAAAATAGTTTGTATTTTTATTTTGATTTTTACTCATAGCTGGTATAGGAATGAGCCTATATCTATCCTAACCTAAAACCTCGGCTACGTAGCAGGGCTCAAGAATTATTGGCATAAACTATATCCCCTGTAACATATCTTCGCACCGTTTTCCTGCCACGATGCTCCTTAAAAGAATAGTGCCATTGAAATTGGATTTAATATTAGCATATGCAGTAGTCCTAACTAACAGCTAAAGAAGATCTGACACTAGATTCTATATCGAAGGTGAGCAATTCCTTGCCGACATCAACGAACTGTAGTTTAGTGGAGTCCTTATACACAACTATAGCGCCTGTTCTGTGTAAGATTGACCTATTAACACAGGTTTGTCCAGAAAACTATCAACTACCACCTTGCAGGGCACAGCACAGCAACCCCAACATCGTCTACGCTGAGAACTAGCTGCAACCCTCCGGTCACCTAAACTATACTATTGTCGAATCCTTTTAAGAGAGACTTAAACGTTATCATGAGTCAAACTTGAAGATTGCACTACAGATAGTGTCACACATCGCTCCCTAAATCTATAAAGGTCTCGAAAGAATTGTTGTTTATTATGACATTATTTTTACGAATTCAGATGCTCGGTTAGTCTTCTTCCGAGTTAGTAGCGCTAGTGACGAACAATGCTTTCTGGACAATTGCCTTTTTCAGTTCTGTCCGAATTTTTACAATTTTCTGCTCAGTGACTAAGATAGTTACATTAAGTACACTTCAACAGTGGTTTTCAGCAACAGAAAATTGTAATATTTTGCTGTAATTGGAACTTGCTTAGTATCTGGCTTGTTATTTTTGGAGTGGTTATTGTTCGTACTATCCGTTTTAGTTTCAGCCTGATTCCGATTACCATGTTGGTAGGAATACCTATTGCTCATTAGGTATAGCAACAATTGATCAGGTTCAGCACACTGCAACGCCAGGGCTGCAGATCGAAGAGTTCTATCACTAACCCACTGTATCAAATATTATAACGCTCGCTTGCCTACTATGTCACATTGGTTGAGTTATGTTATATGGTGGAAGTATAGGAAATCTAAACGACTAACAGAAAAACTTATTCCAAATTTACTCAAAAAATTACTACCAGATAATAAAATTAACGCTAAAGGCTCAAAATAACTACCTACATTAAAAACTCAAAAACAAATCGAAATCAACTTGGATTATTATAAATAAACAAAAAAAAGTTAACTAAAAGAAAATAAATATAAATTAATAGTAAATGGTCGTACATAACTCCACATATATGGCGCAGCGAATAATGACAAATATAATTTTGGTTATGTGTCATCTAAATCTTTCCTTCTAAGTCCAACCGACCCAAAAGAAGTATGTCACGTTATTCAAAATCTGAATAAGAACAGCACCGGGTTTGAAGATATCTCTACAAAAGTAATTAAATTTGTTAGTTTCTTAATCTTGCGTATTGTATCCTATATTGTAAAACTCTGCTTTAATGGAGGTGTGTTCCTCTCAAAGTTACAAATAACCATTATAAAACCACTTTATAAAGATAATAGTCTATTTGAAATTAAGAAATAAGCCTATTGCTCTTATCCTACTGTTTTCTAAGGTTTTTGAAAAATTTATTATTAGTAGACTCTATAATTATTTTGAATTTAATAGTTTACTAGCGGAGGGGCAAACGGAATTTCGAAAAAATAAATAAATTGACATAGCAATAAGTATACGCTTTTTTTTTCAGATTGTTTATGGAAATATTGAAAATAAGCCACCCGCTTACGGACTGTTTAAGGACATGACCAAAGCTTTCGATTTTGTCCAACATAAAATTTTACTTTTTAAACTAGAGTCATAAGGCATACGGGGAAATACACTAATACTTATACAGTCATACCTTAGTAGTAGAATGCAGATAACTGGGATAGACAGGAAGTTGTATAGCTCTACACTTAAAGTTGTCAGATTCGGTGTACCACCGGGCACTGGCCCCGGGCCTTTACTTTATTAAATAAACGATATAGTGTGTAACATAAACAATCCTATTACTCTGCATGCGGATGACTATACTGTGGTTTGCTTCGAAGATAGTAAAACACAGGCAATCCTAATATCAATAACTAGAGCGAAAGTTATGAGCTTTAAGCAACGTAAATTACAACCTCCAATCGAGTTTTTTGTTTTTGAGTTTTTAATGTAGTCAGTTATTTTGAGCCTTTAACGTTAATTTGACACGCCTGTACCGTCTCTCCCTTAAGACTAAAACCGTACCTAAGTCCTGGAAGCTTGCTAACGTGCAACCAGTACCCAAAAAGGATAGCCGTGCCGACCCCTGTAACTATCGACCTATCGCCATCACCTCCATACTTTGCAAAGTTATGGAAAGGGTACTAAACAGCAAGCTGCTGACTTACCTGGAAGACAACGACTTGCTCAGTGACCGTCAATATGGGTTTCGCCGGGGACGGTCATCTGGGGATCTTCTAGTGTATGTCACGCACTGCTGGGGCGAAGCCATCGAGAAACACGGCGAAGCTCTTGCCGTGTCACTGGATATCTCGAAGGCATTTGACAGGGTTTGTAAGCAAGCTTCCTGCGTACGGCATCCCTGCCGACTTCTGTACCTGGATAGCTGACTTTCTGAGTGAACGATCGATCCGGGTAGTCATCGATGGCTGCTCCTCTGATCTTAAGGCGATCGACGCCGGAGTTCCTCAGGGGTCCGTTCTCTCTGCGACTCTTTTCCTGCTGCACATCAACGACATGCTTTTGCCTGGAGTTGTTGCGTATGAAGATGACAATACAGTCATGCAGAGATACCTGTCCAGATCGGGAGCCGGGGGGGATGATATTCTATCTGAGAGGAGAGCTTTGGTTGAGCGGGTAAACTCGACCTTAAGTCTTGTCTCCCATTGGGGTGACAAAAATCTGGTTAGTTTCAACGCCACCAAAACTCAAGCGTGTCTGTTTTCCGCGAAACGGAGTTCCTTTAATCTGACTCCTACTTTCCGGGGTGCATCTGTACCTATCACCAATGAGCTTGAGCTCCTTGGCATGAAGTTATCTGCCAACCTTAACTTCGGCATCTCTATCGAGTCCAAAGCACAAACAGCGGCTAAAAAGCTGGGCATCCTCAACAGAGTTAAGCGCTACTTTACGCCCGATCAACTCCTTTCCCTTTATAAGGCACAGGTCCGATCGTGCATGGAGTATTGCAGCCACCTCTGGGATGGTTCGGCCAAGTACCAACTAGCCACACTGGACTCGGTGGACCGCAGAGCCAGGAGACTCATCGGTGACAGGAAGCTAGTAAAAGATAAGCTCCAAACCCTAGCTCATAGACGCAAAGTAGCTTGCCTATGTATTTTTTATAAGATGTACTTCGGGGAGTGTGCTCAGGAGCTGCATGAGCTCATTCCGCCTGCCCCATTCTTCCATCGGACGTCCAGACGCACCGCGGGGTACCATCCCTATCTTGTTGATATCCCACGGATTCGCACTGAGCGCTTTTCATCATCTTTCGTATTGCGCACTGCTAGGGAATGGAATTCCCTGCCTGCGTCTGTATTTCCGAGTTCATATAACCCGAATCTCTTTAAAGTTCGAGTGAATAGGCTCCTTCTGGGTGAGCTTGCTACATCTTCGACCGCATCTTTGCCCTTGGGCTAGATTGTGGTCAAGAGCGAACCCTTCATTAATAAAAATAAAAAAAAGACGTCTAATTTAACAGCGTAGAAATGGGACAACTGAACAAATGAATTTTCTGGGAATACGCATTGACTCTAATTTATAGTGGCAAACACACATTGAGTTTGTCTGTAGGAAAATCAGTCTACTCTCATACGCACTACCGAATTTAGTTAAAAGTCGTTGACAAGGAGGCTGTTCTCACCGCATATTATGGATTGGTAGTCTCAAGGCTACGATACGGTATAATTTCTGGGCAAATGGCACAAAGTGGGAACATGTATTTGTACTACAAAAGATGTATACGTGTAATAACTGGCATCTAAATAATTGAAAGTCGTGGGCCCCAATTTAAAAAGCTTAAACTCATGACTTAAGTCCCCTTACGTATTGAATCCTCCCTTTTCGTAATAAGTCTTTGAATAAATTTTCTTTTAATCAGCGAGCATGTCGTTGCGAATGTTGTATTTACCAGCACATAAAACAACCTTATGCAGTAAAAGTGTAATCGCAATGTCACCCATGATTTACAGTGAACTCCTAGCAAGTACTCATTAGAGCGCACAAAGATTGATTCATATTTTAAATGAATATTTTAACGACTCTACATAACACATACCTGGGTTCATACACAATTTATTTTCTCGGTAGACGGTAACATGCGGTGTTAATATAAAAATGAGACTACGTATATTATTCATTTTACAATTTTAAAAGGGATAAATTATTCAAATAATGTAATAGATTAATATTTTGTTATTATGATGATTTTACCTAATATGTTGACATGAGATGATTCGTTGTTATTAATTTAATAAATTTTTATTTAGTCAAATTAGAACGTATACATTTTCAACTATTTTAGGATTTCATAATATATTACTATTACTGTATGGCTGTGTATGCCATTGTTAGGCCACTGCAAACTCCAAAATTGTAACATCTATCATTTTACCTGTGTATCACAATAAAGTTCATTTAATTTGATTTTTGTAAAAGTAAATCTCTACAGGCTCATCAAATCAGACTTTTTCTTTTGATCATATCCTCTAAAGTCTGTCCATAATTCTGTTCGAAGGAGAATGGATTTAAAAAACTTATCTTGCCATTCCTTCTAACTAAACAATGCTGAATTCAACCCTTCGTTCCAGGTATTGGCTAACCCTTCGAGTTGCAAAGCAAAGTGGGTAGTTGTTCGACAAACCCATCCATAAACAGAGGCGCACTAATTTATCTTTTTTTTTTACCAGATATCAATTCGCAGATTCTTTTGAGGGGACAAAATTAGGTACAATATTATTTGATCAATTTTTGAGGTCAATCGTACATCCTCAAGTTAGGATGTGAAATTATATTTTAAACTAATGAATATCTCGAGTAAGTCTTTCTAAGTAAAAGAAGGGTTATGTGACCTTGCATGTATCCTGCGTCGTTGCGGCGGCGGCGCTCAGCTATCGCACACGCTGACGCATGCTGGTGGTCACGTCGGCTGGCACCCCGCAGTGTACCGACGCGCTGCGGCGCACGCTGTGGCGGCTCGTTCTTTCATCCGGCATTCGCGTCGCGCAGTTAACCGATGTTGCTCCTCAGCGTGGCGAAGCTTGTCTCGTTCCCTCAGTAGTTGGGCCTCGAGCTGCTTCACACGCTCGTGGTTCTCCTTGAGGGCAGGCTCGAAGTGGACCGGGCTTCGGCTTCTATCCCTCGACGGCTGTGGGAAGCTGTGCCACGTCTGGAGCTGCGACTCGGTGTCATCAGCCTCCGCTCATCAGGAGGTCCACTCGGTCGATCGTCCATAATCTGCCAACTCACAAACAATTTTCATGTAACTTGGCGGTACTATAAAACATAAAATAAGTAATTGAACATATATTATATACAGGTGGCAAATTATATTCAAAAGGAAAGCGATTAAATTTATAGCAAGTTATCCGTTTTCTTTATTTTCACAGCACACTAACTAATGCTTGTATAAAATGTGAAATATCTCTGAAACGGTAGGTCGTAGACCAAAACTAACGAAATTTTCACCCCCTTTCGAAAACCCCATAACACGAACTAGCCTTACACATAGTCCCCATACAACACCATAAAATCACCATGGACCACATTTCGTTCGAATTGAGAGTAAAAGAAAAAGTATTCAATCGACAATAGCCAGGATCGACAGCTATCACAGTCACGCCTGTGATAGGTACTTTGGTCACCCATCAGATGTCCACTGCTTAACTTTACTGATCGATTCAGACCATGGAGTTCCTTCAGGCAAAGAGTGTTTAAAACATAATTGGGTGTGTTACTTACGTTTTGAAACGCTGCCCTTTGCACTTCTGATTTAAGGGCGTTGTCACCCTGGATGCTTCCAAATTTAAAACTGCCGTAGAACTTGGTAAAATATAATTTATTTACTTGATAGCACTATTTACAGAACAATTAATAATTATTTAATAAAATGCTACAGTTTACTAGGTCTAACTCCTATTACTGCCGCGTAAAGAATGTTGCAAAAATGGCCACCTCTCGAATTTCATATTAAACATTTTAGCGGTAAAATGACGAGCTCTGATTGGTTTAAGTCTCCTGTGTCGTCAGCCAATAATCTTCTTGTTCACAATGTTGGAGGGAAAATAACGGGTTCCTATTGGCTACCGAAAAAAAGCGCCAACCAATCGCACCCAAACAAGATGGCAGTCCTGAACGGAGTTGCCATTTCATAAAAACAAAATGTTGCTACTAAAACTTCTTTAAAAATTACTAACCCTAACAAAGCTAACCATACAAAATGTCAAAAAAAATGTTTGAAAGTGACAGTGTCAAATCTCTGGTTAGCTGCTAACCGTTGCGTTGGTTATATTTTTGGTGAAGACGGGCCTTTAGAGGCGGCGTTCAATGATTTTTCATGTTGCGAATTATGACAATGACCACTATTTTAAAATCCCAAATGGCATATACTTTTTAATAGGTTTTTGGGGTGCTGATTACAAAAATGTATGTCAATAATTTAAATACCGAAGAAGACCGAAGGGCGTAAATTTGACATTTAAAGCAAGTAATCAATGCAATGCCAGTAAAAAAAGTCTCGTATCTGCCATTGATACTTGGATAACCAAATTAAAGTATTTTATTATTAGTGGCAAAAGCGGGTAGGATAAATTATTCTTAATTTAACTGTTTATGTCTGTTCAAACAAGAACCAGCAATGTGGAATGAACAATTTTTGTATTAGAAGCATTAAGGTCCTAGATTTAAAAAAATATATATTTACTTTTTTGATGATAAATAAAAATAATTTCTGTACTTTTCACTTTGCTGCACCGCTTCTCTACGGAATCCAAAGATTTCAGTCATTTGTCATTTTGATTTTATATGACAACGAAAAAAAAACTTCAAATGGTTGTCATACAGCGCTACAAAGATCTTTTGGCTCGTGGCAAAAATCGGAACTAATGCCGTCATGTTGTAAAATGACATTAGTTGACAAATCGTTGAGTGTAAGTTTGTTTTTTTTTTGTGCTAAATTTTTGCTTTTTTTAAAATAAAATCACGTAAAACATGCAAAGTTATGGGAAGTGATGTTAGAAAAATGATTTAAATGGTGAAAGAGTTTTTTTATGAAAGAAAAACAATCTAGCTCCCCTTTAATACCATTGGAAAAAGTAAATGAGCGAGTTGCAGCGGCAACTGGTAAGTGATACCCGACCTACCTCGTCAGTCCCCCTTTCCCGAATATTTTAAATTAATTTATTTAGTAAGTAAGTTGTATCAAATCTAATTAGTTGTCAAAATATTAAAAGGAAATACGATTTACATACGATTTCATTTTATTTCAGGAGTATCGTTACGAAGTATTACAAGGATTGGAAACGAAGGAAAATTGGCGACAGCATCGCATACTCTACTAAAATAGTGTCGCCAGGGAAAAATATAAGGACTAGGAAGGAGTTTTACGCTGAAAAATTCATGAGTTTTATGCCATGAAACAAAAACAAAATAACAACTGTAAAAAAAAGTTAAATTAAGTATTAAGTTAAATATTTTAAATGTCAAAAGGTACATTCAAAATGGTAATCTATGTTAATATTTAATTTAAAAAATTGTTTTTGTGGAATTGTAATTTAAGAGGAGGTCTATTTTTTTTGGTATGAGGAAGTTTGTATAGGTATGCATAAAATTAAAGAAGGGTTCTGTTGTTAATGTTTTAGAAACTTTTCACTAAGGGAGAGTGTTGGCGTGTACTGAAACGCAACTTTAAAAATAAGCAATCTGTGCTCTCTGGCTGGCATCTCTCTCTTGTCGATGGTCACAAAACCAAGATGTACGGTGGTCTGTAAGCGTTTATTAATAAAGCACTACTATTTTACAACCTATTTTATTTATCTGAACTGCGTAGACAGTTTTTATATTTACGACTAGCTTTGCGTCCGGGACTTCGTTCCCGTGGGAAACCGGGAAGGGATTGATCTGAAATTTGTTACGCACCTTAAATTTTGATGACAATACAATGTAATACATTCGATATTATTGTAAATTCAAGATGGCCGCCGCTACAAAGTGGAGAATTACATATTTTATCACTACTTCCTCAAGTGGGTATCAAATAAAAGGGCTTGATTAGTAAAATAGAGTTCAATAAGAAAAAAAATGAATATCCAATATGGCTACCAACAAAATGGCAGGTTCATGTTTCTTTTCACAACCCCTTCAACATGGGTATCAACTTAAAGGTCTTAACTAGTAGAATATATTACTTACACTATGACATAAAAATGAAAATCCAATATGGCCGCCAAAAAACTGCCAGGTATAATTTTCTTCTACAGGGCTTTAGGTAAATCTCTTTCAACCTCTCGGGTACTAAATCAGTCCATGAAACTGAACAACTTTCCCCAAAGAACATAGGTCAAAATACGAAAAAAAAAATTATTATTTCGTCTGATCTCTGGAAATGCTTTTTCAATATTTTGTCGTTAGTTTGATTTTTCATTAATTTTAGAAGACGTTTGTGCATGCCAGATGTTTAAAGACCTTTCGTTAACCAGTAATTTTTAGGTTTAGGAGTGAATTTAATTTTTATCTTTGGTATGTTATTTTCTAAAATTTATTTTAATGTATTGCCAAACAGTTAATTTGTATTCACATTGTTTTCTGTTCTTATCAAAGTATACCAATTTACTTCACCTAATTCAGATTTAAATTATTATTTTTTTTCACTTTTTTTCAGTAAATCTTCTGTAGGTGAATTTTAGTTCCGTATTGATCTGTATGTTAGGGGTAAAATTACACAATACAGAGCCTTGGTCACAGATTCCTAGATCTTCAACTTTAAAGTTTGTTATTTGTAAATACTAAATCTAAACATGAAATACTAAATCTTTTTTCCTAGTTGGTTTATCAACTATTTGATGGAGATTGCACTGTAACATTTTGTTAACAAGTCTCATAAAGTAATTATCTTTTTTAAGAGCACATAAATTGAAATCACCAGTAATTACAACATGTTTAGTAGTATATTGGGATTTTATCGTTGTCAGCAATCTGTTTAGGAAGTAAAATAATGTCTCTATGTTTCTACTCGGTCTGTAAATATTAATTAAAAGTAAATTTGTTTTCATTTCAATAGCACAGCATTCTACGGTAAATTCAACAGATAGGTCTGTTAAATCTTGTCTATTTATTAATTGAATTCCATTTCGTAACAGGATGGCAACTCCTCCACCCACATGGTCACGTCTACAAAACATGGAAGCCAACGTATATCCGTCAATTTGAATATAGTTATTCTGGGTTTCAGTTACCCATGTTTCAGTTAGACACAGTACTTGAATTGAATTTTTTTGTAGATAACTTTCTAGTAAATATGTCTCGTTTTTCATACTCTGCTTAATTTGTATTAAGATAATATTAAATTGAGTTTCGAAATAAATTATGGTTATGATTTTAGCCACGCTGTTCGTTATGGCGATGGGTGTTTGTTTCATTTGCGCCTGGTTTGGTGATTTTCTAATTATTGATTGTTTTTTTCTTTCTGGTTTTCATCAATCACTATTATTTCTTCCTTTTTTGGTACAGGTAAGTACTCTTTCCCATTAATAATTAGCTTGTTTCCTTTAAAAACAGCGTGTTTTCCTGCTTATCTTGCTTCTTTTAATATGGTTCTAATCTCATTTCTTTTCTGCATGGTTTCTTCATCACGATAGTCAGTTACGGCTAATCCTGTTTTCGTAAATGCATGACGGTTCCGCAGTATATATGACGTTACTCGTTTGCTGATCAGCTCAATGACTAAGGGTCTACGATAGCCTTTTCTTCCCAATGACTAAGGGCCCTCAATATATCCTTCTTAGCTAATATTCATTATCTACCGGAACAATGTAGACACACGATCAAAAAGCTCGATTTCCGTTTCCCACCCGTCCTCTTCGAGTCCATATAGCACTATCTTTTTCTGTATGTCAGAAGAAGTTGGCTTGTGTGGCTTGAAATTAAATGTTTGCGTCTGATTTGTGATCTGTTTTAGTTTGTTGCATTCTTCATTCAAATAATCAATTTTCTTTGTTAAGTTTTCAATTTCAGCCTGAAATTTATTTTGCACTAAATGTATGTTTTCAAAACCATTATTGACTTTTTTTAACGTTGTTCATAGCCTCTTTTATCTCTTCTAGAATCATCATTTTTAAATCAATTTTAATCTGTGATTGTTTTTTCATTTTATTTGCATTTAATTTCCTGTCTAGAAGTATACTTATTTTTTCAAGGGTGATTTCATGCTCAAGTATTGGTGCCAAACGGTAGAGTGGCTTATTTGGTGACAAGAAAGTGTCACCGTGCATGCTCTGGTCATCACAAATTTTTTCGTCTACTGATGAGTCGTCACTTTCAGTAACTTCAGCTGTTTTAGGGGGTTTCCTGATGGTGACATAAGGTTATTGTACCGGATTTATGCAATGCAAAATGTATCGATATCAGGCTTTCTTTTGAGATTTTTTTTGAAATGCTGTTAGTCTAAATTAAAACTATGTTCAATACAAAATGTTCAGAATGCTTTTTTCCATTCAACAGTATTTTTATGTGTGGATTATATTAGCAGATTCGTCAACAATTTGAGTTGAATATTCGCGAATTTCAGAATTTCACCCCTCTTAAGACCTTAATCCATTTCTAGAATCGTGCTTTAAATACTAAATTTTTACAAGATAAAAAACTACTTGCCTCAAACTTTCCACTTCCTTTATGTATAACAATGAGGAATGCAAGTGTTCTACCCTTAGAAATATGTGTTGCCCTTTGAAAGTAGACGTCTTCAAAAACAACAGAAACTTCTGACATATCACAAGTTTTTAAATTAGCCAACATCTCCCATACGAGGACAAGATAGCCCGTAGCAGGAAATATAACGCGACCTGTGGAAGATGGTTGCATTAATATAATGTTAGTGCTTCTGTAAAAATAACAAAGGGGAAGTTTAAAAGACATAAACAAAGAAAATCAACATTTTAGTAAAAAGCGAGGCTTTTAACCACCATGAGTGTAGTGAACTCCTTGGATTTTCTATCCATTGGTTGTATTATTTGTTGTCTTTTTAACTGATTCATTCTTTTGTTTTTGTCTGTCACTGTATGTTGACATTATGTTGATTGTTTTTCGTTTTGTTGATTATCTATTTCTATCTTTATCGTTATAACATTATTGATTATTTAAGTGTATTTTGTTTTCATTTTCGTCCTCAACATAATTACAATGTGACAACATAATTATTGTATTTAAAAAAAGTGCCGAAATTTGATTCCCTAGTGTTGGATGCACTTAGTTAGGTATTTAATAAATCTCCAAAATAATATTACCATCAATTTTGTGTCCAGTTATATATTCGTTGTCTTCATCTTCCAAATTTACATAATACATTTTTTCCGAAACATCAAGTTTGGTGATATTACTGAAGGAAATAACGGACCTGTAAAAAATACATTTCTAATTTCTGATTTTGTTCAATATGAATAAGCAAAAAACTGAAAAAATCTTATAATCTCAAATGAGCTAATCATTAATTTAAAATGTTTAAATTGTGTGGTGCGTTATTGGTTTGGGGATGCCAATGTTAGGATAGCGCCATTTGTAATCAAATACAAATTTGTAATACCAATAACAAATACTCAAAACAAAATTTCATACAAAGACATAACTGTAATGGACGAAAAGAAAGAAAAGAAAGGCAAGGGCTTAAAGAGAATGGGATGAGCAAATAGAAATTATAAACAGGAGATCGATTCCACTAATTAATGCGTCACAATGGCGGTTGAATGACTACATTTATATCTGTTCAGGTAGCAAAATTGAGAACTATTTAATTTTCATATACTTTCTGACAGCCACCACCAGCAGCGCCACCGCCAACCAAACGTAAAGTTGAAAATTATCTAGCAACTGAATATTCAGTTGCCGCTGGTGCCACCAGTCAAAACAGCCGTCATCAGATGTACGATAGATCTCAATTTTGACACCTGACTAGATAAAATTGCGACCATTTTCATTCAACCGCCAGTGAGAAAATATTGATTAGTAGAATAGCCATCCGGATAAAACAACACAGGAACAGTAAAAAAACATGTTAATTGTTCCTTCTTCAAGATTACATGGAAGGATGGAAGGTTATTGATTCCAAGCTTATATAGTTTGCACGCGACAGTTCTTTTTATAGTATACCCACCAGTCCTCACTGTGTTCCCATTCTACTAAATGTGACAACATCGGCGTCCCTCGCGCTACGGGGAACTGAACGGCTGGGTACAGATTGTGTAGCTGCATAGCGAGACCGGATTCAAACAAACTACAAAATAATAAAAATTAGTAGTTTCATTATATGTCTAAAAAGTAAAAATAGTTTGAGAAACTAAGTTGAAGAGTTTTTATGTTTTCATGTTTGATTAATTGCTTTTCATTTTTGGATGATTTCCGTGTACGGATAAAAACAATGATGTAAGGTATACTCAAAAACTGTAAATGTATAGATAGCTTATGAATAAAGTTTTCGAAAAATCTGAAAGCTTACTTTCCCAAGGTGTTAAAAAAGAACAGCAAACTATCATTTTGCTTCGCAAGAGAGACCTTGACACAAGTTTTTTCAAGAGCAGGATTGGTACAGAATGGTATTATTTCTTGAGCTCCCATTTCTACGATTATAGAATTTGGTTGAATAACGCCCGACGACTCTTCGAATAAAACAGGATTCTAAAATTGTACAAACTTAATAAATAGATATATTATTTGCATTGTCATCAAACTGTCACTTGAAATAAAAGTTATGGAAAACTTACAATCAAACTTTTAGCGTGATATTCTGCAGAAGACAAATTTGCTTCATTCCATTTATGAACAGGAACTGATGTAGACACCCATCGCTTAGAGCGAGCTTTGGGCTTCGGTATTATTTCTTTTAAGTATTTGAGAACGATTGGAGCTGTGTACAAATTACAACATTAGTATGTGTTACCTGATTTATTATAATTAATCGCTTTTAAAATATATAAGTCTTGATAGACTTACCAATTTCAGCAGCATATCTAGAGTGATAAGATGCCACTGGTGTAGGAGACTGACTAACCGAAACTCCTTTTGCAGTTAAAATTAGCACGAAGTTCTTAACAGCTTCGATTGGTCCCGTAATACTACAGAAATTTGAATTGACGTAACAAGATATATCGATTTCCTTAGGACAAATTTTGGCGAGCTGTTAAAAGAATATGTTTTTGTTTAACAACAAAATAAAAATCCTTTAAGTGCAAGTCAGCTCTGTCAACCAATTGTACAAAAATTTACATATTAATTAAAGCGTATACATATATGTACATACATTTACATATATTTTAAATAATATCGTTGGAAGATGACATATGAAGGTGGAAATTATCAAAATGAAGGCAGCGAATATTGCAAAAGTTACACATAAATTTGTAACTTATACTTATCATAATGAATAACTTAAAAAAGTTTTACAAACCTCTTGGTAACCAAGTTTAACCATTAGCATTGTGGTTTTGTTTAAAATAGTTTCAGATGCCAAAGCTATGTAATACGCAGCTAGAATAGTTTGCTCTAAGCTCAAACATCCATCAGCATAGGCACAGCTTAATTCGGCAATATAATGACCTGTAGGGTGATTAAAGGTAAAATTCCAAGAGACCCACGACACAAAGGGCCTTTGAGTGTGTAGCGTTATTTATTTATAATAATTATTATTAAATATTTTAAGACTAAAATAACACATTTATGCTTAGTTTACAACTATCGGAAATCAAGCCGCAAAACTTAAAAACGTTCCTGAGGAATCTGTATAAATAGTTGGATGAAAACAACAGTTGGTAGTACTCACCAATAATGTATTCCGGTTTAAGGCCGATTGAAACCAACAGGTCCGTGAATGCAATATGTACAGCAACAGTACCAATTAAGGAACATCTTTCATGAGACAAATTAGAGGATTTGTGCCCAGAGATGAAATCTAATAATTTGAAACCTTTAGGTTCGAGAACGTTATGGCATCTGTAACAGAAAGTTTCCCGTATTTCGAATTTCTGTTACTTTCAAAGTCTTTCTCGAATGGTTTTTAGGCATTCAACATTCAACAGAAACTCACTTTTGAATAGAAGCTGCGAATGTAGCTAAAGCCATAAACTGATGAACATAAGTGGAGCAGTTTGTATTCAAGCCAGAGTAAACAAACCAAACCGGTCTTATCTTATTCATGTTCATGCTCTGTGCGTCACGTGCCAATCGTACACTTTTATCTTTGGCAGGACCTGTAATAATATAATCGTCAATACTAACAGAACAATGTTCGTAGCACCGCCTTGACTGTTCATGATCCTTTCTTATCGTGTAGGTATAATCAAGTAAGTACCTATGTGGTGATCTTTATAATTTTTATTCATGATTTTTAGAGAGGACACCCGTCAGATACAGGCGAGTAATCAATACAGAACATTTTACCCTAAGTATTCCTATTTCCTACACAAATACCATAATGAAAGTAAGACCACAATAAGACCATTAAGAAAAAAATCTTACGCAGAAGTACATATCCTCGGAAATTGTGTCCAGGTATATTTTGAGCATGGACATGGTGCCACAAAGCCATTTCATCGACATCTACCGGTCGAGACTCCAAATCGTCTAAAATCTTATCAACTGCCGATTTGGTGCGTCCAGATACACAAACAAGGCGAGGCAAGTCGTCGTTTGGTAATGAGTTCCTTACCTGTAAAAAGTACTTAACTGATACAGTTGCTCATGGGCTACTTTTCAACTGTACTATGTTAAATAGGTATATCTTACCAGCCCATATACGTCCCCACCGAGGGGCACGGGCCTACCTTCGAAACACGAAGGGGATTTAGGCCATCGTCCACCACGCTGGCTTAATGCGGGTTCGTGGACCGCTCGTCTTTCGAAAATGAATTTTCTTGGACGAGGTTTTCCTTCACCGTTGAGCAAGTGATAATTAGAAATTGTACATAAATCCGAAAAGACGAATTTGTTGGTACAGTCTCGGACCAGAATTTGAACCTGCGAGTTTCGTATTACAAGTCTGGCTCATTACCAACGTCCCCATCTATCAGGGCTATCAGGTATATATATATTATTTATTTAATTTCATTTCAAATTAAGTTAACTGCAGTTTTTTTTTGTTTTTTTTATTAAAAGTCGCAAAACTCTTTGTTAAGTGAAAGGCTAGTCTATTCCTACAACTTTGCAAGATTTCATAATACTATTTACAATTTAACTTTTATTTGTCTATCTTTACCTTTTCTCTAGCAACGTTATCCAACAATGCGTGTGCATTAGCTCCTCCAAAGCCAAAATTACTGATTCCGAATAAACCTTTGTGCCAGGGAGTCTTCTCTGTGACCACTTGTAGTCGACCTTCAATCAAACCCTCAACACCTTTTCGTGGGCTAGTGTAATTGACATTAGGTGGAATGTATCCAGTAGTATATGCGATGCAAAGCTGTAAAAATTTGTGATGAATCAATCATGTAATTCTTTCGATTGGTAGAAAATTATAACAACCTGAACGAGTTTTGATATTTTAACTAAATTTGGAATCTATTACTTTCGTTGATTGTATTTAGTTTATGCTTACTATTTCTGCAGATAAAATGAAATTAATTGTATTTTCTAAATACCTAATCCACGGAGCATGAATCAAAAAGTGTCTAACTAGGATTATGAATTTATGTAGTTAAAAAATATAATTTATTTACTGTAGGTTTTTTTTTGGTAGAAATTCAAACTTTAATAATTTTATCTTCAATAAAAAAGTTTTATTACCTTAGCTACAGAACAAAGTCCAGAACTCGGTTCAGCGTGCCCCAGGTTAGATTTAATACTCCCGATAAGGAGAGGTCCTTCTCGACCCTTACAGAATATGTCATCAATAGCTTTCAACTCTTCGGGGTCACCTACTGCAGTACCTTAAGTATAAACATTAACACACTTAGGTAATAAACTACTCAAAGCTAAATAGGGCCCACCTTGACTCAGAGAGCGTTATCCGATGCCAATATCTCAGTTTTACCAAAGCCTACGATGAACCCCGACCTCAACCCCATCGAACATTTGTGGGACCAACTGAAAAGAAAGCTCAAAGAGAACTTCAGTTACATTGACAGTAAACAGGAGCTCATAAACGCCTTAAAAATCTGTAGGGCGCGAATACCACAGGAAAACGTTACCCATTTTGATTGAGAGCGTTCCAAACAGACTCAGAGAGTGCGTACGTAGCAGAGATGATCCCACCCGCTACTAAAGATACCCCTACGTAACCACCCACAACCATAAAGTGACAAAAACCAATATTTTAGGCTTAATTATTTAAGTTTAAATTTTGAATTGTTGTTTTTGTGTGTAAATTTTACTAAGATTTTTTAACATTTGCCATGTTAAAACAATTAATGAAACCTGACTTATCTATCCATAAAAAAATACATTAAGTTATTAGTCCATCGAATTGGCATTTTTTGCCTTACATCAAATGAGGTAATTCTGATTTTTTTATGAGTTGGTAGTGATGAAACGGGTGATGACGAATCCAAGTTTTCGTCCTCGAAAGCCTTCGGGATTACAGTCAAATATTTGAAAATTCATTAAAATTTTATACTTTTTTTTAGTTTTAGTCAATTTTTACCACCAAAGACCTATGTTACGGCAAAAGTTACTATATACATTTTTAGTAGACTAAATTTACAATAAAATGAGAATAATTTGGTTTTAGGTAGGCCAAATAGTTTGAGTTACGGCTATTCAAAAGTTGCCAAAATTTCAAAAATACGTATGAGGTCGAAACTCATGAAATGACATCACATGGTATTTTTACCTTTGTAAGTTACAGTTTACCGACTTAACTATTCACCCTCACAACCTCAACTATTCACCCTAACAGGCTTTATTAGTAGAAGAGGGCCCGTCTCTATGATAATAAGTAATCGAGGTACTAATTTTCTTGGCGCGAAGCGCAAGTTAGATGAGTTGTATAAATTGCTCACTTCTGACGCACATAATAAATATATTAATCAGAATTTAGCTGATTTCCGCATTTGGTTTAAAAGAAATCCCCCTTATTCTCCTCATTTCGGAGGGATTTGGGAGGGTAATATTAAATCCGTTAAAAATAATTTATATAAAGTTATCGGAAATCAAATCCTTACTTATGAGGAATTGATAATGATAATAATAATAATGATAATAAACTTTATTTGAGAATCGAGAATACATGTTTGACAAGGTCTTAACACTTATTCTAAGTAGCATTGTATTCTACCTTTTACAATAAGGTGCAAATCTTTAGTAATATACATTCAATTAATTTGCAAATCATCTTAATTAATCATGAATGAACACCTAATTAATCATGATTGAACAATTGAACACCGTTCTCATTCAAGTAGAGGGCATATAAATAGTCGTCACTTTGTGTGTTGAATTCAGATCCTTCTGAGCTCACTGCATTGACACCTTCTCATTTTTTGAATGTAACTCCACTAAAGTACTTGCCCGCGGAAAACGTTCATAACGTTCCTGACAATCGACTCAGTCGTTATTAACTTTTAAATAAACTTGTTCTTGGTACAGCTGTATAAGAGAATAGAGTATCTGACTTCTCTCCAAAGCAGACAGAAATGGAATACTCCTGCTAATCCCATTCAAAGGGGTTGCATTGTTGTTATACGCGAAGACAATTCGCCACCGCTAAGTTGGCCTCTGGCTATAGTTGAGGACGTATTTCCTGGTAGATACGGTATAATACGCGTTGTTAAAGTAAAGACTAAGAGTGGTAGCTTTATCAGGCCAGTCGTACGACTCTGTCCTTTACCGTTTCAATGAGCTCTACCATATTTTCTTTCTTTTCCAGTAGGATTAAGTAATTTAGTCATAGTAATTTTATAAAACTGTTTTCATTTCATCCTCTCTTCATTAATTCTCATGCTAATTCAGTGATCTTCTGAAGGCATCCCTTCAGCCCGGGCAAGATGTTTACGCCGTTCGTTCTATAAAACGAACTAACCCATTTTTCTTAATTTATTATCTTATTAAACGAATTGTCTTCATATGTCAAACGCTCCCTGTCCCTTTTGCTCCTATGAGGCTAAAGAAGAAAGAAGACATTGAAGACGTCAGTCGCTTGGACCAATCAGCGCGCGACCCTACCGCTCCTGCTTTCGTCAAGAAGCCGCCCAAGCGTGTGCGCTGTAATAAAATGCTAAACCACTAAAATTTAAATAATCCGTGCATAAACCAAAAATAACCGTGCGAGTGTTATGTAATTTAATAAGAGCAACAAAACAAAATTGAAGTATGGGTGAAATTTAAGGAGCATAGACTGAGCCAGCATCCACGAGAATCGAAGGAAGAAACACTCAAGATTTTAAAGGTCAGCCTCTTTCCTCTCCTAGTTTTCAAACCAGTAAGCTTCATTAATATATATTAGAAATAATGAGGGACCAAGGACGCTGCCCTGAGGTACTCCCTATTTGAATATTTGCGGATCACTGTAATTATTGTTTATGCGAACTTTTTGTTTCCTATTTGTTAAATAGGATGAAAACCAAGACAGGGCAACACCCGGAATCCCCACCAATTCTAGTTTTTTCAAAATGATGGACAGTAAACAGTGTCGAAGGCTTTGGCTAAATCTAGAAACACTCCAACACTGCATTTTTTATTTATCTAGTTTTCCTATAATATAAATAACTAGTGAAGAGACCGCGTCTTCGGTTGAAGTGTTTATTCTAAAACTATACTGATTTTCTGCAAGAATATTTCCAGATTCAAGAAAGTCAAGAAGTCTTTTGTTTATATTTTTTTCTAATATTTTAGATAGTGAGGAGAGTAGTGATATGGGCCTATACTTTTTTATCACCACCTTTAAATACAGGGCAGATACTAGCTGTTTTAAAGCAGTCTGAATCTGGAACAATGCCTTCACTCATGCTAAGATTACAGAGATCAGAGATGGGTGCTACTAATACAGGTTTATTACGCAATAGAATCACATTACTAATATTATCGTCTCCAGAGGCTGACTTCATCTTTAGTCCATCTATTATTTTTCCAACTTCGTGTGGAGTAGTCGGTGCAAAAAATAAAGAGTTTTGAGGTCCATAATTATTATTCTTATATTTCTTTACCAGATCACTTTCATTTTCTTTAATATCGTGAAGAATACTTTGAGCCAGATTTTCACCTACAGTCGTAAAACAGTCATTAATTATATTAAGAGAGTCAAGATCATTATTTCTAATTTGTAACAGTTCGGTATTAGGAGCTTTCTTCGTGTCTATATTACATATTTGTTTAACAGCTTCCCAGGTCTTTCTAGAACTACCGCGAGTTTCAGCTAGCAATCTTTTGTCTCTAGCATCTTTAAGGTTTTGAATGATATTATTACAATTGTTTCGGTATTTCTTATAGGTTTGCTGTATTTCTGGGTTCCTAGGATTTTTACGGGCTAAAATATGCAATTTATCTCTTTTCCTAGCGCATTTAAGTAAGCCAGACGTCATCCAATCTTTTGTTAAAATATCTGAATTTGGAATATAACGAGTTGTTTTATTAATATTTAATTTTATGTTATCCTCAATTTAATATTGTAAAAGAGTAGCAGCTTCGTTGGTGTTGTCACAGGTAAGTACTTTATCAAAGTATGCATTAGCTAAGTTATTTGCTAATCCAACATAGTCAATTTTATTTACCAGCTTTGTTTTTTCCGTTTTATTTTTATATTTTTTTGGGAATAATCAATAGCGCAAATAACCATGAAGTTGTCAGTTACATCTGTAGAACAAACTAAAGTACATGCTGCTTTTTTGATTTTATAAACAAGTGATTAAGCGATGTTTTGTCATGCGTAGAGTAAAAGTGTCCAGAAGCAAATCCATGGTGGGCTAGAAGATCCAATTACTCATTTACCTGCTAAGTATCTGCCAGCAGGTCAATATTCATATCACCAGCCATAATATTATTAATGCCACTGTATTGTTGCATTGTTCGTTGTAGTGAGTTGAAAAAAGCCTCTAATTTTCTAAAAGATGGAGATCTATATATAGCAAAAATATTTATAGAATTATATTTATTGTGACCACAAGACAGTTCGCTTCCTTAAAATCTGGTTCAACAATTTCTACCTTTAGACCTACCTTTGAAAACACAACTATTCCATCGTTATGTTCAAGTAGTTCTTTGAACAGTGGTAGTCATAGTTTCTAAGGTTGTAAAAGGCGAGAATTCGTTAATGCGACATTCCGTAAGAACTATGACATCCGGGGTGAATTTAAGTATTGACAATGTTAAGGAGAAAAAGTCTAGGTTTTTATTTATGCTTCTTATATTCTGATATAAAACAGTAAAAGAGTTTCGAGTGTCACCAATATCAGATTGGAACATGAGCCATTTTCATTAACTAGATCTACATTAGCCATTTTTGTTTACGACATCGTTTCTAGTCGTGATTATATATTTCATGCTGATTTTACAGGTAAGAAAGCGTTTAAGACGATCCTTAGTCTTAGACGTCGACTTTTCTGGACGGCGTACAGCGTGATGCGGAATATAATAAGAAGGACCCGGCGCGGCATTTCCAATTTTATTTTGAATAACCCTTATCGACATAGACCTGAAAAGTAGCGTTATAATCGGAGAGTAATTCCGGATTCACGTCTAATTTCTTTTCAATTAAACTCAGTTAAACTCGTAAGTCGAGATAGGGTCAGTAGTATTAAACCTGAAAAGAATTGTTTGATAGCGGTGATCATGCGGAGCTAATTTAATTTGAAAGAACATTTTCTCAATGTCCGCGGAAATAGCGACGGGAAACAAACGCAAATTAACTAACAAATTAAATATGTTTGCTTGTAAGTTTTGTCCCGCATATAAAATGACATTGAGCGACTTATTAGTACTCGTTTTAGAGCTAGCGTTTAAGACGATCCTAGTCTTAGACGTCGACTTTTCCGGACGGCATACAGCGTGATGCGGAATATAATAAGAAGGACCCGCGTCGGGATTTTCAATTTTATTTAAATAACCCTTATCGACATAGTCCTGAAAAGTAGCGTTATAATCGAAGCGTAATTCCGGATTCGCGTCTAATTTCTTTTCCAATCTCAATAATTGCGACTTAGCGCGCTCGTAAGAACTGCCAAGTTCGCGAGGATCATGTTTGAAAGGAAGCGTTACAATTATAACGTCCTGTATCATCTCGTGCATGCGTATTGCTGAAAATAGTTTCGCAAGCGACTCCTCTTTTTTATTATATTATAAGATGGATTAACTCTTGACCTCAATCTTAACCATAAGGTCAAAGATGAGGTCGACGATGGAGCGAGTGAACCCAGAAAATGCCTATAAAGGCACTGGTACTCCCACGCACCGACGGAACACAGCAAGCTGTTTGGCGTCGGACTTCGGTAGGAGGGTAGTCGTCAACCAGACGGCCCTTTACAGAGCCTACCACACCGCATGAGACCATAGGACGACACCTCAGATTCAGAAAAAAAATGAAGTATCGTTGCCTGGGATGGATTACTAGGAGTCAGGTCTCATTTGTGTTTCCTTAGTCGCCTCTTACGACACCCACGGAAAGAGATGGGGTGGTGTTATTCTTAACCGATCATCACACGGTGTTACTCATCTGGACTCAGATGTTTTTAAGAGGCACTGACTCCCAAAATTTTTGCGTTAAAGACTCTAAAGTAGGTTCTACTACCGCGTGAAAGTAATGTCGCGAGGCGGCGACGATAGGCAGTCGGCCTTACCCATGACGACGTAGCCCAGGGTGGTCTCTACTCCGACCGTGGTTGATGAAGTAGAAACCATTCTGTTGCTACCCAACAAAAAGGGGAATAGTTCGTTACTGATTAGGCAATCTATGTATATTACCGGGGGAATGAAAATATTCTTCAGCTAAAGGCAAGTCGCGTAGATGATCCAGGTTAGACGTAGCTATAAAAGCGTTCGGAATTGTATCCGTAATTGTATCAATTGCGCGCGCATTTATGCTGTAATAACAGCGCGAATCAAAGCGGGAATGTATACTAAACTGCGCGTAACCCACGGCGGGTTTTTCAGCGAGGCCTATACCCTTTACCGTAGAAGGTGCCTGTTGAATATTTATATTCAATCGGTCGCAGAAATACTTTGTTATAAAGTGACAAATCGAGCCGCTATCTAAGAAGACTCGCATTGAAAATCGTTCTCCAGCGTCGTTATAAACGTAAACAATAGCACTAGGCAGTAAAACAGTCGAACCTTTAAAATAATTACGCGCGCTCGAAGTTAAAGCTACATGATTTTGCGGAGGAGCGGCGGCATGTGGTTGGCGCGAATCGGTAGGATCGAATGGCGCGGCGCGGAGCGGCTGGGGTAAAACGCGGGCGGCGGTTGCGCGGCGCGGGGCGGGTGCGCGCGCGGCTGAGTGAAGTTAGCGGCAGGCGGCGGATGCGCGCACGACTGCGCGCCGCGCCGGCGGAGGCGTTGGCTTGTTGGTTAGAAGTCCAATCGGGTGTAGTAGGTTCGATATGGGGATTACCATTTTCGATATGCAACCTTGTATGGTTCATGCGTCGGCATACATTACACCTATGGGTAAACTTGCACAATTTTACTTTATGAAAACCTGGACAACTTTTTTTTATTTTTTTTTATTGTATTTATTACAAACATTTATCTTAAAAACTATCTTAAATGCAATGTTACATAAACGAAATTGTTTTCCCGTACATTGCATTGTTCGTCGCCGAGGATTTGTCCACGTTTGTAGATGTTGGCTAGTAAATATGTTGTGCTTTTCATTTGTGTGTGTAGCTTTGACTGTGTGTATGTTGTGTCCCATTTTTTTCCCTCAAACTATCAAGTGGTTGTAGCTAGCTACTGAATCAAGTCAAGTACCTTATATATCCATTTGATGCTCTGCCTACCCTATGTAATCCTTACCTTATTCCTCTTAATAATGATGTTAGTTTCGAGGTGCGCACTGTTTTATTAGTGGCAAGTGAGCGGTGCGATGAGTAGAAGGGCCTAGTGTATGTGTTTTGCGTTGCATTGTGCGTGTGGGTGCGTGACTGTGTTTGTGTGAGTGTGACCGTTTACTTGACATACAGCGTGCTCCTTTTGTTCGATGATCTGCCTACCCTGATAGGGAATTGTGAGTCAGTTGGATAATATTAAATATAACATACACATAGACATATTAGATGTATAGTATAAGTGATATATATAAGTATATAATAGTTTTTTATTTAATTTAGTTTGGCAAGGAAATGTGTTTTTAGCTTATTTTTAATATTTTGATGGTTGATTTGTTGTTTCAGAGTTTCTGGTAATTCGTTGATTAGGAAAGGTATTTTATAAATAAGTTGGTTATAACCATATTGATTTTGACATTTTGGTAATTTAAGTTTTAGTTGTGTATTAGACCTAGCCGGGTTTTTTCTCGTGTGTTTTTTCTGTAGATCTCTGTTAAAGAATTGTTCGACTATTAGAGCGTATTTTACTTTTTCGTGAATCGGCAGTATGCCACAGAAAGCAAACAATCCGGAATAGTTATTTGTGTAGCTTTTCTTTACTTTCTTCCGTACGATTTTTTTTAGTGTACGTAGTTGTAATTCGTATATATAGTCCAAATGAGATTTATAGGTCCTTCCGTAACTGCTTAAACCATACCCTATAATAGATTCTCCAAGAGCTTTGTATAATAATAGTCTAATTTGAAAAGGTATTTTATTTTTTATAATAGAGAATTTTGCTAAAATGGCGCGTAGTTTATCGCATACACTGCTTATATGGGCTGTCCACTTCATCCGGTCATCAATTATAAGTCCTAGGTATGTTTGTTTATCCACTACATCTAACGGAGGACAGTTACAACCTGTGTGTCTATTGGAGTGCATACAGCAATGAGTGTGAGCTATTATCTTTATGTTTGTTTGCAATATATTGTGGGACGAACTTAAATACATTATTTTCGTTTTGCTTGCATTAAGAACAAGCCCGAGGTCATGAGACCACATATTTAAGAGGTCAAAATCTTTTTGAAGTCGTGTAAGTGCCAATTTTATATCTGTATCTGCTGCTAATAGACAGGTATCATCAGCAAATTGGAATATTTCACAGCTTTTTATCAGATTTGGAAGGCTATTTACGTAGGTCAAATAATGCATTGGACCCAATACTGAGCCCTGTGCTGTCCCTTCATCAACTTTTATTCGGTCACTGAGAACTTCGCCAATTTTTGTAAAGAACGAACGATTATTGACGTAGTCTTTGCACCAATTCAGTAACGGACCCCTGACACCACAATCGTCCAGGGTTTCAAGAAGTATGTCGTGTTTTAAGGTGTCAAAAGCTTTACTATAATCTATAAACACCACTAGCACATGTTTTCTACTATCGAGATGTTTATATATTACGTCTGTAAAGGAGGAAAGCAATTGTGTTGTACTTTTACCTTTTTGGAACCCGTACTGCTTATCTGAAAGTATTTCATTATCTTTGTAAAATTTAAACATCTGCTCACAAATGAATTTTTCTATTATTTTATCCAGTGTTGGTAAGATTGTAATTGGTCTGTAGTTGTCATAGTCTTTTTTACTACCCTTTTTATGTATCGGTCGAACGATTCCTGTTTTGAGTTCCGTTGGATATCATCCGCTTTCGATTGAAGCGTTAATCAATTTAGCAATCGCAAATGTTATTTTATTACTCAATGATTTGATGTCTATAGCTCTCATGAGGTCAATACCAGGTGCCTTTTTTGTATTTAAAGTCTTTATAATCAGTTGCTTTTTGGAAACGAATTGAGACATCGGCAGGTTTTTTGTATAAGTTTTTATTTAGGATTAGTTTGTCACATGAAGGTATAATACTTTTGACGTTATTTATAAAAGTTTTTGAAAATTGGTTAGCAATTTCCTCTATTGTTTTAGATTGTTTTTTGAAAGAGTTTATAATTATGTTATCTATTGAGGGTTTAATCCGTCCAGTTATTGTATTAAGAATGTTCCATAGATTTTTATAATTATTCCTATTGGTGTATATTTGATTTTTTATATTTGTGTTTTAAGTAGTTACTATTATTTTATTGGCAAAATTTCTAGCTTTGTTATATTTTTGTTTAACAACCATATCATTTGTATCTTTAAGCCATTGCATGAATAAATTATCTCGATATTGACAGGCTTTTATGACTTTGCCGTTGACCCAATAATTATTAGCTCGTAAGGGGTTAGGTTTGATTTTTAATTTTATTTTTGAGTTTTCATAACATTCTTTAAAATTATGACATATAAATTCATAAATTTTCTGGGGACAAGTCATATCGTTGATTTTATGCCAATTGATTTGATTCATAAGCGAGTTTAATTTTTTGTAGTCGTATTTTATCTTTGTAATGGGAGCCTCCTGTATATGGTTTTCGTTCGAGCCACAGAAAGCGATAACAACGGCGCGGTGATCCGCTAGTTTTGTACCGATCGCTGCGGTGAGCAGGTCTTGCATTCGGGATCTTGCATAAATGTGATCTATACACGATTTTGTTACACTATATTCGTTATTTTTGTTTTTACGTAATTCAATACGCGTATACTCGGATATCCCGCATGCAATGCCGCTACCGTATAAAATGTTGTTATATTTATGTTTTAAAGGTGTTTCCGATTTTAGGTCAATATTAATATCCCCGGTCAAGCAAAAATCTGATTTCGTGTTAATTTTATCGAGTATAGGTTTTAATTCGTCTAAAAAGAGGTGTTTACTTTTGTTAGGAGGACGGTATATTGCACACACAGTTATGAGGTAGGTCGTTGGGGTTGTGATTTCTAATAAGACGCATTCAAAATATTTAGTAATAGTAGGTATAATGGAAAATTTGTGTTTTTGTGGTAATAAATTAAAATTCCGCCCCCTTTACGATCCCTTCGCAGCTCTGTGTACATATAGTATCCGTTAATGGTAAATAGGGAACTTATGGATTTTTGTATGTTAACTTCTGTTAAAATTATAATATCAATACTTTTCTTGGATGAGTAAATACATTCTTCTAAGGTTGCAAAGTTTTTTATTAGTTATCTGATATTTATGTGAATACAAATTAGTTTAGTACAGTTACTAGGAATATGTTGAAGAAAACTATTAATATTAATGCAATCTTTAAGTTCTATTATATCGGTTAGTTCATTAGTCACAGTAGCCATTTTGAATAAAAGGGTGTATGAGTTGAATGTGTTGGTGTTTACCGATGTGAATTTCTTAGGATTTAAGCAGTTTGTTGACGTCATCCTCGCATCTTAGGGTTATGATACTAATACACATGTTGTTATTTTTAATAAAATTGTAGCGTGAAGCGGGGTCAAGAGTGAGAAAAGAATCGCACTTGTATAAGGGGTGAGAATTACCATCTTTACAGAAAGCATATTCAGGGTATACTGCGTATAGGTATATTGCGTTTGAAAAATATTATTATTTCCCTGAACAAAAGCGAAAGACTGGTCTTGAGATTTACTTAATTTTTGTTGAGATTTATTATTATTGAGCGTTTTAGAATTTGTGTTGTTACTTGAATTAGACTTTGAAGTGTTGGGAGTGCGGAGTATATAAATTTCACTTTGTTCTTTTATAAATTTTAATAATAACTCAAAGCTGGGTAATTTTTCATCTCGATGTGCTTGTTCGAATAATGTGACAGTATCTTTATCTAATTTTGACAAAGCAATGTGAGTGACAATAAAATCTGCCAAGTCAGGAATATCTAACTGCTTGAGAGCGGAATGGGTTGCACAATAGCGTCCAATAAAAGAATCTAGCGAGGTTTGAGAGGGTGATTGAATAGGCTTAAACCCTAACATCTGGTCTAAGTACATAGTAACCAATGTACGCTTGTCCTGATACTTATCTATTAGAGCATTTCACAATATTTTATAATTAGAAGCGATCGACGGAATGCCTGCACAAACTGTCAATGCCTTGCCAGACAGCTTACCAGTGAGGTAATGAAGGATGTTTCCCGTTGGTCCGATCGGTTGACCGCTCAGTCGATCCAGTGGGACTTTTTTTTCCCATTCGCCATACTTATCTAACAAATGGGAAATCATGTTCCCATTCGTCCGATCCTAATTGAAACGTGTACAGTCATTTGCACAACAGTTTTATAAGCATTTTTCGAAGGGACAATCTGATATCCTAACAAAACCAGCCGGCAGGCTTCGTTGCACTCGACAAGTGACGACTTTGAAAAAAATCTGTGGAGGATAAATAAATACTTTTTTAGAAAAATCTTAATTTTATATGCGGTGACTTTAAAATAGTTAGCAAAAATGTAGGGGGTGATTCTCCTCGCTCATGTAACTGAAAAACGTTCCCCACGAAACTAATGAAATTCTCAACAGAATCACCTTCTCATACTGAGATAATCGGCGGATCGCTCAAGTTGTATGGAGAGACGAAAATTTTTGTTCATATTTCGATCATAGGGAAAGGGGTTTGCAGATTTTAGTATGGCAGCCGGCCTGTGGCCAGCTGCCATCTTGGATTTTCTCGAATGTGATGTTTTTCATGTTAATCTTTTAATTTCATTATCTAAAGGCAAGTATCAATAAGTTTAAAAGAGGTCGTAATAACATAAACAGTTTATATATTTATTAATTAATTATTAGAGTGAATAATTACTCAACATGACTATACATAAATAAAAGGCGAGCGTCGGTTAAACAGGAAAAAGATATCCCATTGGGCCGATTGTTCGGTGGACCGATCGAACGAACGGGAAATACCCGTATTGAACCTTCTCAGCATCAGACAAATTGGGATTGTTGTGTATCAGGGCAGTGAAGTTTTCATAAAATAAAACCCATTTATTAGGAGACCCATCGAATGACATCAACTCCAAAACTGGCAATTTTTTATTTTAAATATCATTTTTAGCGTTAGTTCGCGATGAGGACTGACCAGCCGCCACCGCTAGCAAGGTGGACTCAACCGATTTGACATGACAGTAAAGCTCATCAAATGAAAGCAACTTCTTAAAACCAGCAACATATTTTAGAATCAAATGCAAGATTGGCCAAGTCAACCTACTCTGTGACTTCCATGAACTCCTTTCTCACATTCTCAATAGATTTGATACGAATAAGAAATAAGTTTTTCATTTTATCATCCTCAGAAACTTGTCTGCTCAAATCATACATTTGTTGTAACAAACAAAACAAACTTGTTCGTTTAGCAGCGAGCGTTAAGATTTTGAACTTGGAATCTTGGGAAGTAGCCATATTGCAAGATGTGCTTCGATCAAAAAACAAATCCTTGGTCTAAATTGTTTAAAGTTGCTCACCCATGTTTAATTTTCAATACTATGTTTTATATGTATAATTTAAATGTAACTTTTCATGTTGCGAAATGTTTCCCTGCGACTGTTTTATTTTGATTTTTGATTTAAGGTATAATATTAGGTACTATGTTCTTGGTATAATGTCACTTAACCCTAGATAACTAAACATTCGTCCAGACGACTACGCACCCCCCCGCCAAAGTCCAGTTCGGGCACTTGCCCGCGCCCCCTGCCCTCCGCTCTTTTTCTACCTTCCTGATTACTGTAAATAACACCACGTGTGACGCATTTGCAGTCACACGCTTAACAAGACGCGCCCTGTGACCATCCCGTCGTCCACTCGACGAAAGTCTAGTTATAACGTAACTTTTATGCAAAGGTAAGTGAATTACTGTCACTGTATTTTTTTACTTGTTTTGTTTTTACTTTCAGATATTTTTTTAAAATCAAAGTTTATTTATATTGTTTTACTTAGTTAAGCATGAAAATTTTGTTATTTACAACATTTACTTGAGATTTCATGCCAATGAGCGTGGTTTTCAATGAATAGTTTTTGGAATGTGTGTATTGATTGATACATTTTTTTTTTCAATCTAATCTTAGATGGAGTTGAGACGACAAAAGGAGCAGATACGCAAGTGGCTCGAAGAGGAAATGGAAGATGAACACGAAGAGCTATTGGACAACTCGTCTCTGGAAACAGAGGATAATTTGTTGCAAGAAATACATCGAACCACTGACAGCGATTCCGATCCTCCTAATACTAAAAGTAAGATGGAATCTGACGAAGATATCATTCGCCCAAGTAATAGAGCTCAAACTCAAGTCATATACCTACTCTTCTGATGACCCTTCAGATGATAATTTAGACAGTGCAAGTAATGATAACTCTACTAACAATAATTTACGTATTATCCATCCATCTACAAGTAACCTCTTTGGGAAAAATAAATATAAATGCTCGACTACACCTAGATCAGCTTCTACTTGCACTTTGAGACGGAACCTAATACATTTTGTACCAGGTCCAAGAGCAGAAGCGAAAGAATTGGAGGATTTGCCATGGCTGCAGCAGAGATTACAGACGGTAACTTTGCGACGAGATATCAAAGTTATGATACAGGATATTCTGGGCATTACACCTGACGTAGAAGCCGCTATCCATTCTACGTCAAATATGCGCAAAATGTATCATCTATGTCCATCAAAGGCGCGAAAAATGACAAAACATCGGTGCATGAAATGCAAAAAAGCAATTTGTGGCCCTCACAATGTTGTTATGTATAGTAAATGTTTAGAATAAGGTTTTCGTTAATATTTTATTATGATTAAGTTTCTATTTAACATTAAATTTGTGCCACGGAACAAGTTCCTATTTCTAATAAATATTTTCGACAATATCGTGTTTTTTTATTGCGTAGTCCGTTCGACTAATGTTTAGTTATTATGTAACCGTGAATGTAGTTTAGTTATCTAGGGTTAATTATTATTTTTTGAATGCGGTTGTCACCTATAATTGGGTTACCATTTAGCCTTTTTTTATAAATTTGTGCCATTTTAATTAAGAGTTGGTGTGTAACTTGTTGGTGATCTATTAAATAAATAAATAAATAAATAAATATAAGTGGGAAAAAAGGCAAAAATGCCCAAGCGGTGCGGCGTTTTTGTGAACAAAGCAATTGTAATTTTTAGGTTAGAATGCGTGGCGCTATGTTCTGAGCGTGAGAATTTTAATTGGAAAATATGTGACGGAATAATCCGTAAATGATAATTTAATGCGTGTTTCAATAAACCGACCGTTCGTATAAGAACGATGTGCAAAATAACGAAGCGTGGCACTGGGGGCCACGATGACGTGGCCTAGGGGCGCTGTAATGGCGTCGTTATCGCATGTACATTTGGATGTGTGGCCCTTAATCCTAGGATGAAAACTCCGAGAGATTCGTTCAGTGATGGATAAAAGACTTCATATTTGTATATTGAAATAATTTGTGACGCAATAGTTCAAGAATTATTGGCAATAAAGTATGGGCCACACAACCAAATGCCTGCGATTCTCAGTAATGAAAATAAGATGAACCGATTGACGGAGCCCCAATTTTATCATTAACATCTACAGTAACTCATAAAAAAATCGGTTCCGGCTATAAATCAACCCAAAAAACCTAATACTTTGGAAAATATTTACATTTATTTATGGGCCACAGGATTACGTAGGGCCCACTTCATATCTGGTAAATCAGCAGCCCGAGATAAAAATAAACGACGCTGGCTCTATCACATATAATATGTGACAGCATATAGCGGTAAAAATCTTCTTATGAAACTCTCATCAGAGAGAAAAACGTGAATCAAATTCTGAAGCATTTGGATGGGTGGATCACGTTCAAAACCTTCTGCTTCAGCCAATACTGCGTCACATAAGTTGCGGAGGTGTTACAAATGAAGAGAATTTCCGTTACTGAAGGTGAGTATTAAAAAAAATGCAATACATTCAATATTTTAGGAGATATCGAGGTTTCATTTTTGTATTAAAATCGTGAATTAGGGTAACAATGAATAAAAAATGTTGGGATAAATACTTATTTCAAAAATCGAGTTTGTTACTTATGACTCTCCTTTGTACTTAAATCATACACCAATGTCCAGTTGAAAAGAGTAGCATTGGTAGTGTAAAGCGTGACCTGCTCTTGACTGTACTATGCTGGATAAATAAAATGGATTTATTATTATTATTTTTTATTTATACGACGAATCATGCTTTTAACATGGTCATAAATCACCACCATAATATAATTTTCCTGTCCTGAAAAAGATTCCTTACATCATTGTCACCCTGACGAATTTTCCATACAAAAATGAAACCTCGATATCTCCTAAAATACTGAATGTTTTGCATTTTTTTTAATACTCACCTTCAGTAACGGAAATTCTCTTCATTTGTAACACCTTCGCAACTTATGTGACGCAGTATTGGCTGAAGCAGAAGGTTTTGAACGTGATCCACCCATCCAAATGCTTCAGAATTTGATTCACGTTTTTCTCTCTGATGAGAGTTTCATAAGAAGATTTTTGCCGCTATATGCTGTCACATATTATATGTGATAGAGCCAGCGTCGTTTATTTTTATCTCGGGCTGCTGGTTTACCAGATATGAAGTGGGCCCTACGTAATCCTGTGGCCCATAAATAAATGTAAATATTTTCCAAAGTATTAGGTTTTTTGGGTTGATTTATAGCCGGAACCGATTTTTTTATGAGTTACTGTAGATGTTAATGATAAAATTGGGGCTCCGTCAACCGGTTCATCTTATTTTCATTACTGAGAATCGCAGGCATTTGGTTGTGTGGCCCATACTTTTTTGCCAATAATTCTTGAACTATTGCGTCACAAATTATTTCAATATGCAAATATGAAGTCTTTTATCCATCACTGAACGAATCTCTCGGAGTTTTCATCCTAGGATTAAGGGCCACACATCCAAATGTACATGTTATCGCGTGCTAGAAAATGGAAATGCGTTGGAGTGGAATGCAAACAAGTATTGAATACTTTTAAGAGGCTGACCTTAAAATCTTGAGTGTTTCTTCCTTCCATGCTCGTGGATGCTGGCTCAGTCTGCGCTCCTTAAGTTTCACCCATTCTTCAATTTTGTTTTGTTGCACTTATCAAATTATATAACACTCGCACTTTGAGTATGTAGTATTTGTTTACACTCGCACGGTTATTTTTGGTTTATGCATGGATTTTTTTAAATTTAGTTTGACATATGAAGTCTATTCGTTTCATAAGATAATAAAATTATAAGAATGGTGGGTAAGTTCGTTTTATAGAACGAACGGCGTAAACACTTACCCTAACAAACGCAAAAATATTACGTATGCTGATGACACTGATTGACGCAGATAGCTGGTCAGAAGCAAAAGCCATAACTGAAGAAAGACTCCGAAATGTTGGCTACTGGTTGCAAATAAACTTATTAACTCTAAATGAATTGAAGACTAATTATATAACCTTTAAAATTTCTTACTCCTTGCAAATTAAAATACATACTTAAGTGTACAACTTTTAGAAATTGCTCGTGTTCCATAATATAATAAATTAAGTTGATTTTATTAAATATCTTGGTGTAACGATAGACGCGAAACTAAATTGGGAAAAACAAATAGATACAGTGAAAAAACGTCTCAGAAAACTATTGCATATTATTTTTAGATTAAGAAGAGTGTCTGATCCTAACCTCATCAGGCTTGTATATGTCACCGTAAGATCATCTCGCGAGTAATATTATAAAATAACGAAGTTGACATATCAGGCTTGTATATGTCAACTTCGTAATTTTATAATATTACTCGCGAGATTATAAGCTATCGTAAAATTGTGAACTGTATCAACAGTTCATAATTTAACTTATTATTTTCAGTTAGTTTATAATCTCACTGCCAGCAACCGTGAAATTATACACTGGCATGAAGCTTGCACGGAACGGAACGCACCTTGCACGGTGATTGGTTGAATGTAATGTGTCTCTCGCCGCCATCTTTAGCTGTCATCCCAACAAATAGAGTTGAAAAAGTATTACAGTGGGCACAATGAAAAAAGTAAAAAGCTAGAATGGACGAGTGAAAAAATTCAAAGTGTGTTTAATAAGTAGATTTCTTTAAAAAATACAATGTGAAAGTTTTGTATTAAGTTTTTATCTTGCGAGTTTATTTTTAATTGATTTAATTTCCTAATCATAATAAGAGGTTTTTTTTTTGTTTTTGAGGTCTTTATTATGAAAATAAAAGTTAAAAAAAAATTACAATATTGTGATATCAGGGACGGTCCTCAATTTCACGAGTGATTAAAACCGTCAGATTATGAATCCGCTCGTTCTTTCATTCGTTCAACATAGATTCCTTCATAATTTCACGGTTTCTGGCGGTGAGATTATAAACTAACGGAAAATAATAAGTCAAATTGTAAACTGTTGACTTAGTTGACAATTTTTCGATAGTTTATAATCTCGCGAGTAAGATTATATTATTATATACACGTCTCTGTGTGAATCAATAATTAATAACTGCATTAGTACCTGGGGCGTAGCAGCAAAATCTTTTGCAAATAAATCATTTAACTTCATAGGTCCTTACTTATACAATAAAATTAACATGCTATTAAATATCTCGCACGTAACTAAATTTGTTTGTAGAAAATGAGTTAAAGAGTGGCTACTTCTAATACTGAAAACTGAAAAGCAGCTTGAAATTCTTCAGTGAACCCCAAAGAAAGGATCTCACACTGACGCACACAAACACTCACTCACACACACAATCACACAAACACACACAAGCACACACACATACACACGCACACACCACACACAAACACACACATGCAGATAGTGAAACTTATTTTATTTTTATTTTATTTTATTTTTTTTATTCATATGTTCCAAATTTTGTTGAACGTGTTGAACTGAGGGAATGAGTCTGGTAACCCACGACACCGGGAATCCTAGTGTGGTTACCATGAAGCAGTGTTTAATTTACTGTCTTTTTTCTGAATAAGTACATTTTTATTTCTTATTTATTTAATTTGTATTTTTATGCGACCGGTTTCGATTACATTATCTTCAGACGTGTCTTAGTATCTTAGGTTTAAATCTAAGATGTAATCGAAACCCATCTTATAATAAAAAAATAAAAATAAAAAACTGGTCGCATAAAAATGTACGTATAATAAATAAGTGGAACTAGTCTAAAAATCATTTCTTTCATTGGTAATAATATTGAGTTCCATCAAGAAGCAACACAAAGTGTAAACTGTGTTTTATATTAATAAAAACGGTTAAAAGAATACCTAATAAGAAACATTTTTTAAATTAATTAACGACACACACTAAAGTTAAACAGAAACAAAGACAGACCCGGATCCTATAACAAATATCTGCTTTTTACATAAATGATTGCCCCCATCCGGAAATCGACTCCAGAAACCGGCAGGGTAACTCTACCACTCAACCAAACTCGTTGACAAAAATGGACAAAGTATCTACCATACAAATTATTCCATAAAGCTTAATCCGGCCCTTTAATCAAATGTTTACGTCACGCCCATGTATGTCAAAAATACGTTGATCTCTCTAATGTATTGAAAAACATCTAGCTTTGAATTTTTTTCATTGGTTTTTGTTCTAGGTTTTCTATTTACTGACAAAATTTTATTTAAATCGGTCTAACAGTTTCGGAGATTAACCCGTACAAACGGACAAACATACAGAGAAACAAAAAAAAATTAGGATGTGTTTCTCTTCTTACATCTCCCTGACTCTGTTTTTAGTATTTTTTTCTATGTATAGCAATTATAGATTAAGTATTTTTCAATTTACAGATTATCATTCATGGGTTATAACACAATTTATTTTAAGTACTTCACAGTAAACATCTCTATAAAGACAGAAGTTTCATAAACTAATCTCTTGCGAGCAAATGGCGACTTTACTTATCAAATAAGGTTTTAAGTTTGTTTAGAACAAATGACATACCAGTGCCGTGTGCTTCAACGTATTCCAGGGTAGAGGGATCTACTTTACACTCATTGTAAAACTCCTGTAGTAGCTGCTTCTGTATTTGTCCAGCTGGGTAAGTTATGCCTTGCTCTTTGTAACCATCACAATTAGTTTTTGCGTAGATGAGTCGCGCGTATACCCTATAACGATAAAGATGTTACATGTTTCAAAAGGAATACGTTTCAAAGGAATTACACCAAATGAAAAGCAGGAGTAAATGTATTAAAACTCATAATTTAACACTAGTTCTACTGAAAACATTTAATTAAAACTCATCTTAAAACTTAACGGTTCAAAGTAAGCAAACTTATAAAATCTTATTAACTCGAGAAAAAAAGTGGAGTGTTATACGTTTGAAGCGTGTATTTGTATATCTACGTGTCAAACTGTGGCAATTTTTTTTTGTTTCAAAGCTGACGTAATCGACATAGTTCTTAATTATATTTGATCAAAATTGGTCCGATCCAAAACTTAGTTATTCTTGTATAGCTTAATACATAATTATATGTTTTTGAGAGAAGCTTCCGCTATCAAGCAACCAAACGCTGGAATAACTTACCTCCTCCACTTAAACTTCCTATTTCCAAGGCCACTTTTAAAAAACACCTAAAACTAATTTTACTGGAGAAGCAAAAGTTGATTTGATATGATAGCGGAGGCTTCAGTTCTCAAATCTCTCAACTCTTTATTTATAAAACTGAAAATTAAACTCTAAATGATAATTTAAATATGAACACTTGAATATTAATATTTATATATGTTACCGGAAATGTATGAAATTTAGGAATTATATACAATTTGTAGGAAATGTATATGTTAACAGAAATGTTTGAAATCCGTCATTGTATACAATTCCTAGGAAATGAATATAATTCCTAAAATGAATTATATTTGATACATTTCCCAGGAACATTTCCTAAATAACAACCGAAAATGTATAAAATGTTTGATTTTGTCTGTTTATAAATCATTCGACTTCTTTGTTCTATTGCAAAAGACGGGACTGCGACAAGAAGGTTTGCTAGTAGGTTAAGTTAGGTTAGGTTAGAACTGCGACCCCCAACGCAAGAGCCTAGTGAGCGAAGCGAGCGTGCCAAAAACGACTGGTTGCGTTAAGAGGTTGTCGCATTTCCGTTCAGCTGAACTACTTCATCATGTGGTCAATAGATAGTGAAACATTTCATGAAGTGAGCAAATCTACAATATGGCTAAGATAAATCCACGTCGCTTATTCTTTTTTTTTATAATAAAGATATTAGCATCCACAGACTTGATGTCCGTGCCCTTGTCTAGATTAAGTGTTTTATTGTTAATACTTGCTTTTTCTTTTAAAAATATTTTACTATACTTTTCATAGTAGTTTACAGTAGATAAATAGCTATAATAAAGATATATATATATTTATATATTACATAACTAGTTATATATTACATAATGTATTTTTCTAAACCAGTGACGGTTCCCCGCTGTTGCATCCAGACCTCAAAGCATCCATGACGGACCTGTCTCGACTTTTGATCGCCATTCTGAGGTTGTAATTGACCACTTTTTCCCTGCCTGCCGCCTCTGCTTCTTTGATGAATCTGCCTATCGCATCGTTACCATCATCCGCATAATATTTACAGCTGGCGGTATGGCGCGATATGGCAACCACAGCATGAGGGATACTGTCGTGTAGCTCCTGCCTGGTCGTTGTTGTGCGCACAATCACCACCTTTTTGTACGTCAATCCCTGAGCCTCGTGTATGGTGAAGATGCGTGACCCGGTACCCGATCCGTATCCCTCGTTTTGTAGGGATCTCTTTTCTACCTGTGTATGCACAAGGTTCAGGGTTTCAGACTGGGTTCGATCAATTTGAGCATCCGTATACCTTTCAAGTTTTAAGGTTAGGTTAGATTGTTTTTTGACGTGACAACGTCTTAAATTAGGTTGCGGCTGGGAGTCACTTATGAAAAAGTGTAACGCTCGGTAACGTTACGATGAGTCACCGAACGAGAGAGAGGCCCGCCGAATGCCTTGCGTCTCTCTCCCACTCAACTATGATCGGCAAAGTCATTGTCACGTAAAACTTTCGCCCGTATACCGACTTTACAGGCAAACGGTTTTTTTTTTTTTCATTTTATTTACAGAAAGCATCAATTTTATACATTTTTAGAGCAATTTCGGAATTTCATACAATGCCTAGGAAATGTATATTCGGAATTGTATACAATTCCTAAATTTCATACATTTTCGGTAACATATACAATTCCGAGGCAATTTAGAAAATATATAAAATATTATTTAAAAGATTTTTTAATACACACATATCCTAGGAAATGTATACATGTATACAGGAAATGTATACATGTATTATGTCACCGGAAAATAATAAGAATCGTAAGTTGATCAACTTTCGAGGTAGTTTATCATCTATCGGAAAATCATACACGGTAGTAGAAATGTATTATTTAACATATACATTTCCGGTAATTGATCAATTTACGGTGTTTCGCGGTAAAATGATCCAACGAACGCGACGTGTACGCTGATTGGTTGAAAACTCGAGGAGTTCGATGATTGGTTGAATGTCTTACTTAGAACTGTGACAAGTAGGTTTGTTATATGTGTTCCATTCCTTTGTTTAATTTTTGACAGTTGCTATAGAATGTAACTGAACACGTTTTTCGTGAAAGTAAACTTTAAAATGCGTGTTATGAGAAATGTAAAAACTACTTAATCATATTCATTTACCCCAGTGTTTCCCAAAGTGGGCGATAATGCCCCCTTGTGGGCGCTGGAGACCTAGAGGGGGGCGGTAAGCGGCCCAGAAAAAAATGGGGGGCGCTGATGTGATTTCAGGAGGCGATGAGTGATTTGTAACTTCTGCTACTTAATATTTTAAAATTCACTGAAATCAAAATCTTACCTACTACACAACATCGATTTATTAGTTCATATTTATACTTATCCTATTTTATTGTATAAATATAAACTAAAAACAAATTGAACATTTATTATTTTTTAATGCGTTCACAACGTTTTTTATATCTTAATGTATTTAGTAATAGGTATCGCAAGTGCCACACTTGAAGACACGAAGAAAAGTGTTAAAAATATTGTAATTAATATTTTAAAGTTGCATTATTATTGCTCTCTCTGGCATGGACCAATAAAACTAGTCTCTGGTAAGAAAAGTCTCGTTTGAAATATACGGGGTGTCTGGTGGCAAAATTCGGATTTCAAATTCAAATTTCTCTGAAACCACTGAGCGGGGAATAGAAAAGGCATCGCATTAGCTTTGTCATTCATGCGGATTTTTAATCACGATCTCGCATTGGACAGGTGAACAACGAGCGTTCGCAATCGAAGCGTATTCAAAAGCGAATGATTCACTTGCTACCGCACGCCGAAATTTTTTTCACGATATAATATTTCAGGATTATGCGATGCTCCAAGTGAAGAACCAATTAGTCTGTGAGTGCAGAAGTTCCGAGCAGCAGGTTCGGTAACAAACAATCGCCGGCCGGAGCCTAAACGGACGTCCAGAACCAATGAAAACATTGATCTCGTAGTGAACAGCTTGAAAACATTGCAAGAAAGCAAGAAAGCGGCTGCAAATACTATCGTGCATAATAAAATAAAGAAGAACAATCTTAAATTTTGCCCTTAAAATTCAGATTTTCCAAACACTTAAGCCTGACGATTTGCGTAAAAGTTTCACTGTATCGTACGGTAACACTATCTTTTGGAGTAACGAAGCTATCTTTTGGTTTCATCTAAATGGAAGTGTAAATAAGCAGAATTGCCGTTATTGGTCGCATAAAACACAGACCTTACGTTTAAAATATCAGCAGCGTTTGCACAGTCCCAATGTGACGATTTGGTGTTCATTATCAACCAACCCACGAACATCGCAGCGCTTAAAGAAAATATCGTTCACGAGAATGCCATCCTAGCACCTTTGCTTCAGCTCGTGGCACGAAATACTGAGGCCAGATTTGAAGAGTGTGTCCAAGAGTGTGTCATTTGGACGAAATCATTTTTAAGAAATAAAACCAGAATTTCCTTTCTTTATAAATATTATTAAAATATTTGTTTATATCTTTTTTTTAAATTGTAAATCCCATTTCTGCTACCGGACACCCTGTAGGTTAATTAAACTTCAGTTGGGACTAATATGTTATTGAGGTTTTTAAGGTACAAAAAAATGGGGGGCGCTACAAAATAACTGATTTTCAAAGTGGGCGTTAGACGAAATAAGTTTGGGAACCTCTGATTTACCCTATTCATTACCCATTCTTCTTCTTCTTATCGTGTAGGTATAGTCAAGTTTGTGGCGAACTTGGCTAACCCTGGTGTCAGAGTTTTCAAACCGCACAATGGCCTCTGACTTGGTTTTAACGACTGTAGTCAATCGACAACAGCCGGGACCGACAGCTTAACGTGCCCTCCGAGGCACGGAAACGCTCGTGATAAATTGCCACTTTGGTCATCCATCAGGTTCCCTGCCTCTGTGTACGTTGCTTAACCTCACTGATCGGTTGAGATCAGCGAGAGCCACTAGACTACGAGCGCTTCCCATTAAAGACGTGAAAAAGTTTTAAGTGCCTCGGTTTAAAAAAAAAAAACAAAAAAAAAAACATGTGTGTAAAAGTTACGATCTAATCGTACTTAGTGGTGGGATTGAATGTATTCGCTGCAGATAAATTTACCGAAATTAATCGTTTCGACTTATTTTATTTACAAGCTACAGCATGAAAATTATGAAGTTCATAATACTTTAGGGGTTAAAGATTTGTCATGTATGTCTAGCAAATACACTTAAATACTTTTATATTATTTTATCATCATGAATCGGATTTCTCTCGAAATCAACTGGAATTATTACTTGAATCTTCAGTAACAATTTTAATTAATTATTGACTGTACAAATCAGACGCAACATCAAGATCCAGTCGGACAATTTATACTTTTCCGTTCTTTTGATGACACACGCCCGCCCGGTTTTCAGGCGTCACATTAGCACACGTATTTTTTTTAGTAAATCTTGCATTTTTATGCGGTAAAAGCAGTAAGGTATTTTTTGCAAAAATTATATCGAAATCGATATAATTAATATCTAATCGAATTTATAACGATTAGGAGCATCACTAAACGAACTGTCCAAAATTAAATAAAGGAATGGTACACGTATAGTAGCCGAACCCAACCAACCCGTTTAGGGTTGGTTGGGTTAAGTTAGGTTAAAACTGCGCCCCTTAACACACGAGCCGAGCGAGCGTGCCGCGGTAGCCACCGGTAAAGTACCAGAAACAACTCAACTGTGGTTGCCGTAAGAGGTTGTCGCATCGACCAATCAGAAAACAGTGTATTATATTAAGGATGTTAGTTTAACGTAAAAATGTACACTGAGCAGCGATTAGTCCATTCGTGTATGATTTTGCGTACACTGAGCAGCGATTAGTCCATTCGTGCTCTTTGAGCGCAAATTAGACGCGGCCTCGATACCAGAGCCGACCCACCGAGCTAGACACATCGGTTACTCCACGTCGAGTAACCCAGATCGTGGCTACCAAGCGATGGTCAGCTCTTAGGCCAGAAGCCCCACACCACCCCCGCAAGGAACAACGCCGTCGCTGACGTGTGGGTCGCTCGCAAGGCAGCAGCCCGGCGGGCTGGACTCCGTTAGCGACGAAAAACATGGCCACAACACCAGGGGATATGCCCCGCCTCTAGGACTCACCCGCGTCTACGGGTGACGAAGGAGCCCGCTTAAAGAACCCAACGGCTCGAAAAGCCTCCCCGGCCCCTTGCGGGGCCGAGAAGACTTCCGGACTAGTGGACACAGTTTTATCCAGAGCGATACAAGCGATACATCAGAGCGAACTAGAGGAAACCTATGACTACAGCGCGACCTAGGACTTCGATTTTCACGGACTACGGACTTAACGTGGTGCTTATTTTAAAAATGAGTGAGCCCTTTGGTGCAGTTGTGGAGCTAGAGATTTTGGACTTTGAAGTTACTCAATCAAATAGAATTCGTCCGAACAATTTACATGATAGTGTTGCTAATGTGACTTTGAATCAAGACCGTGTTATAACAAAACTGACTTTTTGTCGATTTGAGAAAATCGAGTTCAAATTTTTTAACATATTTTGCTATTTTAAAGTTACAATTTACATGAATATGGATATATTTCTATGTATATGAGGTCAGAAATAACAGAAGTAATTAACAAGCATAATTTTTTTTCGGATCTATTGTAGTTTTCAAATTATTCACAAAAACTGAGTTGGGCATATCCACCGTTCCATACAATCGTGGTTTTGCGTCTGCCTGTAACTAGAGTTACACGAGTTGTGCATGACCACGCGACATTTTGAAAGACGAAACCTATCTCATGCAGGTATACTTACCGGAGATGACCGTTACCTGTAGCTATTGGATTAGGTAGATAATTTTATTTTAATTGTTATAAATGGCACCAAACCAGAAAAGAAGTAACACTTTTTCCGCATCATTTCTTTAATGTTACCTAAGATTAGGATACTTTAAAATCATAAAAAAATTGAAACTGGTTCTCAAACTTTGATTTTTTATATGGTATGGACATACTAAATGGATGGATTTATGTTGGATATGCGCATAGTTAGAAAAATAACGAATACTTATGTTTTTTTTGGTTTATTTTAAGTTAAGATATTAGATGAGATTCTAAAAAAATATTTCATTAAAATGATAAAAGACGATACTAAAGTTTAAGAATTTCAAAAACAAAAAGGTACTATTACTACTTTTTTACTTTGATCAAAATTACGTAAAAATATTATTAACATAGATTTCTGCCGTAACAAAATTAACGAATTAAAATATCATCAAATCAGTATAATCATGCGATATACTATCCAGATCGGAGAAATCTTCACTAACGTGAAGATCTTCAAAAAAAATTGTTTTTCTAAGAAGAGATTGACTTGACCACAATCTACACTGGGCGTCAAAAATAAGTAGTACAGTTTTAAAATTGCGATTTCTCCCAAACTATAAAACTTAGACCTTTGAAACAAAAAAGGTTAAAAAGAAAATTTAATCTTATTCAATAAAAACTTCATGCATTATAAGAACTTATAATGCTTGACTTTAAAAAAAACGAATAAATAAAAACACTTTTTTTAAACTGTTGAAAGGTGTTGTCTTACTTAGGATTTTTGTGTTTGACACATTCGCTGCTGATAAAGCAATTGTAATTGAAAAGCATAGGTATCTTCAGAGAGTAAATTTGACTAATCATGCCTCTTTCACCAGAAGAATGTGCAAGAATCTTAGCTTTTCTCGAAGTGGGCATCAGTATGCGTCGTACTGCAAGGAGGGTGGGTGTAACTTTAAGAACGGTTCAGCGAGTAAAGCAAAGGTACGAAGAGACTGGAAACCATCTAAGGAGACGAGGTAATGGCAGACCCAGGTGCACAAGTACCCGAGAAGATCGCTTTATTGTTTCCACTGTGTTAAGAAATCGACACCTTAATGCAGTTGAGGTTCAGCAACAGCTTCTTCGGACCCGAACAGACTACATCAGTGAGAGTACAGTGAGAAGAAGACTTGCTGAAGCTAACCTGAAGCCTCTAAGACCAGCAAATGGCCCCAAACTTGAGACAGAGCATCGCGTAGCAAGACTACGCTACGCCCGTCAACACGTACAATGGGGCGAAGAAGAATGGGCTAGAGTTTTATTCACAGATGAGTCTCGATTCTCTTTATACACTTCAGATGGACGGCGGAGAGTCTACAGACGACCCGGTGAGCGATACATTCAAGCTTGTATCTCGGAAAGAGTCCAATATGGCGGGGGCTCTGTACACGTATGGGCTGGTATCTCTTCAGAGAGTCGCACAGAGCTTGTGGTAATAGAAAATGGGACTTTGACTGGTGAAAGATATGCCTCGGAGATCCTCAACGAGTATGCAGGGCCATATTTAATAAATATGGGTGATGGAGCCATCCTAATGCATGAT
This sequence comes from Aproaerema taeniolella, assembly GCA_949987775.1. Lineage (NCBI taxonomy): Eukaryota > Metazoa > Arthropoda > Insecta > Lepidoptera > Gelechiidae > Aproaerema > Aproaerema taeniolella. Next base: position 11,201,905 of record OX465253.1, read on the forward strand.
AACGCCCGGCCACACACTGCTCACCACGTACAAGAGTACATTCAGGAGGTTGGCATCAACTTGATGGCTTGGCCATCGAGAAGCCCAGATCTCAACCCGATTGAACACGCCTGGGATGAGCTTGGGAGGCTAGTCAGAAGGCGCAGTCCACCTCCTGCCACACTCAGGGCTCTAAAACATGCGCTGATAGAAGAATGGGAAAATATTCCCCAACACCGCCTCCGAAACTTAGTGTTCAGCATGCCAAACCGGATCCAAGCTGTAATTAGAGCCCGAGGCGGCAACACAAGTTATTAAATTGTGAAAAAGTTCCAAAACGTGAAAATTAAGTGGTTGACATATCGTTAAAAATTGATACTTTTTAGTATTTATCTTAATTTTAAGTTTGAAACTTTATTCATGCCAAATAAAATATAACTTTAATAAACTTCATTAAGTTTACTATAAACTGCTTTTTATTTCATAAGTGTAACTACTATAGTTTAGGAGTAATTGCAATTTGAAAAGTGTACTACTTATTTTTGACGCCCAGTGTAGCTCAGGGGCGAAGATGTAGTCGAGGATGTACGAGCTTACCCAGAAGATGCCTATTCACTTGAACTTTATTAAAGAGAGTCGGGTTGTATAAGCCCGGAAATTCAGACGCAGGCAGAGAATTCCATTCCTTAGCGGTACGCAATATAAAAGATCAAAAGAAGCGGATTCGAGGAATCTCGACAAGGTAAATGGTACCCCGCGTTGCGTCTGAACTTCCAAAAGAAGAAAGGGGCAGGTGGAATGAGCTCGTGCAGCTCATGAGCACACTCCCCGAAGTAAATCTTGTAGAAAACACGTAGGCATCTACTTTATGTCTATGAGCTAGGCTTCGGAGTTAGTTTTTTACTAGCTTTCTGTCCTGGCTCTGTGGTCCACCGAATCCAGAGCGGCTAGTTGATGTTTGGCCGAACCATCCTAAAGGTGGCTGCAATATTCCATTCTCAATCGGACCTGTGCCTTATAAGGGGTAAGGAGTTGATCAAGCGTGAAGTATCGCTTGACCTTACTAAGGATTCCCAGCTTTTTGATTGCAGTTTTGAGCTTTTGGGCTGAAATTCGATGGAGGTGTCGAAGTTAAGGTTGCAGATAACTCCATGCCGAGGAGTTCAAGTTTATCGGTGACCGGTACAGATGTACTCCGCAAAGTTGGAGTCAGGTTAATAGGACTCCGTTTTGGGGAAAATAGACACGCTTGTGTTTTGGTGGCGTTAAAACTAACCAGATTAATGTCTCCACATTGGGAGACGAGACCTAAGCCTAAGGTTGAGTTTACTCGCTCTACTATTGTTCCTCTCATTTCGTATTTCATTCCCACCGGTTCTTGCACTAGTCAGATATCTCCACATAACTGTATCTGTCATCTGCGTACGCAACAACTTCAGGAACAAGCATGTCGTTAATGTACTGCAGGAAAGAGCCGCAGTCCTTTCTCTTTTTATTTTATTTTATTATAAGATGGGTTAACTCTTGATCTCAATCTTGACCATAAGGTCAAAGATGAGGTCGACGATGGAGCGAGTTAACCCAGAAAATACCTATAAAGGCACTGGTACTCCCACGCACCGACGGAACACAGCAAGCTGTTTGGTGTCGGACTTCGGTAGGAGGGTGGTCGCGCACCAGACGGCCCTTAACAGAACCTACCAAACCGCGTGAGACCATAGGACAACACCTCAGATTCAGAAAAAAGTGAAGTGTCATTGTCTGGGATGGATTATTAGGAGGCAGGTCTCATTTGTGTTTCCTTAGTCGCCTCTTACGACACCCACGGAAAGAGATGGGGTGGTGATCGGTTGAGAATAACACCACGCCATCTCGAACCTCTGAGGAACTCCGGTATCAATAATCGTGAGGTTATGGTCAAATGAGCAGCCATCTATGACCACTCTGATTAACCGTTCGCTCAGGAAGTCAGCTATCCAACTACAAAAGTTGGCAGGGACGCCATACGCAGGAAGCTTGCTTACCAGACTTGCGTGCCAAACCTTGTCAAATGCCTTCGAGATGTTGAGTGACACTGCGAGAGCTTCGCCGTGTTTCTCGATGGTTTTGAATTGAGGTTTTAAAAACGACCAATGAGTAGTTGGTAAAAAATACTCAAATTTAATTTAAATATGGCTCTAAGGACGTTGACACTCAAGAAACTGCCATCGAAAATAATCTGAAATGACTTATCAAAGAGTTAAGGTATTGCAGCCTTTGAAAGTCTGCGGAAATTTGACCATGTTTTCGAATATCGCACTCGTCTTCAATGGCTCCCCATCCGCCGCCGGAGGGACTGTCACGTCCTTTCGCTCTTGTACACTATCCTGTCAAATCCCACTGCTCCTTGCTAACTTAAAAATATCTTTACTTTCCGCTCTGCAACTCTCAACCGTAATCTTCGTTCATGCTTTAATCTTTCTTTAAATATTCCTTCGCACTCTACCAACTTCCTCTCCAAATCCTTCACAATCCAATCTATCCAACTATGGAACAATCTTCCCGAGTTCATAAGACGTTCTCCTGCCCTAGATTCCTTTAAATCCCGAGTCAAAACCCATTTCCTTCACACTCTCTCCTCTTCCCAATGATTTTTAACCTCTCCTTATAATGTAGCAGTATTATATGTATATTGTATAGGTATTTATATATTATATGTATGTATGTTCTTTTTTGTTATTTAGATGTATTATTATTTATACTTAGTTTTATGTTACTGTTTAGCAAGTATTTTTATTTATTTTTATTTTTTTATTTTAGTTCTAGCCACCACCCGCTTTGCTTTTTTACCTCTCGAAAAATATCCTAACCTAAAGGTTGCCTGGAAGAGATTGCTACCTAAGCAATAAGGCCGCCTTTTTGTACATTATACTTACCTGATTATTCATGTCCATTTACTTTGTCTGTCCCTGGTGTGCAATAAAGAATATTTCATTCATTCATTCAAAGAGTAATATCAAGGCTCTAGAGGTGGAATTGACAGTAATTGGTATTGCTTAAATTAAACAATAGTTTCGTGGATTAAACAATATTTACGGTTGATTCCAAAACGGACACTTAATCCTTTGAATCTGAATCTAAGATCTAAAGTTCTGAAATTGCTGCTGAGCTTACAGTTTTCCAAAAAAAAAAAATTTAAGTTTGTACGTGTGTATTTTTTTTTCTTTATTAGAAAACCAACAGCTACATTGATAACATATAAGTAGAAACTTATTACTAAAACAGAAGCCAATAATAGGTTTCCCTAATGTACTTAAACAGATAAATTAATATATTAACTAATAGTTCATCCTAACCTAAAATGAATGGTGGCTCGGGTATCTTGAAAGTTTGAGAGCCAGTAAGATAAAAATAATGATATGAAAAGTATAAATCTGTGTATATCCCGGTGTATGAAAGGGGGGTGGATCCATTAATTTGATAAACTATGGATAAAGAAAATTAACTGGTTGTGCCCACTTTGCGACGTTAGTGTGACCACGATGGGTTTCTGGCTTCTCTGTTTTATTTTTCCTTTGATTGTTCGATCTGCACAACTCAGTTAACTCGTGTTAGCGGAGATAGGCTGACGCAAAGAATAATTGTTTGGCCAAAACTCGAACAAAACAACCCCTCATCACAATATCGAGATTTCGCGACAGTCGTCGCCCTCAACGTTAGTGTACTTTATGTGACCGGATTGCGCGTTCACAACGGAAAGTCAACGGACGGTGATCATAGTCAACGGAATCCAGCAAGCTTTGGACAGATGGTGGCTTCGCTGTGAGGCTCTCGACGGAAGGCATAGTGTGTCTGATCAACAATACTGAAGCCTATATGAGACGCCACAGATGGAGATTATTACAATGGACAAGAGGAGCGAAGAATATCGAGCTATTTTTAAGACAGAAGCAACGTGTTATAAGAATTATCACACCCGAGGTCAGATTTGCAGAACCGAGGTAGCAGTACCTATTCACATCGTACGGTCAGCGAAATTCGACAGCGCGTCGCGACTGAACCGTAGTGCTCAGTGCGTTTTATAGCGATTATGTTTATACTGTGATATTTATAAGTTGTTGATTTTTTAAGTTGCATGAGATGTTATTGTTTTTACTGATGCAAAATTTTGTTGTCACATAGCTAAATTTGAATGTTTGGTTTTAAGGCTCCAAAAGAGAAGCCTATGTTGTAATTTTAGAATAATGAAATTTTTGTCAAAATTTGGAAAAGTCCCACTTTTCCTAATTTTGACAAATTGTATGACACATGATTCGTTTTATAAATTAAGCATTTTTGCCACTTCCAGTGACGCCACGCAGGTCACTCATTCAAAATGTAATATAAGTAATTAATTTTGACGCAATAGAAATGTGTCTTCATAAAATCTGGTTCTCCTCATTCACCCGGCTTAATTCTTCTCTAACATTATTTTAAAGAAATAGCTAAAAGTAAATTTTAGCTATCTCAAAAATGTAGAAAGGGGGGTTCCACAAGGATCTATCCTTGACCCCCACCTTTTCATCATATATAGTGCAGATATCGTTAATAGCATAACTGAATGCAAGTTTCATCTTTATGCAGACGATGTGCAGTTGTACACTCCAGTAAAAGCTCTGAAAAGGAAGTGTCAGAATAAAATCTAAATAAAGACTTAAACCGCATTGCAGTATGGTCAAAAAGACACTGTTTGGTTCTTAATCCTTGTAAATCTAAGCACATGATTCTTGGTTCAGCAAGGCAGATTGAATTAATGAAAAATGGAAAGATCAGTGTTTGCATAGACAACACTTCGATTGATCGCGTCTCCGAGGCTCGTAAGTTGGGTATCTTAATGGACAGTGACCTTTGTTTTGAAAATCACGTTTTGGAACTTGTCCGCGGATGCTTTTATCGCCTTAATGTCCTTTACAGGATCCGACCTAGAATTAAGAATCTTGCTATATAATATAGCCTTGTACTGTCAAAACTTAATTATTGCATCACGGTATACGTCAGCGTTTGATACAACGCGTTCAAATTTCATGTGCACGTTTTTGCTTCCATATTCCTCCTCGCACCCACGTCACTCATTACCTTAATAAATCAGGTTTATTAAAAATGAAGCCCGCCAAAAGTTATGTTTCAGTTCTTTGTTATTTGATATACTCAAAACTAAGACACCAACATTTCTATTAAGTAATAAACTGTCTGGTCAACTTCCGTACGTCTTAATAAGAATCGTGCGTCATCAAAATTTATTAATATTCCTCGACATCAAGCGGCTGCTTTCAGGGGGAGTTTCAGATATCTCTCAAGTAAATGCTGGAATAATTTTCCACCTCCAATACGCAAAATAAAAACTGAAATTAAATTCAAAACTGAACTAAGTAGACATCTGATACAGGTTCAGAAAAATGATCCGCAATACTTGGCAGTGTCTGCCTCCCTCTGAAATAAAATAAACTGGAAGGTTTTATTATTTTATTATATTTTTAATTATATATTATTTTTTATCTGACTATTATTTATTATTAACGTGTAAAATTATAAATACTCACAAAAGTAGTTTGAATTTTTGTGAAAACGTCTTTCTAGCGTCTTGATCTCAATCTTAATGTAATTGCTTCTTTTTCAGTTTATATTCACCACCTAAATCTTGTTATTTTTTAATTAACTACACAGCTTGTACAATGCCATTTCTGTGCACACACTGGTCCGCAAAAGTGAACATTTATGTATTTTAGTTTTAAGTTTAATTTTTTTAATATAAGTTTTTTAGTTTAAGTTTTACTTTAACTTGTCTTGCCTCATTGTGTAATCACCGAATAAATGATATTCTATTATATTCTAAATTATAAAGTCATATTATTAAAAATATCCTCTGATGAAATGAGTTTTGTCATTTCAGAAGTTGGAACATGTTTTTTATTTATAATTTGAAAACGAATGAAAAATCTTCATTTGAAAAAATCAGTTTCCCTATTTTTTCTTTTTTTTTTCATGTAAAACGGTTATTTCATATTAAAAGACTGTAGCACACGCTAATTATTTTAAATCATAAACTTGCTAGAAACGATGCATCGAGACCCAAAAAGGTCGTGCGTCAACTACCTGCGGACGGGCCGGGCCGCCTATTGTTTCAGCCAACGCTCGCCTCTCAGCGATGTCCAAGTGTCGCCCACGTGTGGCGATCCCTGCGATTCCTCCAGGATGCTTCCCACACCACGCCAACTCTCGAGACAAAGGATCGGACCCCTATACAAACGCAGCACTCCTCCAGTCAAGCGCGCATTTCGCCTTCGGGGCATTTGGTGGAATCTACCGGCTGCAACATCTGCACTGAGTACGGTCGTTTGTCATTCAGCCAGTTAACATTCCCTTGCCCCCCGCCTAGCTAGCAAGGTCCCAATCTGCCTTCGGCGATAACTGCACCGAGTACGGTCGGTTATCTTCTGCAGGAGATTGGTGCACCGCTTGGCCACAACCCACTGGCTGCGACATCTGCACTGAGTACGGTCGTTTGTCATTCAGCCCAGGGAAGCTGTGGACAGGCACGGTCACGATCCACCGGCCACGATACCTGCACTGAGTACGGTCGTTTATCGTTGGCGCAGGGGAACATCGTGCGTCACCTAGCAAAGCACACACGGCCCGTGTAATGTGAAATCCGCGTAGTCACGTAGTATCCGCGCTAGAGTCGTAGCTCGCGCTAGATACTCGCCGCGTGCTGTATCTGCAACCTCCGCGCTAGAGCCTGCAGCTCGCGCAAAGTAACCGCCGCGTATCGCCGCGCGAGCAGTGAAGTGCCGTACCCCGTGTTAATGTTCAAGTGCTAAGTCAAAAACTGCTACCGTGTCAGTGCTACAATAAAGAACTTATCCTTACGATAGTAGTCGTAACAGCTATTTCATTGTTTCTTGCAACGAATTGTAATCGAGTGCCACTAATAAAAGCTTATGTGAAGTACAACGGTGTTTTCGTAATTGTCCTGCCAGGCGCAACCCTACATTCTCTGACTCCGTGTTTTAAGACCTAATATAAATCTAACTATTCGTAAGCGATGATACGATGTTCATAATTTTAATGTATTCATATACATTTTATCATATTATGTTTAATTTTACTCTGAGTCCATTCTCATTCGTAACGCGCATATTTGTCAATTGAGAACAGATTTAGGAGTTTTTAGCTTTTTGCTTTACTTTTTGTAATATTTATAACACCTTCCGATTGACGAAAAGAAATAGTGCTATAGAAAAACTGATACTTTACTTATTTATTTATTTTTATTAATAAGTAATGGGTTTCTTTGCTCTTGACCACAATCTAACGCAAGGGCGAAGATGCGGTCAAGCTCACCCAAAAAATGTCTATTCACTCGAACTTTATACGAGTCCGCTCAAACTTTATGTCTTTCACTCGGCCCGGGTTATATGAGCTCGGAAATACAGACGCAGGCAGAGAATTCCAATCATTGGCAGTATGCAATATAAAACATGATGAAAAGCGCTTAATGCGGATCCGCGGGATCTCGACAAGGTGAGGGTGATACCCCACAGTCTGGACGTCCGATAGAAGGGGTAGGCGGAATAAGCTCATGCAGCTCCTGTGCACACTCTCCGAAGTACATCTTGTAAAAAACACATACGCAAGCTACTTTGCGTCTATGAGCTAGGTTTTGTAGTTTATTTGTAACCAGCTTTTTGTCACCGATGAGTCTTCTGGCTCTGCCTTCCACCGAGTACAATGCGGCAAGTTGGTATTTGGCTGAACCATCACAAAGGTGCCTGCAATACTCCATGCACGATCGTACCTGTGCCTTATAAAGGGACAGGAGGTTGATCGGGAGTAAAGTAACGCTTAACCTTATTAAGGATGACCAGCTTCTGGGCCGCAGTTTGGCCTTTGGACTTGTTGGAGGTACCAAAGTTGAGGTTGGAAGGCAACTTCATGCCAAAAAGTTCAAGCTCACCGGTTACAGGACACCAGTTACCTCGAAAAGTAGGAGTCAGAGTAAACGGACTCCGTTTCGCAGAGAACAGTCATGCCTGTGTTTTGATGGCGTTGAAACTAACCAGATTATTGTCACCCAATTGGGAGACAAGACATAAGGTTGAGTTTACTCGCTTTACCAGTGCTCTCCTCTCTGAGACAATTTATTCCCCACCAGCCGGACCGGACAAGTATCTCTCCATGACTGTACTGTCATCTCTGGAGAAGACTGCACCTTTGCGAATAGGAGTAGAGTCAGTAGGGTCAAAAGTACGAATACGTATGTATGTATTTAAATCCTTTAATGAATGTTTGTATGTATTTCATGTATTCTTGACTTTTTTTAAGTGACATCCTGAATGTCCTATAAAAGAAAGATTTTTTCTATTTTATTCTATTCTGCGTACGCAACAACTCCATGCAAAAGCATATCGTTGATGTGCAGCAGGAAAAGGGTCGCAGAGAAAATGGAACTCTGAGGAACTACGGCGTCAATGGCCATTAGGTCAAAGGAGCAGCCATCGATGACTACTCAGATCAACCGTTCTCTCAGGAAGTCAGCTATCCAGTCACAGAAGTCAGCAAGGACACCGTACGCAAGAAGTTTGCTTAGTAGACTTGCATGCCAAACCCTGTCAAATGCCTTCGAGATATCTAAGGACACGGCGAGAACTTTGCCATATTTCTCGATAGCTTCGCCCCAACAGTGCGTGACATATACCAGAAAATCCCCAGTTGACCGTCCCTGGCGAAAGCTATATTGATGATCACTGAGTAAGTCGTTGTCTTCTAGGTAAGTCAGTAGCTTGCTATTCAGTACCCTTCCCATAACCTAGCAGAGTATGGAGGTGATGGCGATAGGTCGGTAATTGCAGGAGTCAGCACGGCAACCCTTTATGGGTACTGGTTGCACCTTAGCAAGCTTCCAGGACTTGGGTACGGTTTTAGCCTTAAGGGAGAGACGGTACAGGTGTGTCAATACAGGAGACAACTCAGGACCACAGTACCTCAGGACTTTAGCAGGTATCCCATCTGGACCGCTAGCTTTATTCACGTCTAGACTCTGTAGTGCTCTGCGAACCTCTTTATTATATATCGTGGCATTAAGAGGTCACAGCGAGGTATTGAGGGCAGTTGATAAGAGCCAGTGTCCAGACGAGATTGCTCACAAAAAGAGATGCGAAGAGATTTGCTTTCTCTTTCGCGGAGTGACCTGACAGTTCGCTATGAGCTAGCAATTATATTTTTAGAGTTCCGTACCTCGAAAGGAAAAAACGGAACCCTTATAGGATCACTTTGTTGTCCGTCCGTCCGTCCGTCCGTCGGTCTGTCTGTCAAGACCCTTTTTCTGAGGGACGCGTGGAGGTATCAAGCTGGAATTTATATCAAATACTCATGTCTACTGTCCCTTGGAGTTGTGAAAAAATCAAACTTCTAAACCAACGTAATCGCCGTTTATGCCGCAAATTTCCGCTAATTTTCGACACTTGCAAGGGAATCAAAACCTAAAGAGTACTTCCCGTGAACTCAGAATCTTGAAATTTGGTACGAAGCAACGTCTTGCAGCACAGATAAAGGGAAAATTGCGAAAACCGTACATTTTTTAGTTACATCATATAATAAAAATATTCTAATAATTTTATCCGACTCGCACTTGGCCGGTTTTTTTACCATTAACTCACCTCCTTGCAACTTTAGGTCTTTGCAAAAAACAAGCTACTATTGCTTCAGCTCGCACATATCCATTTGCTTTGTTGTCAAAAGATTTACAAATTCCATCCGGTGATAATACACCTAATCTGTAATCAAAAGTTAGGTTATTTTCACAAAATAAAACAATTAGTAAAATAATTATGTAAACTAAATAATTATGTGGATAAAATGAATTCAAACGTGAATAAATTAGGTTTAAGACATTATCAAACTTCGTTTGTAGAAAAAAACAATATTTCCTAACTATTATTTTTGAAATATTTAAACATCGAAGCAATACCTTTGAAATTGTAGTGAAATATATGGGTGCTGCAAGAGGTTGCTTCCACACAAAATTATTGCATCACAAGTTCCATTCTTTAGCTTTGTAAAGGCTTGTTGCATGGCGAACATAGAACTTGAACATGCAGTATCCACGGAGTACGCAGGACCAGTGACGCCTAACCATTGAGCAATGCGGTTACAAGTCATCGATTTAGCATAGCTGAAAATAATTTTATAAAATTGTTACTTAATTACTTTTACATTATTAACGTTAACTTTCTTATTTTTTTTCTTTGATTGACGTACGAGCAACATTGGCAGACCTTCACTTATACTTATGATTTACTTAAAAAGAGCGACCCTCGGAGTTTCTTGCCTATTCTTCTCCTGAGGCACCTTTGCGAATAGGCGCAAAGTTAAAAAAGCTTATGTAATTCACTATTTTCACATATTTTAAGAAACATTCTGTATGTTCTATGAAATAAAGGTTTTTCTGACTTTGACTTTTGCCCACCTCTGACAGCAAATCGAATAATAATTAAAGTTGATTCTCTTACCCAACTATACCATTATCATTAATTTCCATTTTTTCATATAGCCAATCCTTTTCTGATTCTGCCATACAAGTCCCAAGAATAATACCGGTTTTTGTGCCTTGAAGTTCAGCCGGATTATAGCCTGCAATAGTTATTCGTTATACAAGAGTGCAAAGTTGATTTTTAACCGCGAGCTCAATTTTGATGACCGAGCAAGCGAAGGATTCTCGCTGCGCTCGTGATTCAAAAACTAGAATCCTGGGCGTTAGTGAGGGAATCAAAAGAGCACGAGCTGAAAAATCTTTGCACTCGAGTGCAACACGTAAGTTTTCATAAAAAAAACATTTACAAAGGTTTAAACAATATGACATGAAAAGAAAATGGCGCGCTGTTTTTTTTTTTACAAATTAAAAAAGTTTTATGATAAATTCGACACCATGGACGTAGAAGTATATGTTTAATGATGTTTTGAATTCACTAACTTAGTGCACACGATGTTTTAAATTCAATTTACTTTATCCTCTAGCGGATGAAAACGGATTGTTCACTCAAATATCGAAGAGCAAGAATACTCTTTCTGAGATTGGGGGATGAAAATAAGCATTGTCGTAATTAGAGGCGTATCTACCGTTTTTTATCGGGTTGATTATTATTCAAATTGTATATTTACTGAATACATGGATCCACATATTTTATTTTCAACAGATAGGCAATCAAAGGAGAATGGGCAAAAATGTATGGAGCTTGGTCTATGTTTTATGCATCAAGCGGCTGTCTCAGGACTAAGCATTTCTAGAAACGCATTAATATGCAGAACTATAAAAAAATACTATTGTGTGAATACACCAGTTAGTTTTAGAAATATAGAAAATTTTCTTTTATTCTTTAATTACTTTTGCACTTGTATCACAAAAACTAATGATTTTGACTATGAATAACAACAGTTTTGGTTAAAAATGGGTTCACGCTTATAAAATATATATCACGGTTTATTTATATTTCTATCCATGACTCGAGTTGGCTGCCATGTAAAAAGTTTCTTACTTGGATATATTCTATTGAAATTATTTATTTCAGATAAATTACATCATTACATGTCAAAAAATAAAAGCAGCATTCTGAACGCATTGTTGAACCGAACGCGCAGAGCGTTGTATGCCCTCTGCGTGAAGTTGATCCACAGGCTGCACGTGTAAAAAGATTGACAATAAGGTTTAAACAAAGTCACTTTAACCTCTGCTGTACAACGTGCAAACCTGCGAGCCAACGTGTTACAGCGAACAGACAACGCTCTCCGCTCCCTCTCAATGTCTTCATCATCACACATATTATCGGTGACCCAATATCCCAGATACTTAAAACGAGTCACCCTTCTCATAGGTTTCCCGCAAAGAGTGATAGGAGGAGAATCAGAGTAACATTTGGCTCCTGCTTTAAAGATCATATATTCTCTCTTTGTAGCATTGTATCTGAGCACATGGTCCTCCGCATAGGTCTCAAAATGACGCAAAGCACCAACAACAGCCTACGCAAAGAACCGATTGATGGGCTCAGCAGCACCATATCATCCGCATAGCTGATATTATTTATACAAACTCCATCTACCGAAAAACCAATTTTAGTGCTGCTGAGATCATCGATCAACCGATCCATGTACAGGTTGACCCCCCCTGCCTCACCCTGCACTCCAACCTCTACACGTCAGAAAGTGCGCCCGCCCATCTCACACTATTTTTCTGATGATCGTACCAATATCTAAGTATCAACACAATCTCACCAGGTATCATAGCATGTTTCATTTCGTAGCTTCTGCCAGAGCTTATCATAGCAAACCAGATCGAAGGCTTTAGATAAATCTAGGTAACAGGAATACATAGGAGTGTTCTTAGAAGTATACTACTGGACGGTCTGTTTGAGACAGTAGATAGCACTTTCAGCTGACAAACCGGGCCTAAACCCAAACTGTGCATCATGTAGACGTATGTGCTTCTCTAGCTGCTAGCCAAGCAGACCGTCAAGTACCTTTGCCATAATAATAGCCAGTGAAATCGGTCAATAGTCAGCCAAGTCCGAGACATCACCCATTTTGTTTTTAACAATTGGGACTACCACTGTATGTGGTAGGTAGTTATGACCAATGCACAGGTTAAAAAACATACTCTAGGTAGGTGGACACCGGCGTACTTCAGGTGCTCAATGCTGAGGCCGTCGTGTCCCAGAGACTTCCCCTTTTCATTTTCATTATCACATTAGCGACCTCTTTTGCAGACAACTTAAGTATAGTGCTCTCCTCGACACCCTCAGCATTGAACCCCCTCGTCGCCGGCGGTGGCGGCCAAAGGGGTGACTCAACCTTAAAGTGACGCTGGAATACACAAGCTATGGTACTTAGGTACTTAAGACCGCCGCTCACTTTTTTTAAAATTATTTGTAGACCAAAATGCTCATTCTCCTTTATTGTGATTGAGTGAAAACAAGGTGTAAACCTACTATATCTATTTAAATATTTTTTATCTTACTACTATAATTACTGTGTTTTCGAATGAGAGCTTTTCCAGGTGACGATTAAAAAAATAAAAGCTTTCGGAAACTTCGGCAGATGGCGCTAGCAATAAAAGTAACTGTCATTAAAAGGCAGCATGAACTTTGATGTCTTCGCATCGATATAGAAATGCGAAAAAAGTTAATCTTAATTCTCACTTCTTGTTCTGCTGAGCATATCAACGAAGTCTCCCGTATTGTGGAACCATGTTTTACATATTTAATGGCTTGTAACCATTCTGTTCTTCGCACTTCATCCTTAGGAAAACGATGTGTGCCAATATTTTTACAATATCGCACACAACACGGGCTGGCCATAATCACGCTAGTGTTTAAAGTAAAACTCTAGTTTTTAAATTCTCTTTGAAAGCCGTGCTGAACACGAAATTTCGATTCGTCATAGTGTTGGCTATCAAAAGTCCAATAGTATCCAATGGTAGTAAATCCAATAGTATCGATAGTCTATCGATAGTATCACCACGTGACGATACTATCGATACTATCAATTCTATTGGACGTAAAAACTATCGACAGTATCGATAGTATTGCTATTTTTAATAGTATTGCATATAAAGTGCTATCGATACTATCGATTTCTGTCACGTGATGATACTATCGAGAGTAGTATCGATATCTTGAATAGCTTTCGAGGTAACTATCGATTGTCAAACTATCAATGCTTTTGCAAAACTCATTCGTCAGAAATTATTTAACCAGGCAAGATAGTGAAGAGCCGTTAGGTTTCAACCTCGGAACCCAGTTCCATTGAATGGATTTTCATATATATATATTTTTTACATTGTTGCAGGTTTAAATAAAAAAAATTGCCTCTTAAAATTTGCTGATATCCATTATACCGGTATTTAGGAATTCCCACACAAAAAATCGTCGGATTTTTTCACCCACTTACAAAGGTTGCCACGCAGAATTAAAACTTTTGCAGCTATTCTTTTGAAATTTTGCATAGATTATCTTCAGATACTGTGAAACCTTATCTAAAAGAGATTACTCGGAGTTCCCATGGGGACGAATTGTAGGGCGTCCGCTAGTTGATATGTACGTTTGGTGTTTCAGTCGCAGCCCTCTATCTTTCAAACTTTTATAGAGAGCATGTAAAAATTTTCAGAAAATACGTATAATGACAGTAGCTATCGTAAAATATAATTTAAAAAATTAAAAACTAAAACCACAACGAGGTCCCTATACGGCAAACGTCCTAAATATCGCATTTTTTAAACAACTTTTGTTACTGCTCTATTTCAAAAACGTTATAATGCATCCACTTCAAATTTAGTACACATTTAAAACATACCTTACATAATTTAAAAAAATATATGAAAAACAGGCAAGAGTGACTCGGACTCAAGTTAAACAGAAATCCTCAATCGAACTGTTTTTGTGACATTTACCTGGTTATTTGTCATAAAAATACTGTTATGTATAATAAAACGAAGACTCATACATCTAACGCACGAATACTAAAATTTCCCGAGTCATAGTGTAAATATTAACAGTAATTCCATCACAAAAAACCAGGTAAATGTCACAAATACAGAGTTTCTGTTTAGATATCTTTAGACTCAAGTACGACTCACTTTGACTGGTTTTCATATATTTTTGAATTAATGTAAAATATGTTTAAAACGTGTACTTAGTTTGAGGTGTATTGTATAGATTTTGAAACAGAGCAGTAACAAAAGTTGTTAAAAAAATAATATTTTTAGGACGTTTGTTGTATATGGACCCCACTGTGGTTTAAGTTTTTAATTTTTTAAGTTATATTTTACGGTAGCTACTCTTACCATCATCATATGTAATACGTATTTTCTATATAACATTTTGAAAGATAGAAGGCTGCGACTGAAACACCAAACGAACATATCAACTAGCGGATGCTATACAATTCGAAATCTCTTTTAGGCATGCTTCCACAGCATCCGAAGATCATCTTTGCAAAATTTCAAACATACAGCTTCAATAGTTTTGGTTTTGCATGGATATCTTTTTTAGTAGGTAAACAAATTCAACTCTTCTTTTGTATGGGAATTCCTAGGTATAACTAGCTTTCCGCCCGCGGCTTCGCCCGCGTGGACTACGGTTATATCGTGCCCAGTTGTGAGATAAAATGAAACCTATGTCCTTTCCCAAGGTCTAATCTATCTCTGTACCAAATTTCATCAAAACTGGTCCAGTATTTTAGGCGTGAAAGCGTAACAGACAGACGCGTACGATCGCTGCTAATCATAAAGTGCTATAGGGCGAAGCGCGGCCTTCGACGCGTTATTTATAGGCATAGGCAAAATATTAATTTAAATTAAATTCTGTAAAGGGCCATATTGATCTATATTAAATGTACAATGTATTTAAGGTTCTTAATTGGATTAGGATTAACGCTGTATTGCTTAAATTCGCTGCGTAAATAAGCCATGCCTGAAATAAAACTATTTTTTATATTTTTTTATATTTTAGATCTGTCAGCGCAATCAATATGTATGACCATACCAAATTTAAGCTCTGTAGTAACAAGGACCTAATATTGGTAAATATATTCTTATTATTCCCAACAACGCTTGGCACTTGGTCGACTATTATTCGCAAACTTGAAGGGCCAACTTGTGTTTGACAAATAATTTTACTATAGAAATGAATTTTTCACATACGGAGTGCTGAATCGAAAATCGATCTTAGTAAACTCCTATCTTTTAAAAATCAATCCTAGGATTCACCCCTCGATGATATTGGCGAGGAAAAAAAATTCATCGAATAAAAAAACAATTTTATATACATTAAAAAAGTTACTACTCGTACAACAACTAATATGAATTTGTAGTAACCCCATAATGACTACACAAATAACAAAACCGTTGCACACTCTGTCAGGAGTCACTTAACCACAGTAAATATTAAATGATTATTGAAGTAAATATTGAATACATAATAATATGAACTAAAGATTTTTTTTTTGCATTTTGGATAATATGAAAAACACAACCACTATCTAGCTGCATCTCGATTATACTAATGGAAAATTTTTCCCGATGATTACTTCAGAACTTTAGTTTTGGCCTAAGTACAACAGAATAATACAACAGAATGGAAGTAAGTAAAGCGCGAGCGAAGCGAGCGTGAAAATTGTTCTTTTAGCGACAATATTATTGTTAAGAATAATAATTAATGCGCGAAATTTTTTTTGACTATATTATTGTTTTAGAAATAATATCGAACGGCTGCTTTTCAAACGTGGAACCTTGTATGGCAGCCATTTTGGATTAGAGTAAACTTCGTCGTATATGCTACCTTCGTGAATTATTCCATATTTTTTTGATTATAAAAATTTATGTTTCGCAAACGGATTGCTGAATCGAAAAACGTTCGTAGGAAACGCCTTCTATCACTCGATGATATCTGCGCGGCGAGAAAAAAAATCTATCGCCCTTTCACGTGTATGGGAAAGACCCAAATTTTTTTTCCATCATTTTATTTTTTAAGATCTGTCAGCGCAATCAATATGTATAACCATACCAAATCTCAGCTCTGTAGTACCAAGGATCTAATATTAGTAAATATATTCTTATTAATCCCAACAACGTTTGGGACTTGGTAGACTATTACTCGCAAACTTGAACGGCAAACTTATGTGTGATAGTTTTCCTTTTAATTTCGTCGTATATTCTACTACGGTGAATTTTTTCATATTTTCAAAAATTTGAAAAATATATATTCGTTAATTTGTTTAAAAGATACGTAATATATGTACGTCGATTATGTTTTCTCTCTATATACACTTTAAACAGCCATTTCAGGGTTCAAATTTCAAAAAATCCTTTCTTATTCCTTGCCTAAATGTAAAGTTTACCTTTTTGTAGAATTTCAGTTCGCTAAGTCCAATGGCTTCAGTTGGGCCATGATAAATCAGTAACTGATTCAGGACCTTGTATTTTTAATTTTATTTTACCCAAAACCTAAGGACGATTTCCTTAGGGGATGATTTTCGAAAAATCGCGAAAAATGTGTCCGTTTATTTGCTTTAAGGTATATCTTTACGAAGTTTTGAGCCATAATGCCCAAACATTTTTTATTCTTCATACAAACTTTGAAGCCCCATTCCACCCTTTTATGGGTTGAAATTTGAAAAATCCTTTCTTAGTGGTTGCCTACTTTATAAAATACGCTTTCTAGGTCGAAGGGTTTGGGGCTGGGCGTTGATCAATCAGTGAGTAATTCAGGACCTTGCAATTTAATTTAATTCAACCCATTTATACCCCTTGGGGAATGATTTTCGAAAAATTGCGAAATACGTGTCTGTTCATTATCCGCTAGGTATATCTTGACGAAGTTTTGAGTCAAAATGTCCAAAAAAATACTTTTCCCCATACAAACTTTGAACCTCAATTTCACCCCCTAGGGGTTAAATTTCGAAAAATTCTTTCTTGATGCTTGTCTACGTCATAAGAGACACCGTTTCGCCAAATTTTAGCTTTCTAGGTCTTAGGGTTTGGGCTGGGCTTTGACCAATCAGTAAGTAATTCAGGACCTTGCAATTGAATTTAATTTCACTCATTTGTAACCCTTAAGGATGATTTTGAAAAATCGTGTCTGTTTGTTTGCTTTAAGGTATATCTTGACGAAGTTTTGAGTCAAAATGTCCAAAAAAATATTTTTCCCCATACAAACTTTGAGCCCCCATTTCACCCCCTTAGGGGTTGAATTTCTAAAAATCCTTTCTTAGTGGTTGCCTACTCTATAAAAGACACCTTTTTGTCAAACTTTAGCTTTCTAGGTCTAAGAGTTTGGGCTGGGCGTTGATCAATTAGTAAATAATTCAGGATTTTTTGTTCGTCTTAATTCGGATGATTTTGTTCGTCTTAATTTATTTGTTCCATTAGGTACTGATAGGTTCAAACTAATACATTTACATCCTCCATTTATCCCCATGGGGGTTGAATTTATCAAAATCCAATTTAAGCTTCATCATAGTAGCTCCAATCTTTAATTTCAGTTCAATCAGTCGAAAATCTAAGAAGATTTACACAAAATCTAAGAAGATTATATTTTATCCCCTTAGGGGTGGAATTTATCTCCATTTAGGGGTTAAATTTATCAAAATCCATTCTTAGAGGATGCCTACGTCATAGTAGCTTTATGCATGCAAAGTCTCAGCCCGATCGGTTTAAAATTGACAAAGTTTCATACAAACTTTCATTCCCTATTTCATCCCCTTGAGGAAAGAATTGATCAAAATCCTTTCTTAGCGGATGCCTACGTCATAACATCTACCTGCATGCCAAATTTCAGCCCGATCCGTCTAGTGGTTTGGGCTGTGCGTTGATAGATCACTATGTCAGTCAGTCACCTTTGAGTTTTATATATTTAGATTGAGAAGGGCAAATTTTGATGGGTAAACTTTATTAAATATAGCTCCAACAGTGTAATAAAAAAAGTTACACGAAAATCCCTGGTAAATGTTTTGTATTTTCTAGGCGTAACATATAAAGATTTTAAAGTGGTAAAGTTTAAAGAAGTGAAGTCTCTTTGGGGGCAATTAATATAGATACTTGTCTAGCTAGAGAATTAGAAAAGTAAAAGGTTGCTGTTGAAGTTTATAGCAAAGTTTAAAGTATGTTGATTTCTATATACTTTGCGAAGCAAATCTTCCCCAATGCTTAAATAAATTACCTGCATCGACGACACATTCATAAGTTTTTTCAAGTAAAATTCTTGCCATGGGATCCATAGCATGCGCCTCTTTATAGTTTACTCCAAAAAATGATGCATCAAACTTCTGAATATCGAAGAGTTTTCCTGTCCGTTGTGGAACTTCTGGAAGGGTTTTCTTCCATCGCCGCTCATCTGCTGTTATTAAATCAACCTACCGAAAAATCAATTAACATTATTGTGATACTTAGCTAACTAAAACATTAACGATCATCATCCACTACGGAAGTAATATAAATATAAATAAACAACTTCTGAAGGCAGTCTTCCATCACTTTCCAGCGATAATTGTTCTTGAATTGTCACATTTTAGTGTTCGATTGATTTTTATCCAATAACTCGGTTTATAAGGCTCCTAGTATGCGGCGTATTTTAAACGAGCAGACTCACGTTTCAGGAACGCGCGTTTTCTGCACCGTAAATGCCAATTGTTGGGTTTTTATGGATTCAAAAGTGCGTAAAACGGGATACAAACGCGCGTTTGAAACTCGTTTGAAGCGCGTACAAAGGGTCGGAGAAGGGGTAGAGGAGGGGCCCCTACAGCGCGTTTGTATCGCTGTATCTGCGCCTATACGCGCAGTAGACGCGCGTTTCAATATCGCCCCGTGTGTTGAGGTTACAAGGTTGCGTTTAAATCTCGTTTGAAGCGCGTAAGTATACGCAAGTCATCTACGCGTCGTCTGCGCGTTTAAAATACGCCGTGTGCTAGGTGTCTAAATGTCACCGTAACATTGTCAAACCCGTATTAAAGTCATTTTACTCAGCATCATTTTATTTCTCTCAGTGCTTTGTGATTTTTTTAACACTGTAAGACTTTTTATAATATTAATGCGACCAAACCTAAACGAACCTAAAAAAGTGTAAAAGTGACCTTAAAGCTTCGTAGAATTGTAATTTTACTGGGAAATTGTAATGTCGGAGGAGATTTTAATTTAATAGTGAAATTGTAATATTACGGTTTTTATAATTTTCTAGAAATTATGTTTGTGTCGCCGCTGATAACCGTAAATTGTCCGTGTACGTATTATTTTTCAATTTCTATTAGTAGCTCAGGTTTAGATAGATACAGCCCTCAAATAGGTAGGCGATTATTTTACTCATTACGATGACTTTTACTCATTATTCAGTCCTTTTAATTAAATATTTAATAAATTACAATGCAAGAGCACATAATCTCCGATCTACGTGCGAAAACGATGTGTCAATCCACTTGTGTCGTCGATCGATACAGCCAGCCGCCAGATCTCTTTCGGAAGAGCTTCGCCTTGCTATTATTTTTACACTAGCTTTCCTCGCGTGACTTAGTTCCCCTGTGAATTTGGGAAAACAGGGTGACAGGTACGGTACCTCCATACCAAATATCAAAATTGGGCAAGCTGTTGAACGTTGTTACTCACAAACATCCATATATCCATCCATGCATACAAACAATCGCGTTTATAAAATTAGTAAGGATAAGAATTTAAAACTCTGTAAAAAACTTTAAAAAACGACTGAAACCACAAGTATATATAATAAATACGCATTCCTATGTGCGTATGTACGTAGCGACCTAGCATTTTTGTTTGAAAATCAATTATGAATTTAAGCCCCTACGCAAAGCCCTGATGAGCACGTGTTTAGATTGCTAATAGGGTTTATCAACTATCGCCTTGGATTCTTTGTAATTTTTTCTTTACGCTCAACAACTAAAAGAATTACAAAAGCGAGTCACATTTGACTTTCAGTCAATTTAGAACTTTTTTATTTAGACGCTCCAAGAACCCCTCGTCAAAACTGAGATTTAATCTTGTTGAGGTAGGCCTTACTACTTTGAGTATGTAGTATTTGTTTATTTAGTCATTGCCTTACTACCACAATGTCTAGTATAATGTGTCAAGTACGGTGTCATGACGTTTGTGTCACAAAAAGCTGCAGGTGTGAGTATACCATGGACTTAGTACTTTCTCTTTTAAAGGACCGATTACTTAGAAAAATCGTATTAAGGAATATGAAACTTAAACCTATAGCAATAAGATACATTTTCGACTGCTTCTCCGGCAGCCTCTATTGAAGCCGAAAGGGACACCGATAAGCGAGGCGGATTGTCTCTTTCTTATTTCTTGCCAATTTAAAAAAACTTCATTAATCATAAAAGTCTGGCTTTGACAATGAAGTTAATAACGAAGAAATACGTTGCATTTGAAATGAATTTCAGTTCAAATTGATGTAAATTAATTGTAATCATAATAACTTCGTCATCTTTTCCTAAATTACCAAAAGAAAACGTAAATTTTTTTCAAATCATTTATTTCTAATGGCATCCCGTAAAGTGTCATCGTAATGTCATGGTGGCATGCTTTAAATCGTATAAAAATAATTCGTAACGGTAAGGATTATACCAGATTTTTAAATTAAAATACTGACAAAATGGTAAAAAGATGTTGTGTTCACACTAAGACTTGTTCAAGTGAATCGTATGGTGGCTGTAACATATCTTTTCACAAGTAAGCTAAAAAAAATTCTTATAAATCTATTACTATGTTGTCCATGATTTCTTGTGTTTGGCGGAGAAAGGTTCTCAACAATTCTGTGCTATTTTATTGCAGAGTGCCTAAAGATTCAGAACAAAGACAAAAATGGCTCAACAGCGTTGAAATTAGACAAAATATAACAAAAAATTCCGTTATATGCAGCCGGCACTTTGTGCCAACTTGCTTTTATGCTGGAAATTCCCGCCAGTTACTCAAAATGAACGCAATTCCTACTATTCCTCCAACGGTAAAAACTATTTACTATTGCGAAATTGTATTTTTTTGTATTCGCACACCAACACACCACAAATACACGTTACAGGTCTACAAAGATCTTTTAGCCCGCGGTTTCCATGGTGACGCCTTTATTTACAATACAAGTTCTTCTAGCTACAACTGTCACCCGTCGGCCACAAGATCTTTGTAGACCTATAAAATACTACTTAACAGTTATAGTTTTAAATACAAAGTCCCCACCGAGTGGCACGAGCCTCCCTCGAACAGTGAAGGGGGATTCAGGCCATAGTCCACCACACTGGTCTAAAATGCGGGTTGGTGGACCATGCGTCTTTCGGAAATAACCTTTAGAGGTACAGGTTTCCTCACGATGTTTCTCTTCACCGTTGAGCAAGTGATAACTATTAAATATGAATTGAAAGACGAATGTATAGTGATACAGGCCTCAACCTGGCATCGAACCCACGACCCTCCGCTCACAGGTCTCACTCACTGTTAAGTATATTACTGGGTTCTGGACAACAACAAACACCGGATAATCCTTTAAATCAAGTTTAATGCTATAAAGCTTAATCCAGGTAATTCGGTCGGATGACAAGTGAGTGACAACCCATAAGGCGGTAAATGCACAGGCAAATGCGCTTATTCACATACAGCCATTAGTATTATAACAGTTTTCTCCCCTTTACAAAAAAAAACCCAAAACACTAACATAAGAGATATTCTTATTTACTTTGTAACAATAGCAATTTTATAATGTAACATTAAACTAAAATCAAAACTCTTTAACAAAATTAAACTTTTAAACCAATCATACTTTAGATTATAAATCAAGCCTTACAACAGGTCTCCTAATCCTACTACTCCTACGCAGTCCCTCCGAATCACCAGGAGATCTAGAAACATTATTATGTGCAGAAGTTGACGACGTAGGAGCAGTACCATCAATACCGTCTCCCTTGGAAACATCATGTGAAACAGGAACATCTTGAGAGCTGGTAATAGTATTATAATTATTAGGTATTGGGCCTGGGCTAAGCTCAGTAACCGGTTCTTTATTGTTAAAATAATTTGTATCGCTTCCATTATTGGAACACTGAGAATTCAATTTGTTTTCTGGGTTGACCGTAGCCCAGTCCCGATTTACACAATCATTGTCAGGTACACACCTGACACTTTCACCAACTTTCCTTATCTGATCAATATGTCTGCGCCATAACAAACCATTATCTAATTTTACCTCATAATGTAAAAGACCGAGAACTTTGTCGATTCTGCCAAACCTCCATCCTTCCTGACCAGAGTAATTTCGAGCAATCACACGATCACCAACATGTAATGCTCGCGCTTTTCCTACCTCATTGTTAGACTTAGGGCACATAATTGACAAGTTTGTTTTAACACTGAAGTTAAAAATCAATTCACTCGGGGTTTTTCCAGTTGTAGCATGTGGCATTATTCGATATTGAGATAAAATTTTATTTAAACATTCTTGCATATTAGTTTTGTTTGCTTGAAGACATTTTAATTTCTTTTTAATTGTCTGTACATAACGCTCAGCCTGACCATTTGTGGCTGGGTTGTATGGGGCTGAACGCTTGTGTTTTATGTTGTGACTCTTTAAATATGCTTGAAATTTTGGATTTACAAATTGAGAGCCATTGTCGCTTGCTAAAACATCTGGGTAGCCAAAAATAGTAAAAATTCTCTCCAAAATCTCTATTGTTGAATCTGTGTCGATTTTTTTCATAATATGTACTTCTGGCCATTTTGAGTAAGCATCAACCAGTACCAAAAAGTACACACCCAGAAACTGACCAGCAAAATCAATATGGACTCGTTCGAATGGCCTGGATGGAAACTCCCAATTATGCTTGGGCGCAACGGCTGTAGGTTTGTTTTGGTTTAGACAGCATGCTTCACAATTATTTACCACATCCCGAATATCCTGGTCAATACCAGGCCACCAACAGTAGCTGCGTGCCAATGCCAACATTTTGTTTACTCCAAAATGAGCAGAATGAAGGTCATTCAAAACCATCTCTCTAAACTTCTCTGGAACAAGAACCCGTGAACCTCGCAATATGCAATTTTTATGTAAACTGAATTCTGTCTGATCTATCCCGAATCTATCCAAATGCGCGACTTTCTTCCCAGATTGTATACCAACTAATAAACTTCTGAGAGATGGGTCCTCCAAAGTTGCTTGTGCAATATCTTGTTCAGTCACTGGCAAAACGCTCATTAAACTCATTTGGAAAACGTCGGCTTCCTCCAGAGAAATTTGTTCTTCATCAGGCACCGCCAAACGAGACAGCGCATCCGCATTTGCGATCGCTTTTGAAGTTTTGTACTTTATGTCATAATTAAACCCCTGCAAGAAAATCGCATAATGTTGCATGCGGGCCGCTGACAGCTGAGGCAGTGCCTTTGATGGTGAAAAAATTTGTACTAACGGTTTGTGGTCAGTCCATAAAATGAACTTGCGACCATACAAAAATTGGAAAAACCGTTTCACACCAAAGACGATTGCATAGGCCTCCTTATCTATTTGGGCCCACTTCCTTTGAGTCGAGTTTAATGTTTGAGATGCAAACATAATTGGCCGTTCCGTACCATCAAGCATTGTGTGAGAAAGGACTGCACCAACTCCTGTAGGAGATGCATCTGTAGCTAAAACCAGAGGTAAGTCCGGGGAATAGTGAGCTAATACAGTGTCAGAGAGCATGTGTTCTTTAATTGTTTTTAACGATTCCTCACACTTATCAGTCCATACCCATTGATTATCTTTGCGTAGCAATTCATGCAACGGTTCTAAAATGTTACTTAAATTGGGAATGAACCGTCCATAGTAATTTACCAACCCAAGTAAAGCCTGTAATTCTGGTACATTTTTAGGTGTGAGAGCATTCACTACATTTTGTACCTTTTTATCTGACATATGTATGCCTTTCTTGCTTATTTTATATCCGCAGTATTCTATTTCGTTTTTCATGAATTCAGATTTTTCCAAATTAATTTTCAATCCATAGTCTGAAAGCCGCGTTAACACTGAGTCTAACCTTTCTAAATGTTCTTTATCTGTAGATCCAGTGACTCTAATATCATCGATAAAACAGTGCACACCTGGAATGCCTACTAATATATTTTCAATTTTTCTTTGCCATTTAGCCGGGGCACAGTTTAAACCAAACATGAGGCATGTACATTTGTACAAACCTTTATGTGTATTCAAAGTGAGTAAATGCTGGTCCTCATCCCTGACCTTCCAATTTAAGTATGCACTTTTCAAATCGATTTTGGAGAATTTTTCACCCCCTGCCAGACCGTTGAACAATTCCTCCGAAGTTGGTAACGGATGCTCATCAACAATAAGTTGCTGGTTTAAGGTAAGTTTATAATCCCCACATAACCTTATTTTTCCGTTTGCTTTTTGCACCGGCACTATTGGTGTCGCATATTCGGAATAGTCCACTTTTATCAAAACCCCTTCTTTAACTAAATTGTCTATTTCCTGCTCTACTTTTTCTTTGATTGCAAAAGGTATCGGCCGAGCTCGGTAAAATATGGGTTTGGCACCTGGTTTTAAATGTAAAGCCACGGGATCTCCTTTTATTTCACCTAACCCTTCATTTTGAAAAAGTTTATTATGTTTGTCTAACAATGATTGCAAGGTAAGCGGAGCCATACCTGTATTGATACTGTGAACTGAAGCCATACAGTCTCTGAAGTTGGCCCAAGTGAATGCTCGAATCCACTCCCTGCCCAGCAGTGGAAGTTTGGCACCATCGACAACATACAACTTTAAATTCTCTCGCTTTTCCCTGCCTACTGATGCGGTGACATTAATTACACCT
Source organism: Aproaerema taeniolella (assembly GCA_949987775.1). Taxonomy (NCBI): domain Eukaryota; kingdom Metazoa; phylum Arthropoda; class Insecta; order Lepidoptera; family Gelechiidae; genus Aproaerema; species Aproaerema taeniolella. Next base: position 11,227,252 of record OX465253.1, read on the forward strand.
AAAACATGCAGAAAATGGTTAGAGTATGTACGCAGTTTTACATTTGTCTGTAGTAATGTATAATGTGATAAGTGTCTAAGATAGTCATTTTTACTGATGACCGATACAGCTGAGCCTGTGTCCAGTTCCATGCGCAATTTAACATTACTGAAATTAACAGACACCAAAAATTTACTTTTGTCATTTTCTTGGCTACTATTACTAATCAAACAATTATTCACTAAGTATACTGTCTCTGGCTCACTTACATATTGAACAACATCAAGTTCGGACTCTTCAGTGTCGACAAGATTAACCTTCAAGTTATTTTTTAATTTAAGGCACATCTTCTTAATGTGGCCAATCTTGTGACAATAGTTACAGGTCGCTTTAATCCAAGTGCACTTGTTTGCACTATGATCACCTCCACAGCGATAACAAGCTTGTGTACCCTGGACATCGTTACTCTTAGGGTGTAAAGTATTCTTAACCGGCTGCCGTTTCTTCATGTTCATATTGAGAGCATGAACTTCTTTCGTCCTTTCACCTTCTTTTTGACTCATCTCCATTCCGACAGCAATATCAAAAGCAGTTGATAATGTCAAATCTCTTGTCTCGAGCAGTCTATCCTTGATTTTCTGAGAAGCTATGCCGCAGACCATCTGGTTTCTTAGAGCAGTTTCTAAAAAGGATCCAAAATTGCAGCCAGCTGCCATTTTCCTAAGCACTGCCATATACTCTTTCACTGTCTCACCTTCTTGTTGACATCTGTGGTGAAATGCGTAGTATTCTGCTATTTCCAAAGGAACTGGGTCGAGGTAGTTGGTAAGTGCAGTCACATTTTCCTCATAAGACTTGGATTCCGGCTTGGACGGCGAAACCAAATCACATAATGTATCGTACACTTCACTGCCTATGTAGTGCAAAAGATACGCATTTTTCTTGTCTGCTTTGATGTTATACAGATTGAAAGCTCCTTCTAGACGCTGCACCCATCTCTTGAATTTTAATTTTGTATCGTAAAACTCCAAAAAGTTCGTCGGAATCTTGGCGTCGGCCTCCATTTTGATTCCAAGAAAATATGCGACAAATTAACCGCACCGCCAAAAGTAATATGTTGTCCACCTTTCTCGTCGCCAGTGTTAAGTATATTACTGGGTTCTGGACAACAACAAACACCGGATAATCCTTTAAATCAAGTTTAATGCTATAAAGCTTAATCCAGGTAATTCGGTCGGATGACAAGTGAGTGACAACCCATAAGGCGGTAAATGCACAGGCAAATGCGCTTGTTCACATACAGCCATTAGTATTATAACACTCACTATCCAGGGTTAATTTATTCCGCTCTCATTCCAAACCGCCCCCGTCCAAGTACAGTTAGCATCATCATCCTTTTCAAATTTTGAGTTTTTGGAATGAAACTTCTTTGGGCATGTGAGAGTGTAATTTCAAAGTTGCGTCACGGTATTCAAAGTTTACCTTTAGAGAAATTTAAGACAGTAATTAAACAAAAACTTTACAAAAAGGGCTATTACAAAATTTCTGATGACCTAACTGACATGGAGCCATGGGAATGACTGCTCAGCTCTAGAGTTATTTCAGAATAAGTTAAAATAAGAAAATAAGAAATTTTTTGATGCGATTTAAAAAGAGCACCCTCAGAGTTTCTTGCCTGTTTTTCTCTGGGGAAGACTGCACCTTTGCGAGTAGGCGTAGAGTCAGTAGGGTCAATAGAACGAATGCGTATGCAAATCCTTTAATGTTTGTTTGTATGTATTTCATGTAATCTTGACTTGTTTTAAGTGGCATCCTGTATGTCCTTTAAAATAAAGATTTTTCTATTCTATTCTTTTTTCTATTCTATCCGTTAGAAAAAATAAGAAAAAACAAATTCTAAGCAAAAAGCTCCAATTTTACAAAAATCCAATATGGATTGCTTGGGGAAAATGTTTTCATGGGAAAAGTTTTGAAATTAAGTTAAAAGCATGTTTTAAAGGTGAGTTTTTGTTTTATTTTTTCGCAACCTAACTTCACATTCCCGATGTCCACTACTCTGTGTCCTCCTTGTATATTATCATACAATTTGGTGTTTCATAACAAAAATGTAGTAACGTAAATGTTGCTGATGGTTTGTTATATAAAAATAAAATTAGGAAAACTTCTATCCTTAAATGGAAGCCTGTATTTGTCTGTTACGTATACTTTGCCCTCCCAAAAAAAATAATACGAATAATCGCGTTGTCACCCTACTAGAATGAGATGTTCTGCCTCGTTGCTCTATCTCTTCCTCGGCCCGCGTTTGAGCTCGAAGATTTCTATCCTTAATGTATTAGATCCATGGAGTATACTAACATTATAAAGATGAAAGATTTGATTGTTTGTTTGCATTGAATAGGCTCCAAAACTACTGGACTAATTTGAAAAATTCTTTTACCTTTAAAATCCTACATTATGAAAGACTTAGCTCAAAAATTAGACATAACAATAAAATGGCGTCCACAAATTTCGTGATTTTAATAAGTATTAAAAAGGGGAATAGAAAAGTCGACAATTTTAAGTAAATAAACCCTTCGAGGGTTGTAATATGAGAGAGCCTCGTCCTTTGATCAACAGGGTGCACCGCTAGCAAGTGAGGATGACGATTTTGGAGCACCAAAATGTTATGATCCCACACACCCCTTAGATATTACAAGTGCAATCAGCCCAATGCAATAAATGTTAAATTTAAAACATATAATATAACAGTAGAGTTCAGTAATACCTTGTTAAATAAATTTTCTCCTAGATGTTGAATGGAATAAGAGTCAGGAAAACATCCCGATATGCCAGTGATATAAATATCGTCTTCTTGAACTGCAGGAACTCCATCATCGGGTATCGAAGGATGGTTGCAAGTTTCTGTTTGTGATTCCATTCTAAAAATAAGAAAGTTAATACATAGTTACTCCTCACAACACGTGTAGTGTTAGGCCCTCGCTCAACTTCCCAACACTGGCAATTATCATTTAAATAAATGATTTAATTTGCTAGAGTAACCGACTCTCAAGCACCGAAAAATTTTCGCGAAAATTTCTGTTTTCCGCGGAAAATTTGGAACGAATTTTGTCCAACCGTTTCTTCCTCTATTCACATCCCGTTTTTTGTTTTAAAATTTGTACGAAATTTATCTAATCAGAGCCGGCGTTGCTCAACGGCGAAACTCCTATAGGAGCAACCGGCGCCCCAGATATTAAAACGTTGACAAGATTCACTTTTTGAGTCTTTTGAAAATTATTATATAATGGTACCTATAATAAATTGACCTTGCGTTTTCACTCACTATTTTTTACTTACTTATAGAGATTACTATATATGTATATCAAACAAAGCTTTTAGGCAACACAAAAAAACTTCTTGTAAGCGGGCCAAAAACAATACAGACTATTTATAACTTAGGTAAAATGTAAATTAACCATTCCTTCTTTGGAATAATAAAGTAAGAATGTATTTGTGACATAATAATCAGTGATAGAAATAGGCTGAATAATTTACCTTAACTGCGAAGAACAGAGTCAAAAAGTGGAGACTCCTTATGACAACATTTATTTACGGGACATCTTCCGGGACATCACATAAGCAATCTAAAATGATAGTACAACAGTATAATACATTCAATATACCCTTTGTTTTTGTTCAACACGATCTTTAAGAACCAATATAAATAGAAGTATTTTTTTCCCTATTATGTTTATATAACATTGCTTAATCCAGCTATATACAGTTTCTGGTCTCCTTAAATGCTATGCCATGTGGAAAGTTTAACCACTTGACAGGCTACAAATAACTTGGTACCTAAAATAAAAGTTGAGGTGTTAACACATATGTGTTTAACGTATTTAAAAACATGAATGAATTAATTAATATCCCTTAATTAAACTTGTGCTTTGATATAAATTAATATAACACAAAGAAAAACGGGAGCAATACACTTTTATTTATTTGAGAAAAAATACATTACCTATTTATTTATTTTTTTATTTACACATTATTTATTTACACGATAGACAAATCAAAAGAAACATACAAAGAGAGAGAGGAAACAACAAGTACTGCTCAATTTTCTTCGTAATGTAAACAAAAAAAAAGAAATGTATGCCAAAACACTTTAAAACTATAGTTTTTTTTTAGATTCAAGAAAACAACAAAATCCATTCGAAAACCATAGACAAGTCCTTGAACACATCCGAGTAATTAAGTAAAACAGAGAAAACGTCCGTTAGCAAAAGCCAGGTTCAAAATTATGGATCCAAATTAAAACACCTCACTTGCGCACTCAAAGACGGATAAGACTGGACTGGAATAATGAGTATTCGTTTGTTTGAGTGTTTTTTGCTTAAGCGGCATTCATCTCTTTCTTTCATTCAGAAAATATATGCTTTGATAAGGCGGTATGGCCATCTCTTTTTATTAAAAAAATATAAAAAGAAATGGCCATTTCATTCAGGAATATTAGGGGTTTCACCTCGGAATGAGAGATAGTCAGCTAAAAAATTTGTATAAACCTTTATTTTAAAACCCTAAAACTGAGACAAGTTGTCAAGTGGGGCATCGTTGAATAGGTATTTAAAAAACATTAGGTTTCTCATATGTTTTTTCAATCAGAATTACCGTTTAAGATCTATAACGATTTAAACACCGCGCGCGCTCTACCCTCTCTCTCGAAAATGGTACAAGATATTAAAAAAATGTTTGAACAAAAGTTGTAGAGAATTTAATCCTTTACAATATTCAATGAGTACAAATAGCATTAAATCCATAGGAAACGAGATATTTGCAATAAATGTGTATAAAATCGATTTTTTGACCTTTGACCTTGGAATTTCTATAGACGCGGACACCCTACAATATGAAAGTTTTGAGACAAGCTTAAGGATGTTAAAATAAAGGTTTATACAACTTTTTTAGCTGACTATCTCTCATTCCGAGACTCTCACGCTCATTTGACTAATTTTCCTGGATAAATAGCGATAAGGTGCAAAGGAAGCCGCTCGCCTTTTTTTACCTACCTGCTCGAAGAATTGTGAGTATTGCTTTCCTGGAACGACTGCGACAATACATACCAAGTTTTGCATTGTTATACACCCATGTATTTTGCCCTACCAAGTATATTATATTGCTGCAACATATTATGCCATTTATTTTGATAAAATATCACATATTTCAAGCAGTCTTATTAACAGCGATGCTCCGTCAGTAAGGAAAGTGAAATATATTATTCAGAATGGCGATTTCTAATCAGAATTAAATTTCATTGATTAAGATTTTTCAATTATACTAGCACTTACTAAATTACTAAAGTAAACCATTGGGCCACCACGGCTTTCTAGTACTGACAAGCAAGCTCGACTTTGCGAAGTACATAGTTTAAATTAGAAAATTTTCTATTTTACCATTTAATTTTTTAGAATTATTGAAAATGTTGTATCAGTTATTTTTCTATTTAAATAGTTTTAAATAGATACATTAAAATTTTCTTTTTTATTTATATTGGTTCTTTTATTTGTTTCTAAAGATCGTGTTGAACAAAAACAAACGTTAAATTCAATTTATTTTACTGTAGAACTACTATCATTTCAATGTACTTTATGTGATATCCCGGAAGATGTCCCGTAAAAAAATGTTGTCATAAGGAGTTTCCACTTTTTTACTTTGTTCTTCGACTTTTAGATAATAATATGCAGCGGTTTCTGATAATTGATAATAATTTAATCAAATTAACCTTTTTATACAGTCGAAAAAATTTAAATTCCTGCATGCATGCATATGCATAGTGGAAGTTTTGCGAGTAAATGTAAATTACAGAAGAAACCAAAATGAATTAAATTACTAACTTCTATCTGAAACGAGATAAATTGCTGAAATTAACTCTAAATAATGCATTACCAACAAATTGTAAGTATGCAGTATAAACTCATAGTACCTATGTTTATCCCTTTGAATTGGATTTAAGATTATTGATAAGTAATCCAGACTGGGCGGCCGCTAGCCTAATCATTTCTCAAAATACGGTGGAGACAAACTTTTTTCAATTTCCGCCTTACTTCTTTATTCCTACTACTAGCTAAATTTCATCAAATTCGGTTCAGTAGTTTAGGCGTGAAAGACGGACAGACAAACAGAGTTACTTTCACATTTATAATATTAGTAAGGATTAATGAAAAAGAAAGTGTGTACGTTTGTTTGTCCTTGCTTCACTTCGAAAGGAAGAGATTTTATACAGGGATGGTTGGAAGGTTGATAGTGAGATAAAAGCTACTTATCTACGCAAATGAAGTCACAGACGTAAGGCTAGTTCAATACTTGACGGTGCCCTCTCAAGTATCCACGCTATGTGGTCGTCAGCTTTTCGCCCGTGACATAAAAAAACCCTAGCTTCCCTATTACTGATTCTTACAGTATGCCTGGGAAGAGTTGACAGCTGGCACATTTAAAGTTTTCCTTTCACTACCAGTTTCTAAAATTTTATAAAATTATTCAACAATTTTGAAGTAGCGATAGTTAGAAAAATCAAAATCGCAGGCAAAAAGTTAATTCCTTAATCATTTACTTTTGCATTCATATGGTAATTATTCCAGGGCGTGAAAAACGTAAACGGCGCTCATTTGGGTTTTTAAAATGACATCATGTGACACATAATTACATAAATTATAAAAAGAGTGTATAAAAAAATACTCAACAGACTCAGTGCTGGCTTGAGACTGTTGGATCCACACAATCCGGGTTTCAGTTTTTTATATTTTTACAAGCTTTTATTTAGTTTCACATGTCCCGATGTTTGTAATCAAATCTTGAAAGTTAAATTTGATCCATTTCCCGGGTACCGATTGAGCTGAAATTTTTCATGCATGTGTAAATCGTATGACTCAGGCAGGCTGGGCAAATCTTCAAAATAGCCCACATTAAACAACTAGGTCAATAGAGCACTTTATGTGATGGCTAAATACCCTTATTTCAGAATAGGTGACGCTACAGAATATCAGATAATCGTTCGAAAACGAGTCCAGCCAGCTTAAAAAAGCACTTATTGCTGGTCTCTCAATCTCGGTAACGGAAATGATTTTGACGACTTTTTGCATATCAACGGGCATCACATAAGTTTGTGACGGGCATCGAGTTAAACATTTTATGATGCGTACAGCGGTTTAGTAGAATAATGCAAAAATCTGTGTCCAACCAGCTTGAAATCCTTACTTCCTTACTTATACACACATCAAAAAAAGTTTACGATCAGTAGCAAAATCAGGTGTATTCTTTAAAATATAAATTATTTAAAGAAACTGTTTACGTTTTATGATTTTATAATGAAAATGCACTAAGTAAATAAAAGAATCATTATTAATTATTTACTTTTTATTAACAAAAGCTAGGAAATGCAATTTTGGCTTAAATGTAATGTCATGAAAAATTTGAATTAATGAAAAAACAAACAAAATTTATTACGAAAAAATTAATAGTTAGTATAAAATGACTCCTCCCCTGGCTCGCACACATGCGGAAACCCTTCTGGGCATGCTAAGAATTAAGTTATCTAGCATTTCTTGTGGTAACCTGTCCCACTCTTCAATAGCAGCTGCCCTGATTTCTGACACTGTTCGCGGAGGTGGCTGACGGTTCCAAACAGCTCGCTTAAGAGCATCCCACGCATGCTCGATCGGGTTTAAGTCAGGCGAACCGGCAGGCCAGTCTAACCTGGTGATGTCGTATTGCTGGAGAGCAGCATCAACACGTCCGTTTCGATGTGCGGGCGCATTATCATCTACCATTATGAATTGGCGCCCGTGGTTGATGCGGAATGGTCTGACGTATCCATCGATTGCAATCGTTTTGTACATGGCTCCGGTCATGGTGCCTTGATACGGGATTAAGGGCGTCCTAACCCCAATCATTATCCCGGCCCAAAAGGACACTGATTTCCCGCCCTGCTGAACGGTTCCAGTGGCAGTTCTCTGCCTTTCAGAGTCGCCAGATCTTCTCCAGACACGGACACGTCGGTTATCTGGATGTGTACTGATCCGCGTTTCGTCAACGAAGAAGCAGTTCTGCCAGATGCTTTCGTCCTCAATTTCTTCATTTTGACGGAGCCTAGCCCATTGCAATCTGCGCCGCTTCCGTTGCTGTGAGTTCAGAGGTGCTCGCCAGGATCTCCTTGCTCGTAATCCAGCTTGGTGTAAGCAATTTCTAATCGTTTGGGTGCTAACTTCGCGGCCGGTGGCAGCTCGCAGCTCTGCTTTCATTTTAGTAGCGTTCATTGTTGGGTCACGGGCAGCCAGTAATCTGATATATCGCTTCTGAATTGCAGTAAGAACAGTTGGGCGACCACTGCGAGGTCGATCAGCTAAATCTTCCATGCCCTGATACCTCTCCAACGTGGTCACCACGCAGGATTGGGATACATGAACTCTGCGTGATATTTCCCTCGTGGAATAGCCTTCTCCACTTAAAGTTAGAATTCTGGCTCGTAAAACTGCAGTTAATCCTCTCGGCATCGTTACCAACTTAATTTTTTTTGAATAAATTGAAAATATTGATAAGTTGCGACTATGTCAGATTTCTGAATGAAAGCAAGCAAGGGTTGATTGTCTTTTTAAATGAAAAAACATTTGAATTACGAAATTATTTTATATTTAAATTTCATATTTTTAAATAAGGAATCAAAAGATAAAAAGTGATTAAGTTTTATTCTTCTACTATAAAAAATATTAGCACTTTTCCAAGTGATCGCAAACTTTTTTTGATGTGTGTATATTTATTTTTAATATTATAATATAAATACGAAAGTAACTCCGTCTGTCTGTCTGTCCACCTTTCACGCCTAAACTACTGAACCGATTTTGATGAAATTTTGAACAGAGATAGATTAGAGCCTGGGAAAGGACATTTTATCCCACAGCTGGGCACGTTATAACCTGTAGTCCACGCAGGCGGAGCCACGGGCGGAAAGCTAGTTACGTATAAAACTTCTAGCTGGCACTTCTGAATTAACGTTTTCGAATATGGTTCCTTTACTACCATTTGGAGACGTAATTTGTGATAGTCATAACGTTTATTTTATGGCGTCTCATGTAAGGGTTTACGAGAAATCAATAAAAACTTACACCCATATTCTAAGAAGTTTACTCGAGATTTCCTCCAATTCACTCAACCTCTGTCAAGGATTTTTGCGTCCTAGTTTTCATATGAAAAATGAAGGACTTTGAAGATTTCGTGGATTGTCTTTATGATAATTATCGTTAAAGGTTTTGACCTATGTTCCTTGGGAAAGTTGTTCGGTTTCATGGACTCATTAACCCCCCGAGAGGTTGAAAGACCTAAAGCCCTGTTTATCTTTATTAAACCCTAAAACTGTATATCTTGCATTAAATCTTTACGTTTTTATCACAGACGCAATGTTTTATAAATAAAATGTTGATGGAACTTTAAAAACATTTAGCATATTTCACGTTCATTATTTTTCTTTTGTGATCACAATGTAACACGCTTTTATTTGTAAAAAATTGGGTCTGTGATAAAAACGCAAAGAAACCCCTTCAAGTGGTTAACGCGCGACGGGTTAGCCCGTAAAACTTTACACAAGGTGTAAAGTTTTTTTACACCTTGTGTAAAGCTGTAACAAGGTGTAAGTGTGAATGACGCGGAAAACATATTCCGCGTCATTCACACTTATTTTCGTGGGTGAAAAAAATCTGCAGGTACCCGTAATTGCGATCCATATGTTAACAAACATGGGCTAAGGTTGTTATGGGTTCTTAAAGCTGTACGTAACTCTAGTAATATAGTTGGTAGTTGTGTTGCCCAATATTTTTTTATTTCGCTTGCCATCAATGCAGCTTTAAGCGATCAATGGAATCTTGCAATTTTACCATTTCCCAGTTTCCTCGCCAAACAGTTGAATAGGTTCGATTCAAATTGCCGTCCCTGGTCGGTCGTCAACCGCAATGGACATCCAAATCTGGTTATCCAATATTCATACAACACTCTTGCTACCTCTTCTGCAATTATATCGTGTACTAGCACTACCTCAGACCAGTTCGTGAAGCGGTCTATCATCTTTATACAATAGCAACATTCCTTCGAAATTGGCATGGTCTTATGATGTCCACGTGTAAGTTCTCAAAACGCTGAGACGGTGCAAAATCGCCCATCGGAGATATTGTATGTTTGTTTATCTTTGCTCTCTGAGAACCTATGAAAGTTTTAGCCCATACGCCAATATCCTTATTCATTCTTGGCCAAAAATACTTTGATGCAACCATTTTTCTTGTCGTGCAAATTCCTGGATGAGATAATTCATATATTTTTTTTTTTTTACTCATTTATTTGCTAAAACAGAACATAACAAATTTACAAAATAATTCTTACAGATAGGTACACAATGCTATAAATTATAGTCACAATAATTCTCTTTCATTAGTTTCATGTTGAGCTCTGAATGCATCAAAACGCTAAGCAGCTGGTAAATAAGGTCTTGCATTTCCTGTCGTTATTTCACACGTTATTTTGCCTCCCTTGTTTGGTAGATCAATTTCTGTCAACTTTATGTTTTTTGTTGCCTTAATTTTTTTAATTCTTTCCCCTTTTTGATGAATTACAATTTGTTTAAAATCAAAATATGTAGGACATTCTATCTCCTCTATTCTTGAAATTTTTTTTCAAAATTTTTGGAGTGTAAACGTGATTTTTGAGTAAATATCACGGCCATTGGCAGAATAATCCATTCATTATATGATATCAGTTTGAAATCAGTGGATATCAGTTACCTATGTCTTTTTTTCGTGAAATATAAGTAGTATTTTTCGTGTAACGCCGGTTATCAAAATGTAAGTTCTTCACCTTTTCCTTTTATTTTATCCTATTTTTGCTCAAACGCCTACTTTACCTTACTTACTCTATACAAAAATGTCCTGCTACTACATGGTTTGCCGGAGTCCGAGAAGGAGAATGCATCTGAAGCTGTAGTGCGTATTGTACGAGATAAGTTAATGTTGCAAGATGTCTCTCCGGAGTCTTTCGTGACGTGTGTCAGATTGGGCAAGGACACTAGTAGACCCCGTCCCATTTTAATCAGGTTTTTTGACACAAAGCTACGCAACTTGGTGTGGTCAACAAAGAAGAACCTTAAAGGTAGTGGGCTAACGTTTTCAGAGTTCTTAACGAGTCCCCGCCATGCCGTCTTCGTTGCTGCTCGCAAGAGATTCGGAGTTAAACAGTCCTGGACCGCAGATGGAAAGATAATCGTGGTGAGCGCCGACGGTGCACGCCACAAGATAACAACTATGGCTGAGCTGAACGCAATTGACCCGTCTACTACTCAGTTTACAGCGGGATCACGAGGCACCGGACCTGCGCCCGAGGGTTCAAATGCCGCAGGGAATACCGGGCGAACCACTAAGCCTCGCGCTGTGCGAACTAACAAGCTGAAGTAACATTTTCATTTTAGCATTCCTTTAAACTCCTTTTGGCTATTTATGCGGTAGGTAAGTCACGAAACGTAGTCTTTCTATCCTTTGATTTTGTATGTCGGTTGTATCAGTTGTATGTTTACATTTTGGTAATTTATATTTGTATACCGTTTAATTTTCTTAAAATAGTATTCTATAAAATAGAATCTTGTTTCTAACCTCACAAATTCACAATATGTCAATGTCACTCAGTTATCAAATATGTCATAATTACTCGATTTGCGTTTCGTTCACACTTCTAGTACGTGTTTCGTTGCAACATTAATCACTTTTATTTGATTTTTCTTGCTTTGATACCGCTATTTTGGCCGATGTTGTTACTGGTTAAGGTTAGGTGTTGCATCCTTTTATCCTTCCATATTAATTTAGGAAGCATTTTGTTTTCCTATTCAGGCAGGTGTTATTGTTAATAATTTACTTTGCAGTCTAATAATTAACTTGTTTTCTAAATGTTTTTATTTTTATTTTTTTTATCGAATTTTTTTTTTTATTGCTATCCTAGTGAACGTATAATTGGTTAATTTATAGTTTTCCTCGCATTCACTGTATTTTATGTTCCCTAGTGAGTATTCAAGAGAATAAAAAATTGGTTTAGCTTAGAAGTACCTAGCTCTTAGTTTAATAGTCACCTACTAAGTATATATTTCATATTTTTTTTTACTGATATATATTAGGTATATATATATATTATATTATTATATTTATGATATTATGTCTGATGTTTTAAATGATAGCTCTGATAGTGAATACTTCTCACTCAGCTCGTCTTCGGACAGCCTTTTCAGTGCTCATAGTGATGAGATGGATATGCCCTCGTTAGGAGAAAATTTAATGAACACCTTCTCATCTTATAAAAAGAACTTCAATGTGGTCCATATTAATGCCCAAAGCATTGCATCTAGCTATGCCGATATGCTTGCCGCTTTTTCCAACCCATTTGTACACGCTGTTTTAGTGTCAGAAACATTTCTGAAACCATCTTTGCCCTCTACTTTATATCCACTGCCTGGCTTCCGTCTGATTAGGAACGATCGGACGTGTTCAAAACCAAAAGGGAACACTGGTACTATGAGGACAGTTGGTTGTGGTGGAGTTGCCATTTATCTGCGCAATGATATCCCATGTCAAATAATCGCCCAGTCACCTCCGGACCTCAATCGACCAGAGTACCTTTTTTTGGAAGTTACTTTGCATCATAAAAAGGTAATGTTGGGTGTATTTTACAGCCCTAATCTCCACATAAATTATTTTAACACTCTTGATGCGGTGCTTGCTGACCTGCGCCCGAATTATGATCATATGATCTTGATGGGCGACTTTAATACCTGCCTCATTAAAAATGACCATCGCTCTAAAAAACTTCTTTCTCTCCTTGGTTCTCTGGATTTATACTGTCTTCCTTCTGGTCCCACTCACTTTCCCCATAATGGTTCTCCCTCTCTACTTGATCTGATTATTACTTCTTCCCCGGATTTTTCAGCTAAACATGGTCAATTTAATGCGGCTGGGTTTAGTAGACACGACCTTATCTACGTCTCTTACAAAATTAGACCACCTAAGCGCAGGCATAAGATTCTCTGGCTTCGTAACCTTAAGGATGTGGATACTGCCGCTCTTCAGCGAGATCTCAGTGCAGCGGATTGGGATTCAGTCTTGCAAGCCGCGGATATTGATAGCATGGTTGGTGCGTTTAATAGGATCATTCTTGTTATTTATGATAGGCATGCTCCTCTTAAACCCACCAGAGTTAAGCATTTTCCAGCACCGTGGCTTACGGAAGACCTCAAACGCATTATGGCCAAACGTGATAGGGCTCACATTCGTTTCCGCCATGACCCAAGTGAGGTGAATCAAAACAAGTATGTCGCTTTACGCACGAAGTGTAATCGGCTCTGCCGTACTGCTAAACGCGCACACATTCATTCTTCCATTCGTCGTTGCCCCTCTAACAAACTCTGGAACTATTTAAAGTCCCTTGGCATTGGGAAGCAAGCATCCGATCCAGGTAATATAGACATTGATGCTCTCAATGCGCACTTTTGCAGGTCGTCGAGTACAATAGATCCTATCACCAAAATGAACTCTATCTCGCTCTTGGAACGTTCTATTAATCCCAACATTCAACCCTTCGAATTTGGCACCATTACCCCCGACACAGTTACCAAAATTCTGAATAAAATTAAGACGAAGGCCCTTGGTGACGACGAGATTGGCCTTAGTATGTTAAAACCGATTTCTAATTCTATTGCTCCTATTCTTTCCTACATTATTAACTTCTCTCTATCTTCTGGCACTTTTCCCTCCATTTGGAAGCGCGCACATGTCATCCCACTCCCTAAAACTCCTAATCCTCTTACTTTTTCCCAATTTCGTCCCATCTCTATTCTTCCTCTACTCTCTAAAATCATTGAGCACTATGTTCACGATCGGCTTTCCCACCATCTGCTTTTCAATAACCTCCTCAGCCCGTATCAGTCAGGATTCAGGCCAGGACACAGTACTGTTACAGCCTTGGTCAAGGTTACAGAAGACATCCGCTGGAACATTGAAAACAGGAAGCTGACGTGTTTGGTGCTCCTTGATTTTAGTAGCGCCTTTAACACCGTAGATTTCGACGTACTGTTGGCAATGCTGAAAACATTAAACTTGCCTCCCTTGGCTATATCGTGGTTTAGATCCTACCTTTTTAATCGACGACAACTTGTGAGGATCGGTGACAGGCACTCCGACTGGTGTGACCTGGCCTCCGGTGTCCCACAAGGTGGTGTCTTGTCCCCTATTTTATTTTCTATATTTATAAATAGTATTTCCTCTTCTCTTACTTCCTCTTTTCACTTGTACGCAGATGACTTGCAAATTTATGCATCGGCCACGTTGGATAACATAAAACTTGCATTTGATCAAATCAACCGCGACCTTGTCGCAATTTCTCAGTGGTCTCGCGAATTCGGTCTGGTAGTAAATGCGGCAAAATCTCAAGCCATTGTGATTGGTGGTCAGTCCTTCGTCTCTAGATTGAAAGCTATGGTGGTTCCCCAAATACTTTTCAACAATTCAGCAATTCCTCTTTCTCGAACTGTCAGGAATTTGGGGGTCACTATGGATGAGACCCTGTCTTGGGCTCCACATATAAATGAAGTGAGCCGTAAGATATTCGGCTCCCTTCATTCACTACGCCGGTTGCAGGGTTTTCTTCCCCTGGAGACGAAGGCTTTACTCGCCAGGTCACTGTTGCTTCCTTTAATTGATTACGCCGACATTGTCTTTCTCGATGCCACTGAGGAATTGGTGAACAAGCTTGAGAGACTCCAGAACGTGTGCATTCGGTTTGTCTTCGGGCTGCGCAAGTTTGACCACGTTTCGGAGTTTCGATCAAGATTAAACTGGCTCCCCATCCGCTTGCGCAGGGACTTGCATATTCTTTCCCTCCTATTTAATGTCCTCCACTCATCTTCGGCTCCCTCATATCTACGGGAAAGTTTTCAACTCAAAGCCGACATCAGCGGCAATCGTTTGCGCTCTGGCCTTAACTCCGCTCTTACTATGCCACCACATACAACTCGTACTTATGGCAGATCGTTTACGGTGCACGCTGTGAGGCTCTGGAATAATCTGCCAGTATCAGTTCGTCAGTCCCCGTCACCGGATAGCTTCAAACTGAGACTGAAAAAGCATTTTGGCTTCAACGCTGAAGCCCTGAGCTGAATTTTAAAGGCATCTCTCTTAATTATGTTTATATGTATATATATGTATATTTATAATTATATATTGTAGCATATATGTTATTTATATGTATTTGTAGTATATTTTCATTATAGTATAAACTTATACATAATATAATATTCGTTTTTATAATAATAATATAATTTTAAATAAGTACCTACCTACTTACTGACTGATATGTTTTTCTTCTTTTTTTTTCTTTGTTTTTTTTTTTTTTTTTTCTTGTGTACAAAAATATTTAATTTGTCATTACGCCGAGTAGTACTGTGTTCTCTTAAATACTCTTACTAGGTTGACTGGAAGAAATCCCCTCGTGGGATAAGTCCGCCTTTGTAAACTTCCTATTACTGTAAACTTGTTATCCTCTGTATTATCATTGTACAATAAAGAATAAATACATACATACAATACATACAGTACACTTTACACAACATCTACTTCACGCTCAGACAAATACACTATCAGGCTGTTCTTGCAACAGTAACGAGACTCCTGGGTCTTGTGGTTTAAATCAAACCTGGTTATCACCTGACCTGGGGGGATTACTTCACGACCTGCAAGGGGAGAATATCCTTCTTGTATAGGTTACACTAGCTTGACATTCTTACTATACTAAAATACTCATATATTTTAATTTTTCTTCCTTTTTGGTGTCCTTTCGTGAATTGTGGCCTTTTTGGTATCCTAGTCCATTTTGGAATTTTGTAGTTTCAGTGTTTTTTCATCTACCCATTCAGGGCTGGTCCCGAAGCCGGATTAATAAACGGGATAAACGGATACAAGGCGAAGGACGATTACCCGTTCGCCCCAACCAGTTCCTGTCACAATTCTGACGCGGTTTACTCCGGCCCCAAGAATACCCCTTAGTTAAGTCCCTCCATCCTTATTCTAAACTTATTAATTTTATATGTAAAAATCTAGAGATCTAACAAATAGGTAGGTATTTTATTCGTCGACGAATTAAGAGAGCCTCTATTTGGTTTTGATACCAACTAGATTTAGTTAATTCCCCAAATTCTATAGTTGTGAGTTGTTATAACTGATTTAAATTAATTAGCTTTTCTTTCTCAAACAATCTTTTAAACATATCTAACACTATAAATCTTAAACCCCAAGAACACCTTGCTTGGCTTACGTTATTAAGTTTAAGCTTTAAATTAATGTTTTTTTTGTTACCCGGTTTGGTTCCCTATGTAGAATTTTTGTATTTTTTTGTGTGATTAAACCCTGTTACTTTATAAATCTCGGCTTCTTTATTTAATTTGTGTTTCGGCGATTACCACCCGTACATTGATCGTCGAAAACGTATTGACAGATTTCGAGTTAGCGGTGATCATGCCGTGAAAAAACAGTTTCCACATTGCAAACATAGACTGTGTTAGTTTGTTCCATCTAACTCAAAGTATTTGGCGGCGTATACAGGCTGAAGGACTGGCAAAACGGTAGGTATGGTAATGATTTTGACTTTGCGCACAAAATAAAACATATATTTGCTTTGGCATTCCTAGAACCAAATGAAATACCGGGAGCATTTGAACTTATAAAAAGCAAAGTGTTGCCCGCTGAAGCGGCTGGATTATCCAAATGGTTTAGAAAATATTACGTGACTGGGACAAATGCAAGAAAAGCTGCCAGTGATACGAAATTGATTCTAAAGAAAAACCCGCCTTTATTTCCACCGAAGATGTGGTCGGTGGCTGATCGCAATTATTCTGTTCCGAAGACACATAACGCATTAGATTCGTGGCATGATTAGAGTCGTGGCGTGGCGTGGCATGAGCCATTGGAGTTTCGTAAGGAGCAGATGCATCTGAGCCGATACCAAAGAGACGCCGCTCTTCGCAGATCGATTACGAATAATAATTTGGATCATAAAAGTGAGATGGACTTAGAAGCATTCATCGGGGGTTTAGCTCACATTTTGTATCTAAAGAAAAATTAATTTACACAATATAATATTGAAAGTTTACATTAAATAGTTAAGTTATAATTTGTTTTGTTATGAATTGCTAACTAGTAAGCTTAAAGATATATTTATAAATGATTCAATCATATTCTTTTGTCAGAAGTTTAAATAAGTTTCTTTTTTTTTTGGTAAAAATCCAAAAATTTTAAAGTTTATTTTGTTTTGGTAACAATTTTAAATTTAAAATAAATATTTTTTTTTTTCAAATTATATTAGTTTTTTATGACTTCTTTATAATAAATCTAAACAAACAAATGTGAATTACACCTTATTTATTTTATGCCTAAAACTAACGGACTGATTTTGATGGAATATGCTGCTCTAGATTAATAAATAAGCTACTTTTTATTCTAAAAAAACTAAATCTTATGTTCCAACAAATGGCATAGTAAGTATTAGTGTATTAGTTAATGAAAATATGAACAGTGCTTTCTGCAATTCTTTCTATCGATAAATAGCTAATTCGCTCAGTCGAGCTTTCAGTCGGCTTATCTGCAAATCGTGCCATCGGCAAAAACATTTTTATTTAGAACGTTCTTTCGGCGAACCGAGCTGTCGGCACAACAAGGTATCGGCTGAA
This sequence comes from Aproaerema taeniolella, assembly GCA_949987775.1. Classification (NCBI taxonomy): domain Eukaryota; kingdom Metazoa; phylum Arthropoda; class Insecta; order Lepidoptera; family Gelechiidae; genus Aproaerema; species Aproaerema taeniolella. The sequence continues at coordinate 11,245,001 of OX465253.1, forward strand.
GATTATTTCTTTCAGCCGATGGTCGGCAAACAGTGATTTCTATATACAATTATATCGTTCAAGAGTAATTCTATGAACCCTTGCGAGCTCCGCCCAAAACGTATCTATATTTCTCTACGTCTGATTTCTTTGATGGCTCAACCACGGCTTCAAATTGAGCGAACCACAAACGTGGATGTTCGCGCCAGAAAGGCAATATTTTTGACTGGATGGTAATGTCCGCTAAATCCAATTTCCCGGTCTCGCCTTTGTCTTCTGTAGGCATTCTGTCGCGACTGTCTAAGTTCTTCGGGGTCACCAATTTAGTAGTTCTTCGGGGTCACCAATTTAGGAGTAGTTGCTCCTACGTAGACTGCGTACTAGTTGTACGATGGTTGGGGTCGAGGAGAAATGAAAGAAGTAAGTTCTAGTGACGAACTGATTTATTGTTGGGCTGTAACCCGTATTTATACAGAATGTAGTTACACTTATATCCTCACACATTACTATTTCTGAAAACCCTACAGTATTTTTCTTATCAGGTTTAAATAAATTTTAACTTTTTAGTTCTTTTTATTAACAAGTAATAAAAGCTTGTTTTTAAAAACATTTTTTAAAGCACTTGTTTTATAAAAACTTATAGTGATACCCAACATATTCAATTGTTTTTCATGATATTTTATAAAAAATCACATAGATTAGTGTACTGGAGCAGCTTTCTGGCCGCGAAATATTCATTACTCATACTCGGAAAGTAGGTCTGAAGTTGCCTACACGGAGCGGCTTGAAAGTAATACTTTTCAAACCTAGGGAGAATCGCTTTCAACTGACAGCTGTCAAATTAAGTATTAAAAAACATGTTCCAACTTCCTATACAGCCACTCTATCATGGAGGAAAATACACCGAACATACATGCAAAATACACACCCTGGCAACACTAGACTTTGGCGAAATCTACCAAAGGATCGCCACAACTGAAGAAATTAATTGATTGATACAGCCACTCTATTACAGCGCGATGTAAAATTGAAATAACAAAAGTTAAGTATTCAATAAAGTATACTTTTTTAATGACTTTATAATAATTTACTTTTAGCTATTTCTTTAAAATAACATAGATTTGGCAAAATATTTACCATTTTTTTCATAGATGAAAATGAAAAATAATGGCTGAATAGCTGGCCAGCCACAGAAAAAAAAACATAATAAGCGGGAAAGTGGCAGTCCGGTCCGATCTTCAGTTGTTTTTTCGAGTTGTAGAGTTTTTTAACTTTCGCATAGCAGCAATGAGTTCAGCTTATTGTTTTTATTTTTACTTTCTTTGTATTCGTAATTACAAGCACAGTGTTTACCTCGGGTAAAAGACTTATTTAGTCCCTCGAACTATTAGCTCCCTAGCTACGCTCGGTCACCAAACCCCGTCTTGGGACTTAAATAAGTTGCTTTCACCCCTAAAGTAACAATGTACTATTAAATTGCATGCTATAAAAATCCATATTGATCTATATAAAATGCATAATGTATTTAATAACTTAATTGGATAATTATTAATGCTGTATTGCCTAAAATTGCTTCGTAAACAAGCCTCGTAAAAAGTATAGGATAAAAAAAGCAATACTTACAAATGTGATTAAAGTATTTCTTTTTAATTCCAGGCAAAAAGAGAGATGTTATAAGGTTGACGTGTATATCTATGTAAATCTGTGTATTGGTCTGTGCCACCGTAGCTCCTAAACGAATGGACCGATTTTGATGCGGTTTTTTGTCTGAAAGCTGACGTAATCGAGAAATTCTTAGCCATATTTGATCAAAATTGGTTTAATCGTTTAAAAGTTATAATAAATCGAATAGTCTAGTCGAGAAGTGAGTTTTCTGCGAAAAATAGTTCCAGGTCTCTTAAAAATATGGCGTTTGTTGCATTGGATTCAGAATTAAATTCTAAGAAAGAAGTTTTTTTTTTCTGGAATTAAAAATTGCAATTATTAAAAACTAAGAACGAAGAGAAAAAAAGGAGTTTCTTCTCACTTCGTTTTTTGTTTTTAACAATTGCAATTTTTTAGCGATAACTATGAATTAATTAGAGATAGCTTTAATTTCAAAAAATATCCTTAAAGGAGAGAAAATTTCATAAAACTAAATCCCGATTCCGGAATTGTAGCTCCATTATTTATAATTTTAATGTTAAGGCGACTACAGCACCCGATAAAGGCAGCACACATAGGAATAGTGCCATCTCCGTCTCTCAACAGGCCTGGGCCGGCAGTGCGAACAGTGTCGATTCACAAAGTTTACGGACTATGAAAGCGTGCGTGCGTAAAAACATGTTCGAAAGTTAGAAAAATGAGATTTATGGAAAGGTTACAGCTTAAATCGAAAAATGCGTTAACTACTTATCGAGAGTGTTCAATCACGAACATTTTGATAGCAAATTCAAGTTCCTGTGTGCATTTTACTATCGTTTTTACAGCTTAAAAGATACACAATATTGGGTATTTAGAGGTGACTTTGTGAGCTTTTTCTATCGAACCAAAAGTGCTGAATCATGTTTTCAGCAAACTACTTATCTAGTTTATGTCCTGAATATTACCGTAGTATTTTTTTTCTTCGATTTAATGCAGTGCGTCATGCTTATCTACGCATCATAAAATCGTAATTTAGGTGCTGTAGTCGCTTTAAGTTAAAAATACGGTTCCGCGCAGGCGTTTCGGCGCCGCCGCGTCGCTGCCAAACAAAGTGTGCGACACAATTTTTTTTAAACATTTATTTATAAATCTAAATAAATTATAGAGTCATTAAGACACTTTAAAGAATACAACCCCGTTTAAAAAATAAATAAATTGATTTTTGTTAAAGTTATTCAATTGTTAATTAACAATTTTTAATTCTGGAAAAAAAACTCTTTTTTCTCAGAATTTAATTTTTGAAGGGCTTTGAAAAGCCCTTCAAGAAGACATTTTAAAAAAAAGTTATTACTTATGACGCCAATAGATGGCTAGCATATCGAGTATTATGTCAAAACCAATTTAAAAAATATAGATAATGTTGCCAGTAGAGAAAAGCAGGAAGTCGTTGAAAAATCACCAAAATGCAAAACTCATACAACAAACCAAACGAATGCAATGCAGACTGCAAAGAGTCAGTCACTGTCACAGGCTGACACATGGATCTAATACATCAGGATAGAAATCTTCGAGCTCAAACGCGGGCCGAAGAAGAGATAGAGCAACGAGGCAGAACGTCTCGTTCTAGTAGGGTGACAATGCGATTACTCGTTTTTTTTTTTTTGGGAGTGCAAAGTATACGTAACAGACAAATACAGGCTTCCATTTAAGGATAGAAGTTTTCCTGTAATTTTATTTTTATATAACAAACCATCAGCAACATTTACGTGACTACATTTTTGTTATGAAACACCAAATTGTATGATAATATACAAGGAGGAAACAGAGTACCTAGTGGACATCGGGAATGTTTTTTTTTTTTATTATAAGATGGGTTAACTCTTGACCTCAATCTTGACCAAGGTCATAGATGAGGTCGACGATGGAGCGAGTTAACCCAGAAAACGCCTATAAGGCACCGGTACTCCCACGCACCGACGGAACACAGCAAGCTGTTTGGCATCGGACTTCGGTAGGAGGGTAGTCGCGAACCAGGCGGCCCTTTACAGAGCCTACCACACCGCATGAGACCATAGGACAACACCTCAGATTCATAAAAAATGAGGTGTTGTTGCCTGAGATGGATTAATAGGAGGTCTCATTTGTGTTTCCTAAGTCGCCTCTTACGACACCCACGGAAAGAAATGGGGTGGTGTTATTCTAAGCCGATCACCACATGGCACAAAGTTGTGTAGTTAGGTTGCGAAAAAATAAAACAAAAACTCACCTTTCGTCTCATCTTTTAATCAAATCATTAAAACATGCTTTTAACTTAATTTCAAAACTTTTCCCATGAAAACATTTTCCCCAAGCAATCCATATGGGATTTTTGTAAAATTTGAGTTTTATGCTTAGAATTTGTTTTTTCCTATTTTATCTAACGGACCTTAGTTCCATAGGAGCCCGTTTAGTTCCATAGGTATATATAAGTTAATTTTGATCTTATGTTATTTTTTTATTAGAAACTATTAAATAATAAATTCCCCCTTTCACAGAATAGAATAGAAAAAATCTTAATTTTATAGGATAATCAGGATGCCACTTAAAACAAGTCAAGATTACATGAAATACATACAAACCAACATTAAAGGATTTAAATACATACCATACATACGCATTCGTTCTATTGACCCTACTGACTCTACGCCTATTCGCAAAGGTGCAGTCTTCCCCAGAGAAGAACAGGCAAGAAACTCTGAGGGTGTTTAATCGCATTACAAATTTTCCTATTTTCTAATTTTAACTAATTCTGAAATAACTCTAAAGCTGAGCAGTCATTCCCATGGCTCCATGTCAGTTAGGTCATCAGAAATTTTGTAATAGCCCTTTTTGTAAAGTTTTTGTTTAATTACTGACTTAAATTTATCCAAAGGTAAATTTTGAATACCGTCGTTTGTGACCTTGTGGAGACGACTGTCTAGTACTTCCAGTTTATGCTTGGTCCTAGTATTTATATTGTGCCTATCGCTATTTTTCTTAAACAAATGTTCATTTTTCTTCACATATAAAAGATTGTCACATATAATATATTAGGATGCAGAAGTCAGAATATTTATTTCTTTGAATATTTGTCTAAGAAACATTCTAGGTCTCATTTGATAAATCGCGCGAATAGCCCTTTTCTGCAGAATAAAGATCTTATTGATATCCGCAGCATTACTCCACAGTAAAATGCTATATGACATTAGGCTGTGGAAGTGAATATACGGTTCTCGCGGTTTCAACGTCCGATAATTGACAGATTTGTTTAACTGCGTAGGCTGCTGAACTGAGTCTGCTCGCTAACTTATCAATATGAGGACCCCATTGAAGCTTTGCATCAAGAGTTATTCCTAAGAATACAGTAGATTCCACAACGTCCAGTTTTACATTCTTAACCTGTACATTGGTATTAACCTGTTTAACATTGGGCAAGGTAAACTTAACACATCGTGCCCCTCGGTGGAGACATTGTATGGGCTGATGAGAGTCAGAGAGATATTTATTATACATGAGTGCAAAGTTGCTTTTAACCGCGTGCTCAAATTTGATGACCGACCAAGCGAAGGATTCTAAAATTGGATCACAAGCGCAGCGAGTGCTACAACAATTAGAATTCTGAGCGTTAGCGAGAGAATTAAAAGAGCACAAGGTCAAACATCGTGGCACTCGAGTCTAACACGTAACTTTTAATGAGGTAGTGGAAAATGAGGTAAGCTTCCAAAAAAATCCCATAGATGGTGCTGTTTAAGAACGCTACACATTTTCGTAGTTTTCTTCAAAAATAGAGTATTTTATAAAATATCAACTAAAGTTTAAATTAAAAATCTCCCTGATACTATAATTTTACATGATTGGAATTTAAAACACTTTGCAATGTTGTATTAAAAACCGATCTTGGATTTTGTTTCGCTCAAAAATCAAAACTAGAAATTGTGACTAGTACTTCTTACCATAGGTCATTCAAATGTCACAAGGTTGAGATACGATGAAGTTATATAATAAATATTTTCTTTATCAAGAAAATAGGTAAAGATGAGCCACTGATTCTCTGCCTACCCCCTTAGGAATTACTGATGTGAGCATATATGTATACAGGTTGAAAAAGAACCTCCTAGCTTTAAATGAAAATCCTGAACCAGTACTTAACACTTACTGAACATTTTTTTTTTTTTTTTTATTTAATTTTGACATGGTGTCGTTCGGCGCTGAGTCTATTATAGTGTTGGGCTCAGGTATACTTTAAAAATATGTTTTACCATATTAGGGATTTAAAAATATACCCGACGTCAACGCGTTTCCGGGGTATATTTTCAAACTGGAAATTCCGTGTTGTGTTATTGCAAAATATATCAAAATATACTTCTAAATTCCTTTATCCCTACTGAAAATTATAAATGTTGGTAGATAAAAGTTGTTTATGAAAAAGCTTAAATTTTCAGTTTAATGGGCCTTTAAGTTTAATGAGACTTTAGTTTAATGGGACTTTAAGTTTAATGTGACTAGTTTAATGGGATTAGTTTAATGAGACTTTAAGTATAATGGGATTTTAGTTTAATAATGGGACTTTAAGTTTAATTAGACTTTAGTTTAATGGAACTATAGTTTAATGAGACTTTAAGTTTAAAAGACTAAGTTTAAAGAAACTTAAAGTTTAATGAATCTATTTAACTTTTTACGTACCTAATGAAAATTCGTTACTCGTTGTCAAAATTAAGCGGGCGTTCTGATCTAAATGAGTGAGTACGTTGCCGTGTTGCGTTCGGGTATGTTTTCAAATACCTACGCGCGCGTTTAGTAATTTGAAAATATACCCGATGTCAACGCGCGCCAGTGACGTCACAGTGTTGGGTAAAGGTACATTTAAAAAAAATCTTGCCTTTTTTCGATTCGTTGTGGCTAGGTATATTTTCCAAATATGCGGTTATTCATTAGGTTGTAACATCCCAAACAAGTCAGCAAAAAAACAGAACTACCAGATTTAATGCAATGTCGCTAGGCTTTCAAACTACAAGGTAGGTACAACCTTGTACCTGGCCTAATTATTTTTTTACATTGTTAAATTACTGTCTTAAATTTCTCTAAAGTAAACTTTGAATACTTACCATGACGCAACTTTGAAATTTCACTCTCAACGCGCCCAAAGAAGTTTCATTTCAAATACTCCAAGTTTGAAAAGGATGATGATGCTAACTGTACTTGGACGGGGGCGGTTTGGAATGAGGGCGGAATAAACTAACCCTGTATAGTGAGTGGGACCTGTGAGCGGAGGGTCGTGGGTTCGATGCCAGGTTGAGGCCTGTATCACTATACATTCGTCTTTTAATTCGTATTTAATAGTTATCACTTGCTCAGCGGTGAAGGGAAACATCGTGAGGAAACCCGTAACTCTAAAGGTTATTTCCGAAAAACCCACCAACCCGCATTTTAGGCCAGTGTTGTGGACTATGGCCTGAATCCCCCTTCACTGTTCTAGGGAGGCTCGTGCCACTCGGTGGGGACTTTACATTTAAAACTATAACTGTTAAGTAATATTTTATAGGTCTACAAAGGTGACAGTTGTAGCTAGAAGAACTTGTATTGTAGATAAAGGCGTCACCATGGAAACCGCGGGCCAAAAGATCTTTGTAGACATGTAACGAGTATTTATGGTGTATTGGTGTGCGAATTCAAAAAAATACAATTTCGCAATAGTACATAGTTTTTACCGTGGGAGGAATAGTAGGAATTGCGTTCATTTTGAGTAACTGGCGGGAATTCCCAGCATAAAAGCAAGTTGGCACAAAGTGCCGGCTGCATACAACGGAATTTTTTGTTATCTTTTGTCTAATCTCAACGCTGTTGAGCCATTTTTGTCTTTGTTCTGAATCTTTATGCACTCTGCAATAAAATAGCACAGCATTGTTGAGAACCTTTCTCCGCCAAACACAAGAAATCATGGACAACATAGTAATAGATTTATAAGAAATTATTTTAGCTTACTTGTGAAAAGATATGTTACATCTACCATACGATTCACTTGAACAAATGTGAACACAACATCTTTCTACCATTTTGTCAGTATTTTAATTTAAAAAACTGGTATAATCCTTGCCGTTACGAATTATTTTTATACGATTTAAAGCATGCCGCCATGACATTACGATGACACTTTACGGGATGCCAGTAGTAATAAATGGTTTGAAAAAAATTTAAGTTTTCTTTTGGTAATTTAGGAAAAGATGACGAAGTTATTATGATTACAATTAATTTACATCAATTTGAACTGAAATTCATTTCAAATGCAACGTATTTCTTCGTTATTAACTTCATTGTCAAAGCCGGACTTTTTTGATTAATGAAGTTTTTTTAAATTGGCAAGAAAAAAGAAAGAGACAATCCGCCTCGCACATCGGTGTCCCTTTCGGTTTCAATAGAGGCTGTCGGAGAAGCAGTCGAAAGTGTACCTTATTGCTATGGTGTTAGGTTTCATACTTCTCAATACGATTTTTCTAAGTGATCGGTCCTTTAAAAGAGAAAGTACTAAGTCCATGGGCTGACAAGAGTAGATTACAGTCTTGCCAGACTAGATCCGAGCTTTCGCAAAAATTGTCCTTTCCAGCATAAAATTGTCAATCGGAAAAACTCGCATTGCGTCTGTTCACTGAAGGATACTATCCCCTTGCAATAACCGGTAGAGATCATCACACCATATTTCACACATTTCAATATATTCGCAGTTTCTAAAAAAAAAATTGCCCATGAAATAGGAAATTGCCCTCGGTCTTGCAACATTGTTTTGTTTTCTCAAAAAAACAAAGTGAAATTACGTGTTCGTTGTGTGAACTAAACTTGACTTGACATTGACATAAGACTCCAGTGCAGTGCCATCTGTTGTCAACATTATGAAACTTGTTTTTTTCTTAAGAACTGGCAAAATAAAAACCCCTCATTCTGAATCCAATGCAACAAACGCCAGACCTGGAACTATTTTTTGCAGAAAATTCATTTCTTGACTAGACTAGAATATCAGGGCTAAAACAAAATTTTTAATTTATTTATTATTTGCTTGTTAACGTGGTTTTTTGGCACAGATATAGTTTGGAGGGCTGGAGGGTTACACAAGCTATTTTCTCACGAACGAGGTCGTGGGCCGACAGCTAGTAGCAAAAAGAGTTGGTGATCCACCATAATCGGAACCCTTCTTTGTAATGTTGTGACATAATAGAAGTAACTATTGTTTTAGTTAATAAATTAAAATGGCACCAACGTCCCAGAATGTGGAGCCCATACAAAATGGCCAGGTTCCGTACCATTTAGATGGAGATTCTGTAGTTATTTCAGGAATATCCGGAATATATGCTGATTGCAGTATCTAGGATTTATCGGATGTCCTGTACAACAAGGTGAGTGCAGACACAAATGGTAAGGATGCCACTTCTTTTGTGACTTAATATTTATTTATCAATACTTCATATGGAAGTAACTTGTTGCAGTACTATAAAAAAGGTAATTTTTTTATTATGAGATGGGTTAACTTGTGACCTCAATCTTGACCGAGGTCAAAGATGAGGTCGACGATGGAGCGAGTTAACCCAGAAAATTCCAATTAAGGCACTGGTACTCCCACACACCGACGGAACACAGCAAGCTGTTTAGCGTCGGACTTCGGTGGGAGGGTGGTCGCGAACGAGACAGCCTTTACAGAGCCTACCACACCGCGTTTCCTTAGTCGCCTCTTACGACACCCACGGAAAGAGATGGGGTAGTGTTATTCTCAACCGATCACCACACGGCATAAAATTTGGTTAATAACAGCGCGATTTAAAACTCTAATGGTACTGACGAGGCTGCAACAGTCTAGAGAGTCAAATAGAAATCTGATTTTATATTTATTATATCTACTATTATTTGTATTAAAGAAAAATAATTATCAAACCATTAGTGAGGTTCCAATTCTTTGTATTACAAGTCATATACGAGTATAATGAGAAATTAATTATATCAATTAAAATTGGCGCTGTGGTATATATTTAGAAGATATAGTTAAGCATTAAAAAACTAAAGAGGATTATTCATCTTCAGGATAGAAATTAGACAACGACGCAAAAGTGACAGTTCGCGTGGTGAAGTTTATTCCAGAAATGATTATTTTCAGTAAACAAAAAAACTATTCTTGCGGGATTTGCCACCAACAGACTGTAGTCATTGGTATTTTTTTCTATTAGCCTTAGTATCAGCTAGATATAGTACACTTAAAGTAAACCAGAAAATATTGAAAACTTGTGCAATTTTAAGCTGTGAAGAAATAGAGAAAAAGGATTTATATAGCCCGGTTATAAAAGTAATAGTGCGATTTATATGTAGGCAATACGTTAACCTAGAGCTGTCAATAAAGGGTTTTATTTGAAAGAACTATGAATTTACTGATAAAGTTTTGTCATTATAAAAACATTTTTACCATTGCCCCTCGAAAAAGGGTCCGTTATTCTTCAAAAACAGTGAATAAAACGCTGTTTATTTCACTGAGTGAATAATAGTAGATTACCCAACAAGTGAAAAAAAGATGAATTCTTTTCGAGGCATTGAGTTGTATCCCGAGAGGAGCGAAGGATTCTAAAGTTGAATCCCGAGCATAGCGAGGGATTCTAGATTAGAATCCTGAGCGGATCAAGGGATACAAGAGCCGAGATGAATTTTTTTTTTCACGTGTTAGGTACTCTACTTTTTACCATTGACTACGAGAAAAAGAAAATAATTACTCTGTGACAGTAAATTATCAACAATAGCTGCTGCTTTAACGCGAAATGACTCTGGAACGAGAGGTTCACTTTCATCACTGGATGTCGAACTCATTTTATGATTTTGAGACAAAAACTTTTAACAAAAACTTAATTGCATGAAAATTGCACAGAAAATTGGCTGAATTCCTTATTCTAAATTTAAAATTTTTAACCGAACAATATTCCATACAGCCAGTTATTACATACAGCCAAGGTTTAGTACGTTTTTATAGCGAGAGTATGCAACCTCCTTGCACATTTTCTTTTGTTTTCTTACTAAAATCCGCATGTTCCAAATTCAAAATGTTTTATTCACTCAGTGAAATAAACAGCGTTTTATTTACTGTTTTTGAAGAATAACGGACCCTTTTTCGAGGGGCAATGGTAAAAAACATTTTGAATTTGGAACATGCGCGAATATACGGATTTTAGTAAGAAAATGTGCAAGGAGGTTGCATACTCTCGCTATAAAAACGTACTAAAACTTGGCTGTATGTAATAACTGGTTGTATGGAATATGGCTCGGTTAAAAGTTTTAAATTTAGAATAAGGAATTCAGCCCATTTTCTGTGCAATTAAAAGTTTCAGTTAAAAGTTTTTGTCTCAAAATCATAAAATGAGTTCGACATCCAGTGATGAAGTGAATCTCTCGTTCCAGAGTCATGCTATTGTTGATAATTTACTGTCACAGAGTAATTATTTTCTTTTTCTCGTAGTCAATGGTAAAAAGTAGAGTACCTAACACGAGAAAAAAAAATTCTCTTGTATCCCTCGAAAAGAATTCACCTTTTTTCACTTGTTGTGTAATCTACTATTTTCAATGAAACTAGCATTTAAATTTTAATGACAGTGTTGAACGATTTCTTTTTTTTCGGTTTAGACATAGACATAGACAACGTTTATTTTGCAACTTTAGCACACAAAAATAACAATCTTATCAATTTAAATAACAATAATAAATCTAATAATATATGTGTGCTACAGTGACAAAAACGGTTCCAACTCAGAAGTTGTGCTCTACCCTAAGGTAGAGCGCTGATATTTTGTTGGAACCATAGTTGCTAGTAATGATTATAAGTAAAGTGAAATCAGTGAGGACGGACATGTATTAAATAAAAATATTAGATAAATATTGGCAACAAAGATAAATAAATATTGCATGATTTGTTATAGATATTAAAAAATAAAGTAAATAAATAAGTTAAATAAGGATAATACAAATTTTAGGACATAAATTTAACACATAAATTTAGGATACATAATAAAACAATTCACAAAGCACAATTTCATGATGTAACAGAACAATGTAAAAGATTCTTTATTATTTTCCTACTTAAATATAATTTAACAGCCATTAAGGTTGGTATTGAACTGCTTAAGATATGCAGTAAATTGATCAATCAGACTTCTGACTGACAAGATATTTAATTGATTAAAATGTGGGCATTCACAATGTTATTAGTGATATTTATAGTTTTTCTTTTATTAAAATTGAAAAATAGAAGATACAACGTTTTATCAAAGAAATTTCAATCTGATTTAAGCACTGTTCCTCTCTTGGGAATTGTTCACCACTTCGTTGGCACTGATGAAGGTATGTATTACCGTAACCTGCTCATCAGTTACGGTAACGATTTCGTTACCGTAACTGATGAGCAGGTTACGGTAACGAAATCGTAAATCATTTTTGTTAATCCACTAAGTTTGTAATTACAAGGCATGACTACAGATACTTGTATGTATACTATCAGTGTCTCTTTGACTCTTTAAGCGTATCTAGCGTGTCCATTTGCCCAGCCAGCCCAAAAGCTCTGGAGCGATTTCACCTATGCCATCATTCAGAGCATAAATTGCGCCTTTCATGAGCAAAATACAATTTTATGTGCAATCGTACTATCGCCACTACGACGGTTTGTTTGCGCGTGGCTGGAGAAATTTCGCTAGCAAGCAAATGCTGTATAATAAAAACTACAACACATACAGAGTTTTATTTTATGTAGAACTTTAGAGTCAAAAGTGTGCAATCCACCTGTGAAATCTCAGTTTGATATCCCTAGTCGTTTTAACGTGAGAGCGCAACAACACTGTGCTTGCTGTACAAAATTTGCCCAGCCAGCACAGCTCAAAACCAATAAAGGAACCCATCAAGGTTCAAAGTAAGTATACCTAGGTTTAGGGTCTGTGATAGGCATACCGACACAAAAGATTCAAAGCATTTGGACGAGTGATAACCGAGTTATAGGCTTTTGAAGTTTGGGCTGGCTGGAGAAATTTGCCCAGCCAGCCCATTGGGATCTCAAAAACTACAATACATAGAACTAAAATCTTTTCACGAAAAATTTACTTAGAATTTGCGCAATAGGCACAGAAAAAATTGGAATCCTAACTCTTTTAGTTGAGGAGAAATCTCAATTTTTCTGTTTTCCCGCGAAATATTCAAATTTGTATCATTCTTATGACAGAATGCGACGTTGCCGTTCTGAATTTTACCAAATAACCTATAAACCTTGCCGTCGCGTCGAACGACTTTCTTCGTTATGACATTGTAATAAAGACTGTGGGACTCGCACTTGTATTCCCATGTCTTGTGGAATTGTAGTCCAAGAGCTGAATGTTATTTGAGTGCGTATAGTTATTATTTTTATTTATTCCTTACCTTACATGTAAATTTTACGTTAAATCTTGGTAATTATTCGACGCTAACAAAAGCATAAACGAAGTTAGTTTCTGAAACTTCCAAATAATAAAACCTATGCGTTACAATTTTTAGGAGTATTTGATACTTAGGTATTTTTTTATCTTTTTAGTTAGGTAATTTGATTTAATAATTATATTATTTTAAGTAGCCTACATATTATGAACTCCTCACATGTGATATTCACCCATAGACAAAATGGCGACCGGCTAGACTAAAAATGCTGAGGCTTAGTGACTTGAAGCCAACTTGAAGCTAAAGTCTGTCTTATCTGCAGGTATATGTCAAAATCGAGGGATACCCATCTAATCACAGGCTACTGAGAAGATAATATGAGCAAAGAGCATAAATTGAACCAGCCAATAGTGTACAACTATGACTTTGACGTGTATCTGCAGATAATGAGGGGTTTTCATTTTGACAGTTCTTAAGAAAAAAACAAGTTTCATAATATTGAGAACAGATGGCACTGCACTGGAGTCTTATGTCAATGTCAAGTCAAGTTTAGTTCACACAACGAACACGTCATTTCACTTTTAAAAATCTGTTTTGTTTTTTTGAGAAAACAAAACATTGTTGCAAGACCGAGGGTAATTTCCTATTTCATGGGCAATTTTTTTTTTAGAAACTGCGAATATATTGAAATGTGTGAAATATGGTGTGATGATCTCTACCGGTTATTGCAAGGGGATAGTATCCTTCAGTGAACAGATGCAATGCGAGTTTTTCCGATTGACAATTTTATGCCGGTAAGGACAATTTTATGCTGGAAAGTACAATTTTTGCGAAAGCTCGGATCTAGTCTGGCAAGACTGTAATCTACTCTTGTCAACCTGTGACAGTGACTGACTCTTTGCAGCATAGAGTAACTTTGCTTTGCAGTCTGCATTTCATTCGCTTGGTTTGTTGTGTGAGTTTTGTATTTCTGCATTTTGGTGATTTTTCAACGACTTCCTGCTTTTCTCTACTGGCAACATTATCTATATTTTTTTAATTGGTTTTGACATAATACTCGATATGCGCGCCATCTATTGGCGTCATAAGTAATAACTTTTTTTTTTAATGTCTTCTTGAAAAGCCCTCATTATGAGACACACTATAATTGGCGTAAAGACGTGCGGATCGGGCTACAATTATTGTAACTGATTAACTAGTTTTTCGCCTGAGTATTTGTTCACGTAAAAAAGTAGGTTATTCAAAACATTGAATCTCACGAATTCAAGATATTAGGTCAATCTGTCACACCGGTAAGACGTGAAAGAAGGAAAAATAAACCGCTTTCACATTTATAACAAGTTAATATTCAACTAATAAGGGCGGAGCCTGGTCTGGGATGCGTCAGCACATTTGTTCCTTCACACCTTCATATCACCTCGCGCGCAGAGGGTACGGCGGTGGAAGCTGCGGGTAGGCTAAAACACACCAAATATGCGACAAATCTTTCCTCTTTGTAATACTAGTATAGATTACAAAATTCAATAAAAAACTAGAATATTTTAGGCATTTTTTAAGTAGCCAAACTATCGACAGTTATTTTTTTTTTATTAATTATTTTCTGGCCTGGAAGCTAGTCCTTTTAGCCATCGACAGTTATGCAACACTAGTGTTGCCAACTAGACTGATATAAAATGTGCATAAGTGCATTTTTAGTCTTAGCGAGTTGATACCGTAAAATGCTGTTGACAGACAGGGGAGCCAACATGACGGCATAGTAACTATAAAATGAAACGCACTCTATGTAGGCTACTTCAAATAATATAATTATTAAATCACATTACCTAACTAAAAAGATAAAAAAATACCTAAGTATCAAATACTCCTAAGAATTGTAAAGCATAGGTTATTATTTGAAAGTTTCATAAACTAACTTCGCTTATGCTTTTGTTAGCAAGATTTAACGTAAAATTTACATGTAAGGCAAGGAATAAATAAAAATAATAACTATACGCACTCAAATAACATTCAGCTCTTGGACTACAATTCCACAAGACATGGGAATACAAGTGCGAGTCCCACAGTCTTTATTACAATGTCATAACGAAGAAAGTCGTTCGACGCGACGGCAAGGTTTATAGGTTATTTGGTAAAATTCAGAACGGCAACGTCGCATTCTGTCATAAGAATGATACAAATTTGAATATTTCGCGGGAAAACAGAAAAATTGAGATTTCTCCTCAACTAAAAGAGTTAGGATTCCAATTTTTTCTGTGCCTATTGCGCAAATTCTAAGTAAATTTTTCGTGAAAAGATTTTAGTTCTATGTATTGTAGTTTTTGAGATCCCAATGGGCTGGCTGGGCAAATTTCTCCAGCCAGCCCAAACTTCAAAAGCCTATAACTCGGTTATCACTCGTCAAATGCTTTGAATCTTTTGTGTCGGTATGCCTATCACAGACCCTAAACCTAGGTATACTTACTTTGAACCTTGATGGGTTCCTTTATTGGTTTTGAGCTGTGCTGGCTGGGCAAATTTTGTACAGCAAGCACAGTGTTGTTGCGCTCTCACGTTAAAACGACTAGGGATATCAAACTGAGATTTCACAGGTGGATTGCACACTTTTGACTCTAAAGTTCTACATAAAATAAAACTCTGTATGTGTTGTAGTTTTTATTATACAGCATTTGCTTGCTAGCGAAATTTCTCCAGCCACGCGCAAACAAACCGTCGTAGTGGCGATAGTACGATTGCACATAAAATTGTATTTTGCTCATGAAAGGCGCAATTTATGCTCTGAATGATGGCATAGGTGAAATCGCTCCAGAGCTTTTGGGCTGGCTGGGCAAATGGACACGTATCTAGCTAGGATAATTTTTCAGGAAGGTGAGCCCTGACGTGCTAAACTGCTAAGTAGGTAATTACTGAAAATTGTTTAAAATTTACTGCTGTTATTTGACACAAGTTTTTGACATATTTAAATGGGTTCTTATATGAGTTTTTCAAATTTCGCTGCTGCAAGCACTTTAGGATCATAGATGAACCATGGTCACCACGATCAATTTTATGTTAAAAAACTTAGGTAACTGATACTTATCGCTTCTATCGGAGTTTTAAGTTATTATTCAGTTTTAAGTAGTTACTAGAAACTTGTATTTGATAATAATGATTTCATCATTCTCTTGCTTGACATACCAACAATATTTTTACAGAACAGGGCCCCGATTCTGTAACTTCAGTTGTGTGTCGATGGAATGGAGGCCATTTTATTTGTTCAGGTGGCGAAATTGAGAACTATTTAATTTTCATATACTTGGTGACAACCACCCCGACCAGCAGCGCCACCGCCAATAGAACGTAAAGTTGCAAACTACCTAGCAACTGTAAATTCAGTTGACGGTGGCGCCACCAGACAAAGCAGCCGTCATAAGATGTAAGAAGAGATTTGGATAGTTCTCAATATCGCCACCTGAACGGATAAAATGGCGACCATTCCATCGACACACAACTGATGTTACAGAATCGGGGCCCAGTTGGAAGGATGGTTGTTTTTCATATGAACCAAGAAGGCATATTTCAAGCTCATCATGCTGTGTATTCTAAAACTCCATACAGTATCTATAGTTGTGTACTTTCTTGAGGCAACGAGTCAATGAAAGGTCACGGCAATGAAGTCCCAGGCGAAACGCTAGAGTTTCATAATAATTATTTGTTGTTCTTTTCAGATAAAATGAAAGCTATTCAATTGGCTGGACGAGATGCCTTAAAGCGTGGCGGAATGTCTAGTATTTGGCTTGCACATCGGTTTTACTTAGGCGAGGGATTATTTAATTTACATACGTTGAAATTATTGTATAATTAAACGGATGCCTTTGCCTAGCAGTGGAGAAGCATGTTAAGATCTGATAAGATGTTCTGAATAAAAATTTATGTGATTTTTGCATTAGATAGGTTCATATTTCTCATTTTTCTTTTTTCGTATTTAAAATTTAATGTTTTGGGCACTGCTTTTGCCTTAGTTATGAGTTTTACAGTTCTGCTTAGCCGCTTTCGTAGAATTCTTATGTTTCTTTCTGTACGTTCTTAATCAGTTGATGCGCTTGGCGTGCAGGCAGGTCGCAGCATTGTAAGAATCAATAAAATTATTTACTTACTAAACATGTGATAGAACCTCTGAAATCTTAACTATGAAGAATACTGATTGGCAATAATCTCGTTTCAACAGTAGTGGCTGATCCGGAGATTGCAAAGATTTTCTTGAGAGTATGTTTAGAGAAAGACGACATAATGCAAATGTGTTTTAAAATGATTGTGGGAAATGGAAGCATCACTGCACCTGGTACGTAATATATTAAATTCTAAAACGGGTCTAAATTCGTGTCTAAATTCGCGCCGTCGTCACGGGTAGACCACGTATACAACGTAATATATATTGTTGACTAGCTGATGCCCGCAACTTCGTTTGCGTGTTAATTTTTTTTTTGTACAGAGTACACAGATTGAAAACATCTATCTTACGTGATTTAGATTTTTACATACAAAAGTTTTTTCCCGCTAACTCCCTTTTCCGTGGGAATTTTGCAATATCCTGTTGCAACTTAGCTTTAAGTTTACTAAGGTACCTGCATGCCAAATTTCAAGCGTCTAACTTAAGCGGTTTAGATTTTTCATACAAAAGGATTTTCCCGCTAATTCCCGTTCCCGTGGGAATTTCGGGAATTCCTTTCTTAGTGCACCTCTGCGGTACCTAAGCTACGTCCCTTCCAAATTTCAAGTGCCTACGTTTAGCCGTTTAGGCTGTGCGTTGATATGTCCGTCAGTCAGTTTCTCCTTTTATATAGGTATAATTTCTCCCGTTTTTTACACATTTACCACTATATCTTTGCTCCTATTGGTCGTAGCGTGATGTTATATAGCCTATAGCCTTTCTCGATAACTGGACTATCCAACACAAAAAGAATTATTCAATTTGAACCAGTAGTTTCGGAGATTAGCGCGTTCAAACAAACAAACAAACAAACAAACTCTTCAGCTTTATAATATTAGTATAGATATAACATAACTTGAAACGTCAAAAGTATAAGCATTTTTTTAAATAGGTACCTTTTAGGTAATAAAAAAATAAATGTTAAACACTCAAAGTCTCACCCTAAGGTTTCATCTTGTGTCCATTGGAACATACCTACACAAAGACTGACACGAACACCCTTGACCCGAGAACAAACATTCACCCGATCGGGAATCGAACCGTGGACCTGTCAATCAAGAGGCAGCGTTACTAAAGAAAGACAAATTTATTACTACCACTTGACCAAACCGGCTGTCGTATAATCTACACTGGTTTATAATATTATTATTTTTGTATACTAATATTATACAGAGGAAAGATTTGATTGGTTGTTTGTTTGCATTGAATAGGCTCCGAAACCACTGGACCGATTTGAAAAATTCTTTCACCATTAGAATACTATATTATCCCTGAGTAACATAAGCTACATAATTTTCCCGGCTTCCCACGGGAACGAAGTCTCGAGCTGAATGCTAGTCTATACTAATACTAATAATATTATAAAGAGGAAAGATTTGATTGTTTGTTTGTTTGCATCGAATAGGCTCCGAAACTACTGGACCGATTTGAAAAATTCTTTCTCCATTAGAATCCTACATTATACGGGATGGACATAGGGTACATGATTTTCCCGAATTCCCACGGGAACGAAGTCCCGAGCGGAATGCTAGTCTATATCTATATCTATACATATTATAAAGAGGAAAGATTTGATTGTTTGTTTGTTTGTTTGCATTGAATAGGCTCGGAAACTACTGGACCGATTTGAAAATTCTTTCACCATTAGAATACTACATTATCCGGGATGGACATAGGCTACATAATTTTCCCGAATTCCCACGGAAATGAAGTCCCGAGCAGAATGCTAGTAAATTATTAAAAAGAAAATATTTGATTGTTTGTTTGTTTGCATTGAATAGGCCCCAAAACTACTGGACCGATTTGAAAAATTCTTTCACCGTTAGAATTCTACATTATCCCTAATGAACATAGGCTACACAATTTTCTTAAATTCCCACGGGAACGAAGTCCCAGGCGAAAAGCTAATAATATTATAAAGAGGAAATATTTGTTTGTTTATAATGAATAAACTCAATAACTCTGTTATTTTAAAAGTTTTTTCACCAATAGAAAGCTCTCTTATCAGCGAGTGATATAAGCTACATATTTTTCCAATTTCCACGGGAACGAAATCGCGGGCGAAAAGCCAGTATAATTATCATTTTCTGTTTAAGTAAACCTTTATATTTTTTTCAGTTTCAATTTGGCGTCCGCGTCGAAAGCTTTTAATGCCATATTTTAGTACAAAAAACCTGACTCAATTTGTGGATGTTTTTGCTAAACAAAGTCAGAGCATGGTCAATAACTTGCGACCGAATATGGGTGCTGGCCCGTTTCCATTATATAAATACGTTAGCTCTTTTACATTACTATCCATATTTGGTAAGTGTTTCATCTATTTTAAAACTTAAAATTTCAATGTTTTTTGATTAGTTTTGATAAGAGCTGAAGGGAAGACTATATAAAAGATTGCTTAAAATTTTTCTCGGGATTATATTCTACTATAGCTTTTTCCCGCGGCTTCGCTCGCGCAAAGAACTCTTTTAGTCACCCATTTCATTTTTGACCCTTTGGGGGATGATTTTTGAAAAATTGCGAAACACGTGTCCGTTTATTTCCATCAAGGTATATCTTACCGAAGTTTTGAGTCAAAATATCCAAAAAAAATGTTTTCTCCATACAAACTTTGAACCACCATTTCACCCCTTCGGAAAATCCTTTTTTAATGCTTGCCTACTTTATAAAAGACACCTTTTTGCCAAACATCTTTCTAGGTCTTGGGCTGGGCGTTGATGAGTCAGTGAATTAGGACCTCCAATTATTGTATACATAATAAGAAGAAAAGATTGATAACAATAACTTATCACAATATCATTTTCAATAGTGGTATAATAATCGTGATTCACTTAGCGCAGCAGCTGAAACAAGCATCTAATTAGGAAATGTTTATGAAAACTTTTAACATTTTCTTAGAAACAACGCTAGGAATAGATATAAAAACTCAAACGGATCCGGAACAACTGTTGACCTTAATTGAAAAAGGCATGAACGTCCTCGCAGCACGAGGATTTCAGCCATGGCTGTATAATAAATTTGTGTTCAAACAAACTTCACATTTCAAAACATTGGAAACTATTACAGAACATGTAAATGATATAGCCGATCAGGTAAGTAAGGCGGTAATTATTTATCCTTAATAAGGGATTTTCTGACAGCTCAGGATTTTAGTTCACAAAAATGTCAATAGATGGCGGTGTAAAGTGAATAAAAACATCTCATTTAAAAAATATTAGGTCAATAGAATAAAACCAAAAAAAAATTTTAATCGGATTTAAATCCTACAAGAGATTTTATTGTTTTAATAGCTTCATTTGTTGCCAAATAAGAATATCCTAAGTTTTCCCGGCGGAGGTGTGCAATTGTGCATAAGTGGTGGGGAGTAAATTTCTCATTTAAAAGTAAAATTTGAATTAAATAAGTTTAGAAGAGCTTTTTCTCTTCCAGATTTTGAAAACCAAGCGAGAGGAAAAACATAAATTAAAAAATAAATCACCAGAAATAACCCTTACAAGTTTCAATACACTTCTTGACACACTAATAGAGTCATCGGGAGGCAAACTTGGCTACACAGATACTGAACTAAAAGAGGAGTTTATTGTTTTAGTAGTAGCTGGTACCGATACGACTGCAATTAGTACATGCTTCACTATTTGCATGCTATCCCAGTACCCTCTTATTCAGGAACAAGTCTATGCCGAGTAAGATTTTTAATTATTACCAAAGAAAGATATTGCAATATTTTTTAATTTAATTTGTATTTACCTATGAACTTGTAAGGTTAATTATAATCTACCTAGTGTATTTGAAGGCAAAATATTACGAGCAAATTCATGTGTATTATTTACTATGTTAGCGCTATCTAGCATGGAGCGGGCATATTGTAAATTGAAAGTGACACCGTCTATCTGTAAGTAGCAACCCTGATTCAAGATATTTAGTACCACAGTGGTGGAAAGAGGTTGCTAACCACATGAAATAAGCCCTTGCGCCAGACGTCACCCAGGTTTATTACAATATTTTGCTTTCAGGAGCGCATCTTGCAGTTTATTTTTTTATTTTTTTCAGGTTTGCATAATAGTTTCTTAATAAACTGTTTTATAGTGTGACCTTACGGGTTTTTATTCAGGTTGAAAGAAGTGTTTGGAGACGACAATAGAATGTTAACAGCAGAAGACTTATCGCGCCTGAAATATTTGGAGCTCGTTATAAAAGAAACCTTAAGGTTATACCCTCCAGTACCAATTCTTCTGAGGCAGGTCAATGACAATATAACTTTGCGTAAGTGTTACAGCAATATATCAATCATTAACTTAAAATATGTGTCCCTTTATTCAAAACGCGACTTAAAGTTAAGTCACAGTTAAGACGCTGATAAAAAAAAGTTAGTATTACATACATACCATGTCAGATGCTTCAGAATTAGTATTTATATCCGCCTGCGACTTTGTTATTCATACGGAGAATCCATCAAAATTTTTGACAAGGTAAACAGTAAATTACCTCCTAGATCCAAACCTTACATCTCTGTGTTTAGTGTAATGTGTGTTTATGCGTAGTAATAAAATAAAATTATTTTAGCTTTAGGTGTACTAGTACCCAGTGGCTGTGGTGTGGTAATCAATGTTTGGGCTTTGCATCGAAATCATCTCTACTGGGGACCTGATGCCGAAAGTTTTAGGCCCGAACGATTCCTTGAGTCTGAGCTTAAACATTCTGCACAATTCATGCCTTTCAGCTTTGGACCTAGGAACTGTGCAGGTAATGATTTTATTTCATACTAGCTGTCCCGGCCAACTTCGTTACGCCTTTTTTCCATATTTTCTCACCTTTTAAACCTTCCCTGGACTTCCACGAATATTTCAAGACTAAAATTAGCCAAATCGGCCCGGCCGTTCTCGAGTTTTAATCAGACTAACGAACAACAATTCATTTTTATTTATATAGATTTTAGAAGATGAGGGAATCGTCATTCAATTAATAAAAAGCCAACTAGTGTGATTGTTGTGGTGCCTATTACCTTAATGAAACATTTTCGTGCATGATCATAATATTTGCATTATCAAATCACAGAATAATTAGTAGTATAGTACTAGGAAGTCAACTGTATCTAAATTTATTCCACACGTACTTCTCTCTTCTTCGTTTTATTTTCTTAATATCTTTCTTCTTAATTTATTTTGGTTATTACGGGATTTTTTCTTTCAGTTACATATCATTAATTAACTCTATAATCTTTTACAAGCACTACAGGAGTAGCACAGAGTTTTGACGGTTGCAAACTTGGGTAAAATATCCTTATTTAGTGAAAATAAAATTATCTAATGAAAATTAAGGCTGTGAGTTAGTCCACTAAAATGAATAATTTTCGCCAAGAAACATAGATCGAAAAAAGAAAGCAAAATTTGCATCTTCTTACAACTTGAGCAATCAGATGATTGTTTTAATATGACAGGTTGGAATTTTTTTGAGAATTGGCTTTGAGTATGTAATTTTAGTCATTGAGAATTGGTTAAGGTTTCTTTGGAAAAAGTTGTTTATCATCATGGGTAAAGTTATCCCCTTAAGTAACAAAAAAACTGAACTGAACTGAAAGGAAAACTTATTAACTTCATTTGTTCTAGGTTCTCTATACGCGATGTCAGCAATGAAGACGTTGCTAGCAACACTGCTGCGGCAATATCGTGTGTTGCCAGCTGATTGCTCACTCCAAGAACCCAAATCTTTGCGTTTGAAGTTTAAACTATTAGCTAAAGAGGTAGATGACTTTGTAGTAGTATTAACAAATAGATGAATATTTTGTCATTAAACTTTTTTAGAATTGTATGAATATGTAGTCTTATTTTAGCTTCTAAAATAGCTCATGTCACCTTTCCAGCCATCTTATTTTCCTCTACTCGGCTCTATAATCTATCAATTCATAGGCAACGTCAGGATATCTACATATATCGTTAAAATTTAGCTGGATCTTGAATTGTACTCATGGTTTTGCGTAAGATAAGTCCCGCTTTTTTAATTTAAAATTACCCCGAATTTGACGAGAGCGAAGCCGCGGGCAAAAACTAGTTTTACATATTTATCCAGTTCCTTACCTAAAATAGCATACACCAGATAAATCGCCCGTGCGATTTTTTTCAATGGGTACAACTATTGTTTTCATAAGTTGTCGCGAGACGCGATTTTATTACCAACATTGAATGAAACGCAAGTATGACAGACTCCGTCGCGCTCAAGTTGACAGCACGAGCCGCGGAGTGACCAATCAGCGAGGAGGCGGCAAGTAGCTGCTACGTTTGGTACTACTGGGCTGGATGGAGTAATGGCGGTGACCCTAACACAAGAAAAATCGTGAATTACAAACCTTTTTATTTGTGCTAGTGCCTAATACAGAGATACGTTAGCTGGGTAACGTAACTAACTAAGCCATTGTGATGGGTAAGTGTTTTTGTGTCACGCCATATAGAGATAGATGTAATATTGAAAGTCATAGTTCTATGTAAAGCAATGAGATTTGGTGGTCAGGGACAGCTATGAGGGGTGGTTTTGGAGGCTGTTCGAGGGCAAGTGTCCCCATTTATTAGGTGTCATCATCTAGAGTGGATGACGCCTGCTTCGTAGAGAAAGTGTTATTTCTTTATGTTTGGTATTTCACATAAAAGATTAGTACATGAGATCGGTGGCGGACACTCGGGAATGGACATACCGTTCATTCAGTTATCCGTTGTTGTCTTTAGCTGATTTAATGTTTTTCGATGATTTTTATATTTAGCGAAGCAAATTATGATAAAGCAAAATTCACAAATTAATTAAACCTTTTTGCGACATAAGGTTAGTAGGAAGATAGGAATGACCAATGCAAAGTGAGTAAAGCATGGCCAACACTCTTGGAAAATGACCACCACCGCCGCCATGGCGTGTCAACATCCGCGCATCCCAGTTTTATTCAACGGAATGGCTAGATGGCTCCTCTCAGAAAGGTTATCCAGATTGTGAATTGAAGTCCCCTAGAATATAAACCGCTTCTACGTCTGTACTTTCTAGTATGCCGTTTAGCTCACCCAGACAACTCGTAAACTCAGTAAAATTCCTTACTTCATCTGTGAGCATATACATATTTCAGCGATAAATGTACGGTGGTGGTATCGCCGAAACACAAAATAAATAAAGTAGACGTGATTTAAAATGAAAAAAAGGATTTAATCAAACACAAACAGTTACAAAAATTCGACACAGATCAAAATTAAAAAAAAGAAAATTGCACAATTAAATTTAAAAGCAAAACTGTAACTTAACAGATGGGAAGGCCTAACTTTTTAAACCGCTATTAACGTATGGAAATTTTTGTTTAGGAAAGAAGTGCTGGTAAATTTAGAACAGAACTAATACCATACATAAAATTGAAACATGTGGCCTATAATTAATTGTTATCTGATCCAAATAGGAAGATAATAATAAATTCGTTAACGAATAAAATTCCCACCTATTTGACAGATAAATCTATTGCTGACACAATTGGCAATTGGTTAAAAATAAATAAATTTAGGGAATGGTACTAATGGACTTAGCTATAGGTTTTCTTGGGGCTGCAGGTAAATCCACTATGAAATTGTGGCTGGAACAGGTTAGGGGTGCATGTAAACAGGGTATTCGTCTAACAGTCCTCTCAGTGAAGTACTGCTGCCCAGTCTTTCATTAGGTAATACTCAAAAACACTGAAACTACAAAAATTCCAAATTGGACTAGGATACCTAAAAGGCCACTATACCCGAAAGTGCACCAAAAGGAAGAAAAATTAAAATATATGAGTATTTTAGAATAGTAAGGATGTCAAGCTAGTATAACCTAAACAAGAAGGATATTCTCCCCTTGCAGGTCGTGAAGTAATCCCTCCAGGTCAAATGATAACCAGATTTGATTTAAACCATAAGGCCCAGGATTCTCGTAACTGTTACAAGAACAGCCTGATAGAGTATTTGTCTGAGCGTGTAGTAGATGTTGTAAAAAGTGTGCTGTATAGCGTAAGTAAGGCAGAGTAGGCGTGTGAGAACAAAAAAAAGGGAAAAGTGAAAAACTTATATTTTGATAAACGAATTGATTTCCACTTTTTAAATAGTTATGTCCTTTTTAAAAATAGATATTGGTAGTTGATAGTATCATAATTCCATAATTTTAATAAAGAAAACGGCCTAATTACACTAATAAATATGTCATGTTCCACCAAAATTTTTTGTCGAATGAAAATGACAACTTCAATCCCAAACAAAATGCAAAAATGGAGCAAGTTCTAAAATTTTGAAATCTATTGAATTAAAAATAAAACTAGACCGGAAAGAATTAGAGAACATAAAAAAGATCGCAAGCAGAAATGCTGCAATATGTATGCACCCATATTCATATACGAGTACATATGTACCCATATTCTAAGAAGTTTACTCGAGATTTTCCTCCATTCCACTCAACCTCTGTCAAGGATTTTGCCGTTTTTTTTTGACACTTCCGTCCTCAAGTTTACAAATTACCTCACTGGAGTCGAGGATGAATTGAGTGATCAATTGTCAAAGTTAAGGTACCTCGCGACCTACCTTAAAATTTCCTTAACGCTTTATTCGATGCTTGAGCTCGTTGTGACGACTTTGAAGATTTCGTGGATTATCTTTATGATATAATATATCGTTAAAGGTTAATATCAAATGAAGATATACGCTAGCTGGTGTAATCTATCGTCGAGTAGCTGAATTGCCACGTTCAAGGAATCTTGAGGTGGGTGTTATTACACCCATATTCTAAGAAGTTAACTCGAGATTTCCTCGACTCCACTCAAGCTCTGTCAAGGATTTTGACGTTTTTATTTGACACTTCCATCCTCCACTTTAAAATTTTCCTCAGTGGAGTCGAGGATGATTTGAGTAATCAATTGTCAAAGTTAAGGTAAGGTACCTCGCGACCTACCTTAAGATTTTTTTAACGCTTTATTCGATGCTTGAACTTGTTTTATGCTACTTTTTCATATGAAAAATGAATTATTTTGAAGATTTCGTGGATTATCTTTATGATAATATATCGTTAAAGATTAAAATATCGAATAAATATTTACGCTAGCTAGTGCCATCTATCGTCGAGTAGCTGTATGCCACGTTCAAGGAATCTTGAGGTGACAACTAAGAATACCAAATTCGAGGTTGTTTCGAGGATTTCCTTAGCTGAAATTGAGTGGAGGAAGTTTCGAGTTAACTTCTTAGAATACGGGTGTAACACCCTTTTTTTTATTTATTGTGCCGTCCGTACTTTATAAGAAACCGTGAAAATCTTTCCTGTTGTGATGTGATGTGATGATTATGCCTCAAATATTAGTATTTAACCGACTTCAAAAAAGGAGGGGATTCTATGTTCGACTGTATGTTTTTTTATGGATGTACACCGATTTCTCCGCCATTTATGGACCTATTTACAAAATTCTTTTTTTGTCTGAAAGAATATACTCCAGAGGTGGTTCCATTGTAACCAGGTCAGGATCTGATGATGAAATCCCAGGGAAATCGAGAGAAACCCTCGAATTTAATAGGCATTGTTTCGTACGTACTTGCTATTATTTACACTACAAACATTAAAATAAATTAACTTTTTACCCAACTTCAAAAAAAGGAGTTTCTCAATTCGGGTCAAAATTTTATTATACAAAAAATAAAAACGACTAAACTTCAAATTCTTGTAAATTCTCGTGAATTGAGGCCTCCCTTAATTAAAATTTTCTTATTGTTTTTTTTTGACGGTTAATTTGACTAATGTAATGCGTTACATTTAAATGGACACTCAAGCACGCATTAAGCTTAACGCTTTGTAATTTACATCGCTCTTATTTCTTAATACGTAAGAAATGCTTTATAATCGATCTCAAACTGCTAGGTTTAGCTGTTCTACGTGTACTTACAACAGTTACAACAATATACATAATATACAACAGGTAACATTACCTTGAATAATGTAGCTCGACTTAATAAATTACGTAAGGTATATATTAGTATTGTTTCAAATCGAAGTTCGATTCATTTGTAGTTTTATTTTTGTGAAATCATGTAAGTAAACGTGTATTATGTGAGTTTATTATAATGATGTTATAATATAACCTATCAAAATTTAGAAAATGATCATAATTCACTCAATAGGTAGATCTGTGTGTAAAAGTGTTATTTAGATATAAGATATACCGTTAATTACTTAAAAGCAGTATAAAGTGTAGTAGATATATATGTAAGTAATACTTTACATAA
The DNA here is from genome assembly GCA_949987775.1 of Aproaerema taeniolella. Lineage (NCBI taxonomy): Eukaryota > Metazoa > Arthropoda > Insecta > Lepidoptera > Gelechiidae > Aproaerema > Aproaerema taeniolella. The sequence continues at coordinate 11,272,466 of OX465253.1, forward strand.
AAATTTAGAAATATATCAAAATGATCCTATTTTCTAATTGTGTCTCAAACCTTAAAAATAATATGAAAAACAATAAAGAGCGTAGTTCTAAATTCGAATTGTTGTAGTCGATAAATCTAATGAAATTCGTTGATGTGAATTCAGGAAATCGATACTTAATCATCAAAACAAACAAAATCTTCATGTTATTGTTAAAGTATCTGAGGTAGCTTTAAAGCAGCGGATGATTCTCTCCGAGAAACTACACGACTACCCGAGAAACTCCGAGAAACTACACGACAAGGAACAGCAAACATTATTTCAAATAAGTCAGCTGATAGCACATTTAGTATGGAGAGCCGACTTTGTTATATAAGTGTTGTCATATGTTCCCTAAGAAACGTTTAAAAGTGGGCTGATTCATATCCTTGATTTTCCGTAACTAATTTAATGTCACATCGTACCGGGTAACTATAAATTAGTTAGCGAAAATTAAGGATGTGGATCAGCCCAGGAAATTGAACAACTTTCCCCAAAAACATAAGTCGAAATAAATTTAAAATTTCGCCTCTCCATACAATATTTGGCGATTGACTGATTTGCCTTTGTAGAAGAGTCGGATTTTTCTAGAATTTCATACAGATTCTCAGAAAAAAGTTGATCAGATTCATGGGCAGTATCACCCCCTAGAGTTCCGCTAACTAATTTAAAGTCACCCTGTGTATGAAATAAATAATTAACTTATGAAATGTTTTATGTACAAAACTTCCATCTTCACCCATCAAGAGATCTATTTGAGAAGCAAATATATTGACTGGACAAAATTTGTAGTTATTCCAGAAAGTTAGTGGTAAAAATATAGTTTACTCGTAATCTAAATCCTCTATTGATAAAAATATCAGATATAGTTGGATAGAATTATTATTTCAAAATTTTATTCAAGGTGATCGGGTTAAATACATTAGGTCCTTACCTATGAAATTGGCGTTTTCCATACAATATTTTTGGAAAACTAATTTTTCATACTAACGTTTTTGGATTTTTCTCAGATATGCGAAATCCAAATTTAACTTAATTTTGTGGGAAGATTTGGAAAATATTAATTTAACTTTTATGATACCTAGTTTATTGAAAATTTTAATTTTAACTAAGGTACAGCAAAAATAAGCACTGAAGCGAGCAATTCATTAAACAAGCTATGTTTGAGCTTCGTTTTCAGTAAATAAATCTAAAGTAAAAATGTATTAATTTCACTGAAACTCTCCGTTATATGACCAAGTTTTTTTAATAAAAAAAAATTTTGTTAAGAGCTGATCAATCAAATAAATTATGAACAAAATAAAGCTTGATAAAATATCGCCAATTTCATAGGTAAAGACTATTATTATTGTACGAATTTTAAGTTTTCGTGATCAATAACAAAGTTGTGAAATACTTTATAAATAATTTGCAGAATGGCAACACTCGGAATAAATAGCAATCATTCTGCGATTTTGGATGATGGAGTTCCCGGAGTTCAAGAAGATGATATTTTCATCACTGGTATATCAGGGTCTTTTCCTGATTCAAATTCTGTTAAACACCTAGGCGAAAATTTATTTAACAAGGTATTTTAACTATTTTGAGCATAACTTTATACTTTTAGATAACTTCTACCACCAGCTTCATGGATACTAAGATCTTTCTTAGTTCTATCCTCTGAACTATAAGCAATTCTAAAGGGATTGTCCTGCGATATTTTTTAGAGAAAATAAGCGCAGTTATTTTTTACATTGAAGTTACAAATACTACAATAAATTATCTAATTCCTACAAAAATGCGATGTTAACATTGCCGCGTCGTCATGCGTTGCTGTCGCGAAGCTTTGACCTTCAGCATAGGTTACTATTTTCAATAATTTATAATACATAAGTACTTAAACTTACAACACGACTTCATTTTAGGTTGATTTAATATCTGACGATGAAAGACGTTGGAAGAGAGCACATCCAGAAGTACCACAACGCTCGGGAAAAATCTTCAATATTGAAAAGTTTGATGCTTCGTTTTTTGGAATTAACTACAAAGAGGCTCATACTATGGATCCCATGGCAAGAATTTTACTTGAAAAAACTTATGAATGTGTCGTCGACGCAGGTAACAATACAAAAATATAAAATTAACTACTAGCTTTGCCACTTCGGGAAGAAACGTAGCTTTTGTGGTTAGTCAATTTACTGATCTATCTATCAACCTTTCATCCAAATCAATTCACTGTTGATACTTGAAAGCAAATCAAGCAAATACACAAACTTACTTTCTCATTTTCGCATTTATAATATACCTAAACCAGCTTTTTCCGCAAAGAACTCTTTTAGTCACCCATTTCATTCTTGACCCCTTAGGGGATGATTTTCGAAAAATCGCGAAACACGTGTCTTTTTATTTGCTTCAAGGTATATCTTGACGAAATTTCGAGTCAAAATGTTCAAAAAATTGTTTTCTCCATACAAACTTTGAACCCCCATTTCAACCCTTTACGGGTTGAATTTCGAAAAACACCTTATTGCCTTTCAGCTTTCTAGGTCTAAGGGTTTGGGCTGGGCGTTGATGAGTCAGTGAATCAGGACCTCCAATTTTATATATAAAATAAAATCTGACATCAACTCACGTATGGAATTTTAATAATTTCTATCAAAAGCAAAAAGTTTCTAAAAAATATGTTACTAATCCGGTCAATCTAGACCAGAGGTTCCCAAACTTTTTTTTCTCATAGACCACTTTCAAAATTTTGCTGGTTTCGGTCAAACTCGACAAAAAATGTGAAGATTAGATCTAATTAAGAGAATTTGCGTTGCGGCTGAGTTTCAACCATGAATTAACAGTTTTCGAAAAATTGCGAGAATTGATTGGTTTATTAATTAATTGATTGTGCTGTGAGTGGATGTCAAAAAAGTAAAAGTGGCCAATCAAAAAAGTTATTCCATCCAACTTTACATTTTTGACATCTTACTCACAGCACAAGGAGCATTTTAGTTTTTCACTATCGAAAACAGATAAATTTTTGTGGACCCCCGCTTATACGAATTGCGAACCCCCATTTTTTTATCACACCAACGTAGACCCCCATCGAGTCTCCCGTGGACCCCTGGGGGTCCAGCTGGACCACTTTGGGAATCAATGATCTAGACATTCAAGGATATATAAATTCCCAACAAGCTGAAAGTTAGTGAAATTGTTCAAAACATAATTACAAATATAATTTAAAAGTTTCCCATAATTCCCGTGCATGGAAAAAAATTTACTCAAGGTCAAAGGTCAAAAAAATGAGTTTATCGCGATTTTCCACTGTCAATCATCAATTATGAGGCCTAGAAATTTTTGCTCCTTAACTACTTGGATTGTCGAACAACAACAGGGTATCTTTTTGGGTCTGTATGTAAGCACTGATGGTCATGAGCTGTTAATTTTAGATTTGTAGGCATACGGTTCATACTAGAGCTGACGTATATTACATTTGTTTATCAGCGTTAATTGCGAGACCAGAGTTATGTGACCATTTTGCTAGGGTATTAATATACGTTACATACTCATGCATATATGACGATTACAACTTTTACAACTTTTTGAATTGTTATATCTCAGAAACGGTATTGATACTTATTATATACTCAATACTCATTTTATGATCTATAATTTTTGTCGGGTAATTTTATGATAAAACTTACCATTTCGCTGAAAATCGCGAAAAACTCATTCTTTAGATCTTTGACCTTGAGTGTTTTTTTTCCATATACGGGAATTATGGTAAACTATCAAATTTTATTTATAATTATGTTTTAAACAATTTTACTAACTTTCAGCTTGTTGGGAATTAATGTACCTCCACTCTTGTTTTTTTGTCTACTTTGACCGGGCTATACGTTAATCAAATATTCTATTGGACACTGTTTTTATTGTAATCGATCGAAACGGTGACAATTCTCGTATTACACCACTATCTTTGTCAAAGTGTTTCGTTAACGCTGGCTCGACACGTTGGTCCCAACGTTGGCGCAAACGTTGGTCTGTTATTATGGTAAGGCGTACACACGTTGGCCATTATTACTAGTTTCGTCCCGTCAGAGCCGACGTGAAGATGTCTGAACGAGTTGCATGACTACTTTTCTTTCTATAAAAACGATATGTGCTCATCAACGTTTCTCGCTTTTTTTTTCCTCGACTAAAAAATCATACCCATATCTCTTTCAACGGTACTCCACGCGCAAATTTTTGTTTTTATGACCCTTCCGACTGAGCAAATCGCCACCATGTTGGATGGATCGCAAGCGCTTAGGCAAATTCCTTTGATAAAACCGACACGCGGCGGCCAACTCCCAACACATACCCCAGCGTTGGAGCGAATACTATTTTCTAGATCAACACGTTGGACGAGTGGCGCTGTCGCCGACTTTGGGACCAACGTGTGGAGCCGGCGTAACAAAGCAAGTCTTTACATATGTCGGTGTCAGCACAAGTGTCAGTTTAATATCGGTTAAAAATTCTGACAGCTGCATTTACCGTCGCACCGACATACGATGAACACGTGTAAGGATGGAATTTGTTGTGTAATCGGGAAAACTCGCAAAATACTTCGTTATCCAATTTATGTAGCTTTATATTTGAGAAAATATGTATAACCTATAAATAATTTCACCAAATCCTGTCTCGTAACATGAGTTACGATAAATCTGAGTAAAAGGTATTGACACAATCTCAGCGGTGCGGCACTGCTGCAGAAAAAGAAATAAATAATGAAAAAACAAAAATTATACAATTTAAGCCCTATCAAAAACAACCAGTAGACTTACAAATAATTTGTAACAATTTAAATATAGAAGAAACTGATACTTTACACTTTTAGGTATTACAAGGACACACACATGCGCTGGATCCACCACATCGAAAAAACTAAAACTAAATTGTCCCAATTTATATACGGCCTTTCAGCCCTCAAAGTTAACACTAATCGCGAATGTAGCTTATCGGCATACTATGCATAAGATGCGTGGCTCCGATATGTAATCCTTATGTGGGGTCACAGTACCTACTAAAGCTCATGTCTATTCGTTCTGCAAAAAAATTTATGCGCATCATATTTTAATATACGTCATAGACAATCACGTAGACCGCTCTTCATTAAAGAGAAAATTCTAACTTTACCGCGTATCTACATATTAGAAACAGCAATGTTTGATAAAAAGCACATACATCTTTTCGATTTTGTTAAAAGCAACCGCCGTAATAAAAAACTTATTCTTCCAGAACCCCGAATAGAAATGTTCAGAAACAGTCCTCGTTATGGAAGTATCCTTATTTACAATAAACTTAATAACACACTACTAAGAATAGAAAAAGAACAAATCTTTAAAAGCAAACTGAAACAAATATTAATAAATAAAGGCTATTACCAAAGACAAATGTATATAAATGATAAAAATATAGATATAAGCTAATTGGTACTGTGCTGTAATGTAATACATACCTTTAAAGTGTCATAAATAATGAATGATTAATAAAGAAATACATAGATATTATGGTATGCACATAAGTATACTGTAGTAAATAAAGACTGATTAAGAAATACATATAAATATTGAATATAGACCCAGTATATCTATAAATAGATAGATAGATTTATATAATATGAATACAAAATAGCCCTCACTGTTGCAGTATCAGGGCGTCACTTTGTAATAAGTACTCTGTATTATTATTAAGTGTAAAAGCAAAATAAAGAATTGAATTGAATTATGCTAAGCCAAAACCATTATTGCTGGCACAGTACACGCTCCACTTTCTTTGGTTTTACTTTCTTATCTTTTTCTTGTATGTTATTTCTTGTTGTGTGTGTTAATGTTTTGATTCCTTTGTGTTTATGTGAATAAATGTTTCATCTATCTATCTGATGGCCTCTGATTTATGTGACTTATCGCACAAAATCAACTCTTTCTGAAGAGTTACAACTTTTTAATGAAATGTCGATTTTGACTGTAAAATTTTCATATTTACTCCAGCTATTGACAGTATTTGCTGCCACTATTACAGCTCAGAGAAGTTGTCCGATTTTTGAATCTTGATTTGTTTTGTAGTCTAGTCGACAAATTCAAACTTGTGTTAATACTTGATCAAGGTCTTAAAAATATGTGCGATAGCTCGTTGGATTCGGAATGACGTATAGAAAAATGTATTCGAAGGATTTTACTGCATGATAAAAATTGCAAAAGTTATCAAAAATTAATATAGACATAGACAACGTTTATTTTGCAACTTTAGCACACAAATATAACAATCTTATCAATTTAAATAACATGATTAAGATGAAAAAAAAGGTATTTCGTTTTTTGGCAATTACTCAAAAACTATTTATATTTATAAAATTTTAAAAAAAGATTCATAAAGAAGAGAAAATTTCCATACAAAAAATTTTTGCTCCCGAAACTCTACCTCCATTATTTACAATTTTAATTTCGAGCTGAAAATAGGGCCCCGCGCGGTCGATATAGCATAGCCGCGCTACCGCTAAACAGATTATATTACATAAAACATTTTTTTAGGATTAAATATCAATAGCAAATTTTTAAAAAATTATGGTATCATCAAAACACTTTAAAAAATAAAGTCCTGTTAGAATTTTACAAAATCTTGACTTTTCAATAAGTTGTACCATTGTTAACTAAGTCATTTTTCGTGGGCTTTCATTTTTTCAAAAGACAGTATAAAAGTTTAAATATTGGCCTATACATTGTTGGCTTCTTGGAGCTCTTCTTATACATATACTTAACAAGACCACGTTATAAAAGCATCTTACATTTGTTTATTTTGTTTATTATAATTTTATAAGTTACCAAAAAATTTAAATCTTCGAAAATGTTGTAAAAACTTTTTTTAAAAGCAAATGTTGAGTTAGGCAGTGGCGAGCATTCCATACAAGCAGAAAAGCAGTGCCTACCCTAGGGTATTCAAGGAAAATAAAACAAAAATTAAATATATAATGAACACTAACGATCACAGAATCAAACGAATATAAACGTTTTACTAAATCACGTTATCTACATTATATTTTTAACGAATTTAAAATTTTTCAAAACAGCGCCATCTAAACTAGTTACTAGTTCAACATTAGAACTAGTAAGAAGAGAGAGTCGTGCCGCTCGCCGCCGCCGCTAGATGGCGAAGCTTATAAGCACTCGTTTGAAATGCCTTTTTTGTTGAAAAATGCTGGCTTCTGATTGGCTGCTTCGCCTCCCCCGCGAAAAATTAACGAACTGATTGTATGGCGAAAAAAGCTCTGCCTATAAAGCGATGCTACCAAATTGAGAAGTGTCAATATTTGGTAAGTTTGGAAGGGCTGTTATAGATTTTTAATTTTGCGGCATTTTTTTCTTATTGGATTGTTTTTCTTTTGCAACTACGAACGAAAACTTTTGCAAATTATTGTTTTATCAGTTTATAGTGATTATTAGACATTTGTTTAGAACAAAATGAGTACAATAAGTTGTGAAAAGTGTGGTGATGTTTGTTTGCCGAAACTGCGTAATTTTTCAAGTTTTACCTTTTCAAGAAAAAGTAAACATTATCGCAAAAGGCCGAGTAAGACATTTTAATACTAAAATATACGACATTCATAATAATTGGCTCACGGGCTGTGTGCATGCTAACCGCTTATTTTGTGTTCCGTGCATTTTGTTTTCAAACTGTTTGAATAACCTTATGTTGTTTTAACTAACATTCTAAAATCTTAATAATTTTCATCACTAAAAGTTCACTGCCTACCCTGCCTAAAATGTCCATGCACGCCACTGGAGTTAGGTATGGCTATTTTTGCATTTTATAGTGCCATCGTCCAACGTTGAAAAAAATGTTTACGGCATTTGTCAATAAATTTTTAATAAACAAATATACTAATTAATTTTTTTTAGAAATGTTGTTTTACAATTTTGTTTTCAAGGGAAAAATAATGATTTAAAAGAAAATTTTGATTGTTTAAAACCATTCTTTACATATTTTTATTGTTTAAACAATTGGTTAAGAAATGATTTCTTCTTAAAAAATCATAATTACCATTTCTCAATAAAGTAACCTAAAAAAAATGTTTATAAATAAACTAGCTTTCCGCTCGCGGCTCCGCCCGTGTGGACTACAGGTTATATCGTGCCCAACTGTGGGATAAAATGTAGCCTATGTCCTTTCCCAGGCTCTAATCTATCTCTGTACCAAATTTCATCAAAATCGGTTCAGTAGTTTAGGCGTAAGCGGACAGACAGACAGACAGAGTTATTTTCGCATTTACAATATTTGTATGGATTAATTATTATTGTTTATTAACTTGACAATTGTTTATAAACAAATACAGATAGCCATAGTATTTTTATTTGAAAACTTAAAAAAATAACGAAAACAACCATGCACCTATATCAAATTGAAAATGTTTTCTTTATATAACATATTTTTTAATTTAAAAAAAATTCCCCACTTTGTTATACATGGTTGTTTTTGTAATTCTTTTTAAGTTTATATATGGTCAATGGTCATCTGTATTTGTTTATAAACAATTTTCAAGTTAATGAACAATTAAATTATTTATAAAAAAAAAATTTTGGTTAGTCTATTGAGAAGTGGTAATTATGATTTTTAAGGAAGAAGTCATTTCATAACTAATTATTTAAACAATAAAAATATGTAAAAAATGGTTTTAAGCAAACAAATTTTTTTAAATCTTTATTTTCCCATGGCAACAAAATTGTAAAAAAAAATTTTTTTCAGCATTGGACGATGTCTCTATAAAATGCAAAAATAGCCATAACTCAACATTTGATTTAAAAAAAAATACTACATTTTCGACATGTTTCATTTTATGTTAACTTAAAAAAATAGAATAAACAAATTTAAGATGCTTTCATAACGTGGTCTTGTTAAGTGTATGTATAAGAAGAGCTCCAAGAAGCCAAAAATTTATAGGCCAATCATTTAAACTTTTATACTGTTTTTTGTAAAAATGAAAGCCCACGAAAACTGACTTAGTTAACAATAGTATAACTTATTGAAAAGTAAGAAAAAAAATATATGGTGCCATCAGAACACTTTACGGAAGGACTTCATTCCGTAAAGTGTTCTGATGGCACCATATTTTTTTTTAAATTTTCTATTGATATTTAATCCTATAAAAAAATGTTTTATGTAATAGACTCTGTTTAGCGGTAGCGCGGCTATGCTGTATCGACCGCGCAGGCCCCTATTTTCAGCTCTAAATTAAAATTGTAAATAACGGAGGTACAGTTTCGGGAGCAAAAATTTTTTGTTTGGAAATTTTCTCTTCTTTATGAATCTTTTTTTAAAATTTCATTAATATAAATAGTTTTTGAGTAATTGCCAAAAAACGAAATACCTTTTTTTTCATCTTAATCATGTTATTTAAATTGATAAGATTGTTATATTTGTGTGCTAAAGTTGCAAAATAAACGTTGTCTATGTCTATATTAATTTTTGATAACTTTTGCAATTTATATCATGCAGTAAAATCCTTTATATATGGTCATCTGTATTTGTTTATAAACAATTTTCAAGTTAATGAACAATTAAATTATTTATTAAAAAATTTTTTTGGTTATTCTATTGAGAAGTGGTAATTATAATTTTTAAAGAAGAAGTCATTTCTTAACTAATTATTTAGACAATAAAAATATGTAAAAAACGGTTTTAAACAATCAAAGTTTTTTAAATCATTATTGTCCCATGGCAACAAAATTGTTAAAAAAAATATTTTTCAACGTTGGACGATGTCTCTATAAAATGCAAAAATAGCCATAACTCAACATTTGATTTAAAAAAAATTACTTCATTTTCGACGTGTTTCATTTTATGTTAACTTAAAAAAAATTTGAATAAACAAAATAAACAAATTTAAGATGCTTTCATAACGTGGTCTTGTTAAATGTATGTATAAGAAGAGCTCCAAAACTTTTATACTGTTTTTTGTAAAAATGAAAGCCCACGAAAAATGACTTAGTTAACAATGGTATAACTTATTGAAAAGTTAACAAAAAAAATTATTCTAACGGGACTTTATTCCGTAAAGTGTTCCGATGGCACCATATTTTTTTATTTATTTTTCTATTGATATTTAATCCTATAAAAAAAATGTTTTATGTAATAGACTCTGTTTAGCGGTAGCGCGGCTATGCTGTATCGACCGCGCGGGGGGAATATGCTGTATCGACCTATTTTCAGCACCAAATTAAAAGTAGAAATAATGGTGGTAGAATTATTATTCCGGAAGCAATAACTTTTTTTGAAATTTTCTCTTCTTTATAAATCTTTTTTTTAAATTTCTTAAATATTAATAGTTTTTGAGTAATTGCAAAAAAAACGAAATACCTTTTTTCCTTAATCTTAATTTGTTGATAACTTTTGCAATTTTTATCATGCAGTAAAATCCTTCGAATACATTTTTTTATACGTCATTCCAAATCCAAAGAGCTGTCGCACATATTTGTAGGACCTTTATCAAGCATTAACACAAGTTTGAATTTGTCGACTAGACGATTGCACTACCTGAATAATCGTATGCCTTCGTTATTAGAGATTCAAAGGATGTTTTTTTTTTTGAACTGGTATTGAATTTCACTCGCTGTAGTCTTATTGGCAACTTCATTTGTTGCCAAATTTTCTCCCTCGGCGGAGGTTTGCGTAAGTGGTGGGGGGTAAAAATGTACCGCAAAAGGGATATTTTTGCAATTTTTCGTTAATATCTCGTAAAGGACCTGCAATATCGAAAACTGTCCTTCATAAAAGTTGGAGGGCACTTAATCCTGCGTAGGATAAGACCAGATTCATATTTTTTGGACTACCCGTTCTCATGCTTTAGCTCATCAAAGTTGTATAAAGCGTCAAGCAGGCTAAGCGAAAAAGAGTGGCCCCCTAACGACGGATTTGGTCATTCTTTTAGGTGGTGTACTGGTAGGCCCTAAGATCACTCTATGCTTAATATCAGTCCTCGATCTTGTTTTGTTTTCTAGTTATTTAGGATAATGTCGAAAAATCAGGGTGTCACTGAAAGTGTCATATTTTGTAAATTGTTCAAGTTAGATTAACCAAACAAAATCATGTTTAATAATAATAAAATAGACTACAAAATGAATACTTTTTTATTATTCTAACTTGAATAGTTTACAAAATATGACATTTCAAGTGATACTCTTGATTATTTTTTAAGAAAAAGAAAAATTGATTTTAAAAATGAAGTTTAAGGATATGATGGTGATTAAAAATATGAATTTTATATTTTATTTTATTATTATTAAACATGATTTTGTTTGGTTAATCTAACTTGAACAGTTTAGAAAATATGACACTTTCAGTGATACCCTAATTTTTCAACATTATCCTAAATAACTCGAAAACAAAAGAAGATCGAGGACTGATATTAAGCATACAGTGTCACCTGAAAGAATGGCCAAATCCGTCGTTAGGGGGCCACTCTCGTTCGCTTAGCCTGCTTGACCCTTTATCCAACTTTGATGAGCTAAAGCATGAAAACGGGTAGTCCAAAAAATATGGATATGGTCTTATCCTACGTAGGATTAAATGCCCTCAAACTTTTATGAAGGACAGTTTTCGATATTGTAAGTCCTTTATGAGATATAACCGAAAAATCGCAACAATATCCCTTTTTGGATACATTTTTACCCCCCACCACTTATGCACACCTCCGTCGAGAGGGAAAACTTAGGATAGTATTATTTGGCAACTAATGAAGCTACTAAAACAATAAAATCTCTTGTAGGATTTAAATCCGATTTGAATTTTTTGTTGGTTTTATTCTATTGACCTATTAACTCTAGCTGGTATTTACAGGTTACAATCCAGCTGAACTTCGAGGTACTAAAACTGGAGTTATTCTAGGCGTCAGTATGACAGAGTCGGAAAATGACTGGTTTTATGAAAAAATGGAGGTTAATGATAATGGAATACTTGGGTAAATTATATAATTATTAAATTAAAAAAACAATTTGTGCTCTACCCTGACACAGACCTACGCTTTCGTACCTTTTGCTGTGGAGACCACGGTTTGCTGGGGAGCAAAGGCTAAAAGTTTTGTGGCAGAGCTCGGGCGGCGTTTAAGGGAGTGCACAGGGGACTATCGCACTCAGTCGTTCTTGGTGCAAAGGCTAGCCATAGCGATCCAGCGTGGCAATGCTGCCAGTGTTATGGGGTCCTTTGCGCCAGGATCGACTGTAGGCTGTTTAACAGACTGAAATATCAGTCTTATTGATATTGTTTTGTAATTTATGTTATGACCGATTATGAATATATAGAAAATAGTTTTTATAGAAAAATATTATATTATTAGGTTTTAGAAACTTATTGCTTAACAAGTTTTGGTTTAGCTTAACTTATTCGTGTGTTAAAAGTTAAGAAAGGCCTTCAATTTTGACGTTTGTCAGTGATGTTGTGCTAGTTAACCCGTTGTGTGCTTGTTTACGCCGCGTGCGATACAAATCTCGTACACCATGTGTTCGAAAAGCACGCGAACTGCCACGGCCGCCTTTTACACAGTCGATAACTCAATGTCAAAGTGATTCCCAGTGGTTTTAGAACCACATGATGCCTTCTCCGACAGAAATGATGGCGTGAGTGTATATGGTACAAAACATAAATCTTTGAACATTTTAATATAAATTTACCGGAAATTAATGTTTCTAATGCGTGTTTGTAAATATTTCATGTAATATTTACAAACACGCTTATTATCTACAGTCGCACAGAGTTAGGTTTTGCGTCAAGGAAATTGTAACCAGCATTTTTTTTCTATAGATTTTTTTATTAGTATAAACATATTCATTTTGTATAACTTTAGAGTTGCAGCGCGGCTGTCAAAAAAAATGTCGAAAACTGACCAAACAGGTTTTTTGCGTTTTACCGTTAAACTACGCGTCTGGTGGTAAAAAAAGTTATGTAATAACAAATAGCAATAACAAGACGAACAAAATGAGTTTTGTTAAGTACCAATCGTTTTGGTAGTTTTTGCGCAATCCGCAAAAAACCGCGTTTTTTGGCCATTTTTTCGAAATTCAATAACTCTCGTTGCATATTATATAAAGATCTGAAGTTTAGACTGAAGGTAGATATTATATCTTCTAACATTTGGACCAAATTTTAGCTCAATCGCATTTAAACTTTTTGCAAACCGCAGCAAAAACTGAAAAATGGTCCTCTTTGTGATCAACGTTTTAGGGACTTGCACTCACTTAAACTTTATGAAACTTTGATATGATGTAGAGAAGGATTAAAGAAAGAAAATCAAAGGTTTCAAAAGTCTCTACGTAGTCTATAAACTTTTTAGGGCCATTTTAAAAGAGGACCGTTTTTCAATTTTTGCTGCGGTTTGCAAAAAATTTTAATGCGATCGAGCTAAAATTTGGTACATATATTAGAAACTGTAATGTCTACCTTCAGTCCATTTTTTGTCAAATTTTAGCTCTTTGTATAATATATAACGAGAGTTATTGAATTTCGAAAAAATGGCCAAAAAAAACACATTTTTTTGCGGATTGCGCAAAAACTACCAAACCGATCGGGACTCAACAAAACTCATTTTGTTTGTTTTTTTATTGCGGTTTTTTGATACATAACACTTTTACCGCCAGATGCGTAGTTTACCGGTAAATCGTAATAAACCTGTTTTGACAGTTTTGGTCTTTTTTTTTGACAGCCGCGCCGCACTTCTAAAGTTGTACAAAATGAATATTTATCCTAATGGAAATATCTATAGAAAAAACATTTTTAATTGCTGGTCACAGTTTCCCAGATTTTAGTACTGTGATCGGCTAATTCTGTCCGACACTTTTTTACATTTGAAAAATAATAAATATTACTAAGCCACATTTTTTTTTAGGAATTCACGGTCAATGTTCGTCAACCGAATATCTGAATGGTTAGGAGTCAGCGGTCCATCATATGTTGTAGATACAGCGTGCTCAAGTTCTATGTTTGCTCTACAACATGCCTTTGCAAATCTGAAGAGAGGAACTTGCGATGCATTCCTTGTGTGTGGAAGTAACCTAGTACTGCATCCAAATGTTTCACTGCAGTTTCAAAGGTATTGCTTTCATGATACAATTTCGATTAAACAAAATTAAGCTTTATCGAAAGGCTTAAAAACTGTTTATAGCATTCTGCAAAGTTAATCAAAACTTAATTTAAGTGAACTTCAATACTCATTTCATTGTCTTGGATATAGGATAAAAGCTGCAAAGGGATTTGGGTAAATTATTCAGCTGAATACAGCTTATCATACACACGGCAGAACATCAGGCTATAATTGTTAACCTTGACGTCGCCCTTATCTCGCTCGTAATAGCGTCGGCTTTCGTAGTGCAAATGGGTAGCCTGACATGCTGCTGCCTTCACATCAGCTTATAAGTTGGTATGACGGTCAGAACGAAAAGATGCCAAGTACTTTAGAACTTGTCAGTAAATTATAAACAAGTTATAAAAAAATAAGCGTTCACTTGACATTGTAACTTACATCTTAATAAATACAGTAAAGATGAATTATTTTAAAAATACCTTTTAATACAGAAAAATTAGGTTTTGACCTAGGCATTGATAATTACTGAGCGGGACCTTTTGGAATGTGTTCAGACACCTTCCAGGTTGATACTCTGGAAAGTCCCAAAACGTCCCAGGTGGGATAGTCGAGATAGCCTGAAAAAACTGGAACTTCCAGGAGCAGGCCTGAAGTCGTTACAAATCATGTTTTTTTTTAATTCAATCGCATTTATTACGGACAAGGCATAAAAGACTTCAGATTTACTTTCCAGTGTCGTAAAACCTGGAAAAACTGGTATTTTCTTTGAAAAAGTTAGGATGGGCTCAGAGTGATTCAAGGACGCTATTTTTAATAGTAAACGTCGGTTTAAGGTACTTTCTATTATTCTGAATATGCTGACGTTAAATATTTTCAAGCCCTGGATTCCAGGGTACCTGGCATTTTGTTGGAACGAGCCTTTAAATCTTAAAAATGATCACGACGAATTTTAAAGATTTCTAGAAATTCCATTTTGCTATTTGCAAGGGCTAAATGTAAGGCAAAATGCAAACTTATGGCAAAATAAACACCATACCAAAATTTCTAGTAAAAATCCAGACATCATGGAATCCATAAACTGAAAATATTTGACGTCAACGTATTCAAAATAATAGAAAGTGCCCTAAACCGTCGCTTACTATTAAAAATGGCGTCTTGCCATCGCTCTTAGCCAATCCTAGCTTTTTCAAAGAAAATTCCAGTTTTTTCAGGTTTTTTGGCACTGGAAATTAAAAGTGAAGTTTTAGATGTCTTGTCTGTAAAAACTGCGATTGCATAACAAAAAAAACGTTATTTGTACCGGTTTCAGGCCTGCTCCTGAAAATTCCAGTTTTTCTAGGATATCTCTGCTATCCCACCCGTGAAGTTTTGGGACTTTCCTGAATGTTATCCTGAAAGGTGTCTGAACATATTCCAAAAGGTTTCGCTCAGTAATTATCAATGTCTTGGTTTGAAGGGAAAAGAAAAGAAAAGGGCCTAATTTTATCAGAGTATTTCGGCAAACGTCACATTTCAATAATTACTTACCAAGTCATCACGTCACATATTGTCAAATTTCACTCATTTTAAAACTTTCTGGTTTACACGTATTTATTAGCATTTTTAGTATGAAAACATTTGCTACAGATTAGGAGTGTTATCACCTGATGGACTTTGTAAATCTTTCGACAACAGAGCAAATGGATATGTGCGATCTGAAGCTATTGCAGCCTGCTTTTTACAGAGACCAAAAGATGCAAGGAGGTAATATTTTAAAATATCGATTTTTCTTATTGACGTGGACAAAAACAAACTAAACGGTTTAAAGATACTTATGACAGTAGATATCTAATTTTATTCAGCAGTTCTTCATTTTAACCACATTCATTAGCTGACAGAAATCTATACTGTAAAAATGTAAAGAAGAATATAATTATATCCCACCAAAAGCATTTGCAAAGCAAAAGGAAAGCATATTCATTCACTCGCTGCCATTGACAGCCATAGGAAAACTCCTTCGGACTTATAGTAAAATGTAAATGAGATAAACCTCTGGTCTATACATATATAAAAATAACTCCAAGAAATAGTGCTCTGGCTTACGTCGAAAAAAGGCCGGAACATTTCGCTTCCGGAAACCAGCACCAAATTTTTATGTGTGGTTAGGCATGTCACCTGGACCCCAAATCTGCCGAGAGTCACTTCGTGAGGTGTCAAGGTCACCAGTTATGACGTCATCAATGTGGCCGCCGCCGCGTTTTAAAAAATATAAATTACTCATAAATTACGCAGTGTACATGTACGTGTGGGGTATCAAATGAAGGGATATTAAATATGCTGCATTATTTTCATTGAATGTAACTGCGTAAATATGAAAACAACAAAAATATAGGACAAATAAGACAAATTACAAAAAAAATAATACATATTTATTTTTATAGCTAGAGAACCATTTATATTACAGAGAAAAAATGTAGGGTACAAATAATTCTACGTTATTCGTGTAAGTATAGTTTACAATTTAAATCATCACAATCGGGTGAAAAAAGCCATAGTTATGCTGGTTTAACTAAAGTGCGGCGGATGCCATATATTCAACCGACGTCGCCGGCGTGTTTTGAAAAATGTTAATTATACTTAAATTACGCAGCGCATATGAATGTTTGGGGTATCAAATGAAAGGATATTAAATTTTCTGCATTGTTTTCATTAAATGTAACTGCGTAAATATGAAAACAACAAAAATATAGGACAAATAATACAAATTACAAAAAAATATATATATTTATTTTTATAACTAGATAACCATTTGTATTACAGAGAAATAATGTAGCGTACGAATAATTCTACGTTATTCGTCTATAGTATAAAATTTAAATCATCGCAATCGGGTGAAAATAGATATACGTAGTTATGCTGGTTTAACATAAGCGCGGCGGATGCCATATATTCAACCTACGTCGCCGGCGCGTTTTGAAGTGTCTAAATACAGTGAACTGCGCAACACACATGTATGTATGTATACATTCGGACATGAAATGAAAGCATATTTAATATGCTCTAATTTTCTAATGTAATGTACTCTGCGTAAATATAGAAATAAGAAAAATGTGTAACAAATAAATCGAATTAGAGAAAAAAATATGATTATTTATTTCTATAGCCAGAGAACCATTACATTAGAGACAAAAAATGATTTCTTCGTATAATTTTATGTTATTTTTCTATAGTTTAAAATTTAAATCATCTAAATCGGTAAAAAACAGACATAGTTCTGCCAGTTTAAAGATAGTTCGGCGGACGCTAACAACGCGACATGGGTAAGGCTCACGAGCGTTTTTTCCGCCCGTTCCAGTGTGTTATGAATATTGATGCATACTAACGATGGCCGTTTCTACTAATAATCAGGATGAAGACTTCACTTGGAAGAGAAACTACTTGCATCAATGCTTGTGCATCAATATTCATAACACACTGGAACGGGCGGGCAAAACGCTCGTGAGCCTTAACCCACATTTATGCCCATGAGTAAACTAGTATTTCAAGCTCTTTCTGATGAACTAAATTTTATATAGCCTCGTAAAGGGTAATTTTAAATTACATACTTTCAAACTAGTGTGCAGCTTTTAATTTACGCTAGGTGCAAAGAGAATTAAGTGTGTTATATTTTTAATTTTAATCTATCTAACTTATAAAAATCAGCCTTCATATATAATCTAAATATAAAAGGACGGTCTACGCTCTTGAGCATGCACCTTCACACGCACAAAGGAGAGTGCAATTTAAATCGTTTTTCACGCATCGGCACCTGGAACACCTCTCCTTGCACTTGCATGACACAAGTTCTTTGCAGCTCAAGCTAGCATCCGGAATTGTTTTCCAGACTGGTGTGTAGGCAGGACCGTTGTCTTTTTTTTCTAACCTAAAATAACCACACATAAAAATTTGGTGCTGGTTTCCGGAAGCGAACTGTGTTTTCTGTAACGCCAGGCACTAAAACAGATAAACCAAGTGTACAGGTTTTGATATTTTTTGAAATGCCTCAAAAATATTTAAGAATTAACTAATATACTTTCACTCTTACTGAATGAAGGGCATACGCACGACTGATTTATGCAAAAACCAATTGCGATGGTTACAAAGAGCAAGGCATAACTTACCCAGCTGGACAAATACAGAAGCAGCTGCTACAGGAGTTTTACGACGAATGTAAAGTAGATCCCTCTACCCTGGAATACATTGAAGCACACGGCACTGGTAAGTTTAATACTTTATGAAAAGGAAACTCTAAAAAGAACCACATAAATGTTATTAACAGCAATCGGTTAAACCTTCGCGTGCTTTTTGAACACATACTGTACGAGATTTGTATCGCACGCGGCCGTAAACAAGCAAGCGACGGGTTAATAATTCTTCGTTATAAAATGCCATTATTTATGGTTATTTAAAATCTAAATTTTGCGAAATAGTTGGATATTCCACCGAGTTTAATGTGGCAAAATTAAATTGTACATCAACAGGTACTGCAGTAGGTGACCCCGAAGAGTTGAAAGCTATTGATGACATATTTTGTAAGGGTCGAAAAGAACCTCTCCTCATCGGTAGTATTAAGTCCAACTTAGGTCACAGCGAACCTGCTTCTGGACTTTGCTCCATAGCTAAGGTAATATTTACGATACTAATTTAAAATAAATATATAAATAAATTCAAGTAAACACAGCAGCATCTAGACACGCAGTAGCGTGTCAAAGCCAAAGTTCAAGAAACTGGCGAGCCGCACCGTGTGTAATTTTACACGAACCATTTGGAGCCACTTTTGAACCCCTCATAACTCAAAAACTATTGCACATAAACATGTCAAATTTGGCTCATATATTGGGATCCGCAAGACAAATATGTGCTTCAAATTTCATAAACACACCAACAACGGTTATTGAGATATTAACGTCCGAAAATCGTCATTTTTATTACTGACCTATAGATCAAAACTATAATCCAGTTCCGGATGACCTCGAAATTTCAAATTTGTCATCCAGATGGATAGTTGGGTTCAGAAACTAGTAAATTTTTATCACTTTATTAAAAAAAAATGATTATGTTAGGAACACTTACTTATAGTGCCTATAATGTAAGAATCAGCAATCAAAATTGATGACAGCCTGTCTTAATGGTGCCTACTAATAATTTCTATGCAAAAAGTAATAATATCCCATCAAAAACATAAATGTGAAATGAGAGCCAAGCTGTTCAATATTATGATATATATGCCTTGGTTGTAGACTTCAACCACAAATAAAGTGAGATCTAAATGGGTGCCAAGTGTAATGGTCCAGTCCTTAAATTTATTTATAACAACTTTAAATATCATTTCTTCTTATAACTTACGATAAATTTACGAGGTGGTATCGCCGAAAAACAACATAAATAAAGTAGACGAGATTTATAGGAAATAGGAGTTTAATTAAATTTAAAACTTACAAAAAATTCGACTCTGTGACCAAAATTAAAAAAAGAAAATTGCACAGTTAAAATTTAAAAAGAAAACTATAACTTAACAGAAAGGTTGACCAATCTATTTAAACCGCTTATAACATATGGAAATTTTGTTTAGGAAAGAATATCTAATAATATCATACATAAAATTGAATCATGTGGCCCAACTGTAATTAATTGTTATCTGATCCAAATAGGAAGATAATATTTAATTCGTTAACGAACAAAATTCCTACCTATTTGACCGATAAATCTATTGCTGACACAATTGGCTATTTGTTAAAAAATTATAAATTTAGGGAATGGTACTAATGGACTTAGTTATAGGTCTTCTTGGGGCCGCTGGTATATCCGCTATGAAATTGTGGCTCGAACTGGTTTGACTTAAAATCACTGTGGTCTCTACTCAATCCCATAACATGATGTCTACGTTTCCCATTAACGTTTAATCCTGATAGCTCGAATTCTACTATCTTAACTCCTTGCGTGGGCCTGGGTGTACCAGCTTCTTCGATCTTTATAGACTCCGATATGAAATTTGCTATCGTTGTTTTGCCACTCGTGAACAAAATTTTCACAAAACTTTTCTAAATAACATTAACATACATTTGAAGGTCCAAACAACAGTATCTTCAGTAAATGCATAGTATTTTTATTATTTCTACAAAATACACTTATTTTTTACCAAAAATCCTCACGTTTTTTCAATCAATCCCAAAAAAAAATTGACAACTTCAATCCTAAACCAAAAAGCAAAAATGGATATAGTTCTAAAATTTTGAAATCTATAGAATAAAAAAGAAAACTAGACCGGAAAGAATTAGAGGACATAAAAAAGATCGCAAGCAGAAATGCTGCAGTACTTAATTATAATTCTTATATGATAAAAAGCCAAGTCAGACCTTAGGCTTCAATATATTATCCTAAGTTATAAGAAGAAATGATATTTAAAGTTGTTATAAATAAATTTAAGGACTGACCATTAAACTTGGCACCCATTTAGATCTCACTTCTTTTGTGGTTGAAGTCAACAACCAAGGCATGTATCATAATACTGAACTTGGCTCTCATTTCACATTTATGTTTTTGATGGGATTATCTATTTTCAATAAGACTCTTTGTAACC
Source organism: Aproaerema taeniolella (assembly GCA_949987775.1). Classification (NCBI taxonomy): domain Eukaryota; kingdom Metazoa; phylum Arthropoda; class Insecta; order Lepidoptera; family Gelechiidae; genus Aproaerema; species Aproaerema taeniolella. The sequence continues at coordinate 11,293,153 of OX465253.1, forward strand.
TCTTAGGACAGATCAGGGCAAAACCTATTTTCATTTCAGGCAAACATAGTTCAATAAATTAAAATAAGACTTAACTTTAAATCGAAGCGCTCCTAGCCCATTGGTAACTAAATCAAATCAAATCAAATCAAATTATTTATTTGCAAGAACACAGTATAGTAAAGGTGTTACATTTAAATTTGAGCCAAGATGCATTCGGCCTACATGCAGGCGTGCAAATATTTAAATAAAACAATTGTAATTGTTAGTAATGAGTGACATGTCAAGTGGCATAATTTAGTACTTATGCTAGGGCTAGTAAAAATAATTTAGTACATGTCATAGAAAATAAAAATAAAATAAAAAATAATAATAATATTAGTCAAAAATAAATAAATTATGGTAGAATGTCAATTAAAATTATACAATAATAAATTTATGTCAGAGTAGCAGCTATATAATGACCATTCACTTATTTCTGTATTTAAAATATTCATCTAACAAAACAAAATACAGGAAACCTGATGGGTGACAATAACGTGACCATAATTGTCAAGGGCACGTTAAGCTGTGGGGCCTAGCTATTATTAAAAACGTTTATTCGTTAAACCAAGCCAAAAACATTTGCTGGTATGAAAACTCTGACACCAGGGTCAGTCAAGTTTTCCGCACACTTGATTATACTTTTCAAACACAATAATAAAAAAGACTTTAAACCATTATTATGACTACTTTTAGCTATGCGTCACATACACAACTGGATACATCCCACCCAATATCAACTATGTTAACCCACGAGAAGGTGTTGAAGGTTTAACTGAAGTTCGACTACGAGTTGTCACAGAGAAGACTCCCTGGTACAAAGGTTTATTTGGTGTCAGCAGTTTTGGTTTTGGAGGAGCTAATGCACATGCTCTTTTAGACAACATTGCTAGAGAAAAGGTAAGTTGATGGGCTTTCAAGAGTAGGATACAATTGATTTAATTAATTAATTAATGTTCAAGTTCACTTTGATGATGAGTAATACATAATTTTTAAATATTGAAACGAATCAACATTAGAACTTGATGTTAAATAGTGCGAACATGTCCGTCTAAATGGAAATTTTGTGAATTTTAAGGGAAATAATGGCAAGCCAACAGACGAGCTGCCGCGATTAGTTTGTGTATCAGGACGCAGCAAATCCGCTGTCGACAAAATTTTCGATTATTTAGAATCTCGGCCAATAGACATTGACCAAATCGCTTTATGGCATCATGTTTACGCACGTAATATTCCAGGGCACAATTTTCGAGGATATGTTCTTCTGCGTAAGTGTTTGAAGGCTATGATCATTTTATTTATGGTATTAAGGTGTTTTTTGTTTATAGTGTTTTGTTTGTTTTAGGCCAAGTTGCTTAAATTAAATAAATAACAAATAATGGATAGTAAAGACAACTAGCCTCAATACTTCACAAAACACAACTTTTTCTTGGTTTTTCGTTGCTTTGGAGATTTTAAATTAATGTTGGCTTCAAAATTACAGGTTCCACCGAAGAAAAAAGTGTACGATTGTTGCGCAATGTTCAAAATGTAAATGTCAGTAAAAAAAGAACTGTATGCTTTGTTTACTCTGGTCGTACCGACTTTTCTTCTTATGCTCGTCAGTTCATGGCTTTATCAGCGTTTAAAGATTCAATTCAAAAGTGAGTACTATTGCCTCACCAAACCTTCCTACTGTCTGTCTGTCTGTCTGTCCGTCTTTCACGCCTAAACCACTGAACTGATTTTGATGAAATTTGATACAGATATAGATTAGAGCCTGGGAAAGGACATGGGCTACATTTTATCCCACAATTGGGCTCGGTATAGTCTGTAGTCCACGCGGGCGGAGCCGCAGGCGGAAAACTAGTATTTGAAATATATATAATTATTATAATAAAACATTTTACCTACTGTGCTTTTACTCGTGCTATTCATAGCAATTATAATTGAATGTTGATGAGTATTTTTAAATACTTATCAACATTCAATTACAATTATTAAAATAAAAAAATATTTTAAAAAAACTCGGGCAATTTAGAAAAACGCTTGCTAAGAATGAGTTACTCGGAAAGAGTTATCCAAGATAAATAACAGTAATTATAACTAACTAAAATTTATTACAGATGTCACAATGTATTAGAACCTATGGGTTTCAAGTTAATCAGGTTTATTTCTGAACAACTGACTTCTAATTTATCTTTTGAACAATCTTCCCTAGTTTGCACAGTTGCTGTAAATATTGCATTTACTAATCTATTAGCTTCCATTGATGTTCAACCAGATTATATTACTGGTAAGTCCAAAACTATTCAAATACTTATTTAAAATACTGGAGGCATTGCAGATTTCATATAGTAGATTGTTAATCGAGGGTGGAAAGAATCAATTCCCGAGGTATTTAGACTATTTAGCTATAGCCCGAGTAGGAATTGATTCTTTTACCCGTGTTAAACACTCTACTTTTCATTTCGAATATGAGGAAAATAAAACTAGGTGTTTATAATAATGTTAGTAGTATCTATTTTTTTGAATTCCGTCACAGACACAGATACATAACAGATTAGTACCCCGCCAATTTATATCAACTTTTTAAATTTTAAATATGGAAATCACCGCGTAATTGTTGCGGCTTATTCCGCTCAAAGAAGTTTGCGCTAAGTTCACACTGGCTGTTTAGAAACTCACATGGCCGCAGCATTTTTTTTAAATTAGTTTTGTTTTTACATAAAACACTTCACAGCTGGCAGCAGTTCTATTTTTAAAGTTCATTCCGGCCCTTAGGTGGGAAGTAATTTGTATGAGTTTTTCCCTCCCTATGGTGGGAAGCAGCATTTTCCACCTAATAATCAGTTCAAAATAACACTACTTTCCGAGTATGAGAAATGAAAAAATCTTTTCTTATTCAATTACTTCAAAGTTCAATGTATGTCAATTATTTAATATCAATTTATTTTGTGCGATTTATAGTCACTTATAATACGCATTTGTACTTTTAATTACCTGTTCACAAAGGTTTAAAATAGGGATCCATGTAGTATAACACTTCAGCGAATAAAGTAGATCGGTCTTAAGCAGCTTCATAATTTGAATCTCATAAAACAAAGTTCTTAGTCATTGAATTTATAGGCCCAAATAAGTTTCAGAAAGAATCATCGCGCCAAGTCATTGCAAAGGTATACTGAATTCAAATTACTTTGTGTGTGTGTAGTTTTACTTCACTGCTAATTTCACTTGTAAAAAACTGTTAAAATAGTAGTTTTTGTATCTTGTTTTCGAACAGTGGAAGACTCGTTTTCGTACTGTCATAAAAATAACTATTCTATAAACTTACGAAACAGGTCAAGATATAGGTGAACTAAGTTGTGCTTACGCTGACGGATGTTTAAGCTTGGAGCAAACAATTCTTGCAGCATATAATATAGCTCTGGAAACTGAAAACATTTTTAGTAAGATCACAATGCTCACAGTGAAACATGGTCGTGAAGAGGTAAGTAAACATTTCAATTGCTTTCATCTTTTAATCTCTCGCGGAACTAAGTGATATAGGGAAAACAAAAACCAGAATAATAGGATTATGTAACCCATCAGACCTGGAACCTTAAAACTTCTGTGTGGATTGTCATCATTTTCTCTAAAAGAGCCGTTAACCGAATAATTCTTATTTCTAAAACAAGCAGACTAATATTTTATGTTTTTTTTTTATTATAAGATGGGTTAACTCTTGACCTCAATCTTGACCATAAGGTCAAAGATGAGGTCGACGATGGAGCGAGTTAACCCAGAAAATGCCTATAAAGGCACTGGTACTCCCACGCACCGACGGAACACAGCAAGCTGTTTGGCGTCGGACTTCGGTAGGAGGGTGGTCGCGAACCAGACGGCCCTTTACAGAGCCTACCACACCGCATGAGACCATAGGACGACCCCTCAGATTCAGAAAAAAATGAAGTGTCGTTGCCTGGGATGGATTACTAGGAGGCAGGTCTCATTTGTGTTTCCTTAGTCGCCTCTTACGACACCCACGGAAAGAGATGGGGTGGTGTTATTCTCTACCGATCACCACACGGTTAAAAAATATTTTATGTAATGTACCACACACTGTTTAGTCTCTATTTACTTCACGTAGGTGAGCTTGCTACAATCCTCAACCATATCTCTGTTTCACTTGTGTTAAATTGTGGTTAAAACCAAAAAATTTTTAGTAACAAAAGATCTTTTTAGTAATGTATGCTTGTTTATATAACTACCGCACTATTGAAGAAAGATATTATAACTTTTCAGCTCTCTAAACTTTGTCCAAAAGGGATCGATTTGTCATGTCACAACTCCGATTTATGTAGTGCCACGGAACCATATGAAATTGTGAAGAACTTCAAAACTACTCTACCACAAAGAGTATCGTTTAGTACATCTCCTTCATCGCCGGTGGCATGCTACTCCCAATATGCAGCTGAAATTGGTAAATTAGTCATCTATGGGGTGACATTAAATTAGTTAGCGTTAAAGGGGTCATTCTCCCCATGAAACTAAACAACGTTTTTGTGGGTTCCTAAATGAAATTCTGAAAAAAATAATTCGACTCTTCGTACTAAGGCAATCATTTGATCACGCATATTGTATAAAGTGGCGAAAATATTTTTCCATGATTCGATCTAATATATTTCTAAAGTAATACTATAGAGAGCTAATGTGGTAAAGTATTTAGAAGGTTCATTGGGACATTGACTACTTTCTACTTTGAAATATCTACCTAAACTACTGTTACGCGGGCTACGTACGTAGATATAGTTGCTACGGCATGAGCTCGCTATATTAAAAACAGACTTGAATAAACAACAATTTCATTTTTTCCTACACAGCATTAATCGTACTCAAATATCTAAAAGAAATCATTATAAAGCCTCGCTCTAAGCGATGGGTGTCTACATTAGTTCGTGATAATAAACAAGTAGACGCAAATATGTCTTCTGCAGAATATCACGCCAGTGATTTGTTGGTAAGTTTTGGCACACACTTGACTGCAATATATTAAAGACATTCTTTTATACTGTGTATTTGTAAATATTTCAGAGTACTTTTGCCTTTGAAAGGACGTCGACTTTAATTCAAGCAAATTCCATTATTATAGAAATGGGTGCTCAAAAAATATCACCGCTTTTCATCAGTCCGGCAACTGAAAAGTATGCGGAGCAAAGTAACGGATTACTCTTCTTTTTCAAAATTTTAGGAAAGTGAGTTTAAAAAATCAATAGATTTACGAGAATATTGAACACTTTAAAACCCAGTGCTGTCACAATACAAGGAAAACCATTTCACACTATTTTTTTCTAACAAGCGTTAAGCGTACAGCCCAATCGGCTTAGACTTCAAATCGGATTTAATTCCTACAAAAGGTTTTATTCTTTTAATAGCTTCATTTGTTGCCAAATAAGACTATCCTAAGTTGCCAAATAAGACTATCCTAAGTGGGGGGTAAAAATGTACCCCAAAAGGGATATTTTTGCAATTTTTCGTTTATATCTCGTAAAGGACTTACAATATCGAAAACTGTCCTTCATAAAAGTTGGAGGGCATTTAATCCTGCGTAGGATAAGACCAGATTCATATTTTTTGAACTACCCGTTCTCATGCTTTAGCTCATCAAAGTTGTATAAATCGTCAAACAGGCTAAGCGAAAAAGAGTGGCCCCCTAACGACGGATTTGGTCATTCTTTCAGGTGGTGTACTGGTAGACCCTAAGATCACTCTATGCTTAATATCAGTCCTCGATCTTATTTTGTTTTCGAGTTATTTGGGATAATGTCGAAAATCAGGGTATTACTGAAAGTGTCACATTTTTTAAATTGTTCAAGTTAGATTAACCAAACAAAATCATGTTTAATAATAATAAAATAGCCTACAAAATGCATATTCCTTAAACTTCATTTTATTTCGCTCCTTCACTATTTAACTGATGATTTTTTTACCCAACTGCGCGACGCAAAAGAGGGTAATGTGTTTATCAGCAAATGTATGTATGTATGTTTGTACCTATTTAGAGCGAACTCGTGAGCCGATTTTTTATAAATGATACGTCGTTGGATTCGTCATGACGGCGCAAATGTCATAAAAGTATAAAAATTTGGAATAATTAAAATGGCCGATTTTGGACGCCATAATGTGAAAAATAAAATATTAAAATCGACGATCTATGTCAAGTGGGGTATCGTTGAATAGGTATTTAAAAATCATGTTTAGGTTTCTTATATCGTTTTTCAATCAGAATTACCGTTTCGGATCTGTAACGATTTTCACTTAAATGTAGGATTTTAATTCGGAAATTGTTCAATTTTTATACAAGTGAAATATTTATACAAGGTGTTTCAAAAAAACCCAAAAAAAATAATAATTCAAAATTAATTAAAATTTAGCATAGTATTTCACATTTTTTATATAAAACTTTGATTTTGTAGATGTCAAACCATGCAACTGATAACTAGAGTTGTGACTATTTCACTTTTAAAATGATATTTTGGAATTTCTTTTTTTTTGGTTTTTTTTGAAACACCTTGTAATTATATACAGGGTTAACGGGAACTCGACGTATTCCTGGCAGGGCGTGATAGGGCAGCCAAAATGCAACAAATTTAACCCACTTTATGTATGGCCGAAAGTTAATAGTTTTCGAGATTTCGTTAATTTAAGATTTTTTACGAAAATACCCAGATTTCATCATTTTAACCAAAATTTTAAAATAGTTGCTTATTGGATAGATTCACATTTAACTTTTTTTATAAGTTGATAGTTTAATAAAGCTAGGAATGTTATAACTACCCAAAATTCCTTAACGGTTTTAAATCAGGAGCCGAAAAGAAGATTTAAAAAATTTCAATTTTCTTTGTAACAGGTTAAATACCGATGCCTAGGTCAAAACTTTACTATGACACCAAGTGTACCCGTTAACCCTGTATATATAGCTAATGAGGAGATCAATAAACAAATATAAATATCTGACCCTGAGTAAAAAGTGTAAAATAAAATAAATTAATTTAAAAAATAAAAAACACGACTGCGTGATAAAAATTTAAAAGAAAAAAAAACAACCCAGGGATTTTTGATGGGTCTCGACTGTTAAAATCGTTATGTTAATCAATAATATTCAATAATAAAAGTCTTGACTTCTGGACTTACTTGTTTTTATCTTTTCAGTTTTTACTACGCAGTCGGGCTTAAATTTTTTTAAATTAATTTATTTTGTCACCTGTATAATAACATTGTCACCTGTATATTTCTAGTTTGTTTGAAGCGGGCTTGGCTATGCAACTACACAAACTATACCCAGCCGTCCAGTTCCCCGTAGCTAGAGGGACGCCAATGCTATCACATTTGGTGGAATGGGAACACAGTGAGAATTGGTTAGTTTTCAATGCAATACGATAAAAAAAAATTACGGGGAATAACTAATATTTTGAAATGATTTTCAGGTCCGTGATATCCTACAGTAATGTGACCAAGCTTGATGTTTGGGAAAAAATGTATTATATCGATGTGGAAAGTGAAGACTATGACTACTTAGTTGGGCATAAGATTGATGGTAAGATTAATTTTGGTACCACATTTTTTATTGAATTTTTTCATCAAACTGCCAATGAACATTACAATGATTCTGAACATGACCAGCATTAAAAAAATGATTAACTCTTTATTTATTAAACCTTGGAGAAACATGAATAAAAACTAATTTTTTACAAAGAGATTACGTTATAAACGAAAATATTATTTTTTGAAAATGCCTAACAAAATACTGAAAGAAAACCGACTTCAAAAAGCCCAATAATAAAAAAGTTGCATATATAGTGTGCTACCTACTGATTTGTTTGAAGTCGATGCAAAGGCGGATGTACGAATAACGTATTTGGCTTGGCACCGACTTCAAACAGATCAGTAGTTACGTAGCACACTACATAGTTTTCTTTTTTTTATAAAAGGTTAATTATTTTTAGTGTAAATAATTAAAAGTAGGTGAGAAACAATGTAAGTGCTTATTTAATCTGGCGTTGTCAATGTTGATATTTTGACAAAGAACCGCGGTGCATTATGAGCGCTATCACCATCGTACTCGATTTGCAGATGCAAATGTAGTTAAATGAATTGGAAGAGAGCACGCAATTGAATACTAAACCGGGTCAAAATTCACGTATGATTTACCTTTGTTCCCGAAGTTAAAAACTTAATATATAATTTTGACCCGGTTTAGTATTAAATGATGTGTTCAAATCACGAAAGTTAAAAGTGTTATATTGGAAGAGAGCATCCTTTTTAAGTGGTATAAAAATACATTTCAGATCAGGGGGTCTGGGAAGCTAAATGTACTTCTACGCATATCGACCGTTACGTAAAATGCTCTGAGAGCAAAACGTCCATAATTCAAAATGATTGCTTGTTTTCAAAGCAAAAAGTCCTTATCGCTAAATGTTCGCAATGGTAAACGCCCCAAAGTAATTAATATTTGTACCTCTTCTCACTTCATTTTACAGAAAGTAAAAGACCTCATTAGGCCTTGCATAGTTATTGAGATTGTCAAATTAAAGCAGATTAATAAATAATATGTTCCACAGGTCGCATCATATTTCCTGCTACGGGTTACTTGGTTCTTGTTTGGCAGATGTTCGCTAACTTAACAGGACGTGAGAATACAGAAGTGTCAGTAGTTTTTGAGGACATCTATTTTCAGAGGGCGACCAATATTACAAAAGGCAGAATAATTACATTGGTAGTTATGATACACAAGGGAAGTGGAAAGTTTGAGGTTAGTTATATATTCTTTTTTGAGAATACAATTTTAGTCTTAAAACTAATTGGAATTTTGTAACTAAGTGTCGTAATTATGTTTTACATATGTTTTGACATCAGTGTTGACTTCCGTTATGCCATATTTCATTCCCATAAGAATCATCATCATCTTTTAGCAGTAGTTGTAATTCACTTCAAACTTCGCTGTCACAACCACCCATCAATATGCCAATGTGTACACCAATGTGTACATTGTACTGTGGTATGCAGACCTTCACAGAGGATCGGGCATAACGCAACTTCTTTCTCATTCGGTCATTTCGAAGAAGATAATTCGAATATCAATTTCAAAGGTTTGAAATGGTATTCGATGTCATGATTCGAAATGATTGAAGATCTGGCCTTGCGCCATTCATTGTTTGATCGTGGTGTATTCAGTGTTTGATCATTGAGAATTCATTGTTTGATCTTTGCGGATTAATTGTGTTTAGCTCGCGGAATAAATGTAATTTCGAGTATAGGCGTGCAATAGCACTTAATAAAAGGTGTCTTAGTTTTCAGCTGTGGATATATTGTAAAAAGCAAATTATATAGTTACATAGAAGGAACAGTCTTTTGATTATACTGGAGATTGAAGAAGTATCCAGCTGTTTTATTATTTGCCCCCAAAAGATACCTTGCAGTACCTATAGTAAAAACATGTTAGGGTATTGATCCAGTGTTTGAACTAAAAACTGCAACAACGTTTTTATTTTATCTTTTAGATCACCGAAAATAATATTCCAGTAGTATCGGGTACAATTTATGAAAAAAAAAACGTAAGCCAAGACTTTTGGGAGATACCGGAAACGACTTCGGATACCGAACGACAAGATTTGGAATCGAAAGTTATATCTACAAAAGATTTTTATAAAGAATTACATCTAAGAGGGTATGAATACAGGTATGTCCAAAGCTAGAAAAATAGTTTTCTTTTTGGTACCAGACATCTGCAAAGATACCTGACCACCCTTACCGGATAAAGATGAAGTTGTCTTTGACAAAACATACAATTTTAAAATCGTGATTAAGCGTAATTGTTTAGCTGACAAAACTATATTAATATACAAAATATCATTAAAAATACCTAAAACATTTCGTGAAATAACTTCATCCTAATTTCATAGGTGGTCAGGTATCTCTGCAGCTGTCTGTACTATGCATTCGAGGTCGAAAGGTAATAGCATAGCTACTCAACCTTTGATATAAAAAATAGGTCAGTAAAAAATCTGGCATATTTTCAGACAACTCAAGATTTCCTCGTAGTTCACAAAATTATCAAAAGATGACACGGTTATGCAAATAACAATTTACAAAAATCTAATTGGAGCCAATGAGGATGTAATTAGTTAAAACTGATTTTATTAACATTAATGACGGCCGGTTTGGTCGAGTGGTAGTAAATAAATAAATAAATAAACGCTACACACTCAAAGGCTCACACTAAGGTTTTCCCTTGTGTCGTGGGTCCCTTGGAACACACATAAAGACAAACACAAACACCCATGACCCGAGAACAAACATCTGCTTTTCTTACACAAATGTTTGCCCCGACTGGGGATCGAACCCAGGACCCGCCGATCAAGAGGCAGCGTCACTACCATTCGACCAAACCGGCCGTCACTACCACTCGACCAAACCGGCCGCGCTGCCTCTTGATCGATGGGTCCTAGGTTCGATTCCCAGTTGGGGTAAACGTTTGTGTAAAAAGCAGATGTTTGTTCTCGGGTCATGGGTGTTTTTGTCGGTCTTTATATATGTTCCAAATGACCCACGACACAAGGGAAACCTTAGTGCCTTTAAGTGTGTAGCGTTTATTTTTTTTATTTTCTTATTCTGACTTATTGTTTATTTATTTATGTTTATGTGACTATTCAATCAAATTGTATATTTGAGAGTTAATTGTTACTAGATCTTTGCATATTTTTTTAATTTATCGAATTGGTTCTGATGGGAATTAGTATGTTTTAATCCAAAATGGTCATAAAACGACAAATGTTGTCTAACAGTCTGGAAAGTCAGATAAACAACAAACTAGTGATTGTAATTCCATTTTCATAGTCCATTTAGCAGAGAAAGAACTGCTAAATAGACCGGAGTTGATAATTTTTAACACAAAAAAAATATAGTAGGATAAAACCCATTGGAAAAGGAAGGGAATATAACAAAATTAAAGGAAAAATATATTACGGGCAAACTGAGGTCGGGAAATGGAAGGGATCATCCCCTTAAGGGAAAAAACGGTTTATCTCGTTTTCCGGCAAAACTACAAGTCTTATGAAAAAAAACATGTTTTTTCAAATCAAATCAAATCATTTATTTCAAGCTAAACATTGCTTATCAGTACACTTCATTTCATTACATTTCTAAAAGTTTAAAATTTAATTAAATACAAATTAATTAATTGTATAAATAGTAATATTAATTAAATGTCAAAATTAATGAATCTGTCAAATAAAAATAAATAAATCTTATAATGTTAAAAGGTGTAAAATATAAAAGGTTATTAATTGGCCCATAACTGAAAAGCTGGGGCCCGCTAATGCCTACTAAAGGGCCCGTTCGACCTGCCGGCGACGGTGAGGAGGCTGTTGCAGCTGGCCCGCACTCTGTCCGCGACCCCGGTACTCCGCTTACGCATAGTGGAGTAAAAGCAATCTACACGCACCTCGGCGAGCATACCGGACGCACTACAGAAGCGAGGCAGCTGCAACAGCGCCCTCATAATATTGTTGTATTGAACGGGGATGGTATTGTATGACCTTTGCGTGTATGATAGCCACAGGTTACTCGAGTAAAAATAAGTACAAAAGACTCTGAATAACGTTATTTTAACTTCCCTCGAGCTTCGAGCAAACCTGCGTTTGCTCATATCATATTCGCCCTTACCTTCCTTTCTCGTTCAATATCAGCGTCGTCCGCGGGCGTCACAATGTGCCCCAAATATTTAAAGGTATATACTCTCACTAAGGGTACGCCGTACAGCCTGACAGGTGGGATCTCCATCGGACATTATTATGCGCGTTTTTATCTTTTACAAAATTTTTTTTTTTTCGCGAAATTTAGTGAAAACTTACCTTTTTATGTCCCAAACATACTGTATTTTTTTATATATTTTTTTCACATTATTTTGACTTAATATAAAAAATACCATATTTTTCAATCGAACATTCTCGTGTCAAAATTTCTGGTTTTGTAAAAAAGTCGGGTGGGCTCTATGTTCGTTGAAATCTCTACTATCTGATGGTGTAAAAAATATATACCGTTTCGGATATATAACGATTCAAAGTTAATTCTAAACGACGAAATAAATAACGGTAATTAGTTAGTTAACGGTAATTCTGATTGAAAAACGATGTAAGAGACATAAAAATGATTTTTAAATACCTATTCAACGATACCCCACTTGACATAGTTCGTCGATTTTCTTTTTTTTTCTTTTTTACTTTATGGCGTCAAAATCGACCATTTTGATTTTTCAAAATTTTTATACTTTCTATGACATTTGCGCCGTTATGACACAACATATTTGCCTACTTTGCGTCTTAAAATTGTACATGATAAAATAAAAACAGATTCGAGTTTTTTTATTTTCTTTTCATTTTCTTAGAACATTAACCATAGTAATGTAAGTATATATTTTTTACACCATCAGAAAGTAAAGATTTTAACAAACAAAAAACCCACCGAGTTTTTGACAAAAGCAGATGACGCGAGAATTTTCCATTGAAAACAAGGGTCCTTTTTAACACGCTTTTATTAGCTCGGGTTGTATGTATGTATGTATATATGTAACGGAATCTTTGAGCCTAATTTTCACTGGTTTCTAGAAGTCTGATCAACTTGAAACTTTGCACACGTGTTAAGGGCCGATGACAATGCAATAACCCGATAAAAAATTTCCATTATCCGGGTTAGGATCGTCAGGATTAATAAATCTCTTCGCGGATCCTTTGCATGAGAGTAACAAAGTCAGAGCGTGTAAACTGCGCAGGCGCGTAGTTTTGGAAAAACTAAAAAAACACGCTTTTATTGCTAACCGAACTAAAAAATGGAAAATAAATAATAGTTTAAAAAAACTAAAAAAACATCCTAACCTAACCTAACCGAACTAAAAAGTAGAAAATAAATTTTATTACAATGAGGAGAATTCAATTCAGAGTAAAAAGCGTTTGGCAATAAAAGCGTGTTTTTTTTGGTTTTTTTATTTTGATATTAAGTCAAATTAAGGTGAAAAATAAATATTATAAATAAAAAAAATTACAGTGTGTTTGGGACATACAAAGTGCAAAGATAAGTTTTCACCAAAGGAGAATGCTCAAGAAAAACCCAGCTCTGGCAGAAAAGAGTAAAATCTCAAATTATCAATAATAATAAATAATAAAATATTAACTAGTAATTATAAAATATTAACTAGTTAACTAGTAATGGCAAACATAGAAAAAATTGCCATTTTATAAATCAGGCGTCATTTAAAAAAAAATAGACTTTAATTTTTTTTTTTAAATAATATGCTTCAATAAAATATATGCAGCCCCAAAAAACACTGCCCGATTACCACATTTAAAAAAATCATAAAATGATAAAGTACCTTTTGATGCGCCGCACCGTTTCAAACAAAGAACTCTGAAATTACCGGTCATGTGCACGTGCAGGTAAGCGAGCAGATCTTTTTAAATAATAATTATAAAGGAGCGAGCGAAATAGCAAAATTGATCTCTGCAGTTAGAGAGAGACAAAGTTACAATCAAGTGTTGTACATATGTGTTGTACTCGTACAACACCACGCTGCAGGGTAGGAACGCCATTAAGGAGAATTACTGTTCCTGTATGCATGGCCGAAGAACTTTAGGAAGCTGTATCCATGTTGTCAGCATTTTATATTTCTTAGGTTGGGCCAGACACGAAGAGTTATTTAGACATCCTGCGGACTTCTTAGACAGTGTTTTGATTAATCTTCATTAATAGTCAATAAAAAATGTTATATATACCTACAGTTTGATTTCACCTTTACTACCAAAACTCAAAACTGGTGTTACTCTCTGTTACAATGGACACAATATAAATAGTAGTAATTTTAGTGTTTTCAACACCAACGCATTGTAAAAATGTTAAACGAGTCAAGCACCAAGAATTTTAAACTCATATTTTTGAATAATAAAACTAGCATTTTTTATATGTTTGCAAGTAAGGATCACGATAAGAACCGGTTATTATTTTATTACTTATTATTATTAATAATTTGAGATACATCTCTTTTCCGTCGGAGCTGGGTTTTTTTCTATGGAGCCTGAGAATTCTCCTTTCGTGAAAAAAAATGTTTGTAAAAGATATAAATCAAAAATCAAAAACTTGATTTTTCACATAAATTTTGAAGTTATGCGAAAAAGTGTAAATACGAAAGTTGTAGATATTTTTATTACCTACAACTTTGCAATTTAATTTTTTTTCAAAAGACTTGTAGTTTTGTCGGAAATCGAGATAAGCCAATCAGATCTTGTTTTTTTTCCTTAAAGGGGTAATCTTTTCCACTTCCCGACCTCAGTTCGCCCGTGATTTATTTTTCCTTTAATTTTTGTTATGTTCTTTTTCTTTTCCAATGGGTTTTATCCTACTATAATTTTGTTTCACTTTTTAAAATTTTCAAAGGCCCTAGTCTAAAAGTAGACTTCAGCAGTACTTTCCATAACACTTACAACACCTAATGATGATAGAGTCACATCTGTTACAACCATTTCAATTGACATTGATGAGACGAATTAGAAATCTTTAGTAGAATATAATAGGTACTTACTTATCCCATCTGCTTATGGTGAAATTGCAAAAGTTTATTTATCTGTTACTAGTCTCAAACAATCTTCGCTATTGCAGTGGTCTTTTCCGGGATGTTATGGAATGTAGTGTAGATACGCAGCAAGGACGCGTATCATGGAATAATAACTGGGTCAGCTTCCTTGACACCATATTGCAAATAAACCTCCTCAGTCTCGACACGCGCTCTATCTACTTACCTACGAGACTTGAGAAGCTTTCTATTGATGTAAATTTACACAACGAAATCATATCTAAGCAAGGCGTCGACAGCAGCTCCAAGTCACTCCAGTTTCGTACATACTTAAGTGCTCAAGTACAAAGGTAATTTGATACTGGTTTTTGGAATTGAAGCGTTTGCGCGAATTATGATATCTGCACTTTCAAATGTTACAACAATTATTATGCTTGACCAACTATGATGAAATTTTCAATAACACTGTTTTTATTTTACCGCACAAAATGTGAAGTTCCACTGTTTGAAGTTAAAGAATTTGTTATTCAACCTTGAAAGACTATATGTATTTTTTTTATAATTATTGAATAAATATGGTTATGGTAAAAATAATTAAAATCAAGAGACAAGAACAACTAATAGACGGACGGAGATCCCAGGGCCGCCAGACCTTACGTATTTTCTCATTAACCAAATGTGTGAGAAATAATAGTGCTAATATGTACAATTAACATATGAATACCAGCGAACCTGGGCCGACGGCAAATTTTCAGCTACCAGGTTCTGAAGGTAGTTCCAAAAATTACTCGTTTGTCTTGAAGTCTGGCTGCTGAAATCGTATAGAATATAATTTATTAAATATAAAAATTAATGATCAACACCGCCAGACGCTCTCCGTCGGCTGTAATTCCTGCCAGACGCTTTACAGTTCGCAAGTAAATTATGCGACGGGGATTAAACCTAAAATCTGAGCCGTGAAGTTTTTATATGATGTTCAGGGAACTATAACAATACTTTTTATAGCACCTAGACTTCATTGCAATTGAACAATTTTGGAAGTATCTTCAGAATCTGGTAGCTGAAAATTGGCCGTCGGCCCAGGCTAGCTGGTATTCATATGTTAAAAGTACATATTAGCACTACTCTTTCCCACACTTTTGGTTAATGAGAAAATAAATAAGGTCTGGCGGCACTGGGATCTTGGTCTATAAGCATTGTATAACGCGCAAAATACCTTGTAAACTTAGCTTTCTTGAATAAAAGACTAACTAGTTTGTGGTCGGTTTGTTTTATGTCTCTTTTATCCTTATATGCAAATGAGGTATCTACACGAAGACATTTTATCGGTGATCAACACCTACTGATTCCGGCTAAAGGCTAGCGCGGTAGGGCTACTTTTGTGTCCATGACTGTTTAGTCACTCTTAACAAGTCTATGGATTTCACCCAGTTGTCATGTCGTAACATGCGCGCATCTCCATTCATATCCTTGGACTTGTTAAGAGTGACAAAACAGTCACGGACACAAAAGTAGCCCGTGCGCGCTATCATCATCATCATGTCAGCTGCAAGACTTCCACTGCTGGGCATAGGCCTCCCCCAGGGATCTCCACCTCGATCGGTCCTGCGCCACCCGCATCCAGCGGCTTCCCGCAATCTTTACCAGATCATCGGTCCACCTTGTGGGAGGCCTTCCTACGCTGCGCCTTCCGGTACGTGGTCGCCACTCGAGAACTTTTCTGCCCCAGCGGCCATCAGTCCTACGAGCAATGTGCCCTGCCCACTACCACTTAAAGTTAGCAATTCTTTGGGCTATTTCGGTGACCTTGGTTCTCCTGCGGATTTCCTCATTTCTGATTCGATCGCGCAGAGAAACTCCGAGCATAGCCCTTTCCATCTTTTCAGTGCCGTACGTCATCAATGACCACACACAGTGGTCAAAGACCTTCGTCTTCAGACACTGCGGTATTTGGGAGGAGAAAATAGTTCGCAACTTCGCGAACGCTGCCCAACCGAGTTGGATTCGCCGATTGACCTCCTTCTGGAAGTTGGACTTACCTAGCTGGACTGCTTGTCCCAGGTAAACATATTCGTCGACAGCTTCCAGAGTAGAGTTTCCAATATGGGCATTCGACATGATCTTCGTCTTGTCCATATTCATCTTCAGACCCACTTGTTGTGAAACTCTATTGAGGTCATCGAGCATCGTGCCAAGGTCCTCTAAGGTCTCAGCAATGACTACAATATCATCGGCAAAACGAAGGTGGGTCATGTACTCGCCGTTTATGATGATGCCAAGTTCTCTCCAGTCCAGAAGCTTAAAAGCGTCTTGCAGCGCAGCAGTGAATAGCTTTGGGGATATAACATCCCCTTGCCTCACACCTCGCTGCAACTGAATAGCCTCTGAAAACTGGTCCTGGAAGCAAACTGACATGATGGTGTTTTCGTACAATGACTTCAGCACTTCTGTGTACCTGTAGTCGATTCGGCACCAATTGTAAAGACCGTAGCATAGCCCAGGTTTCGATCGAATCAAAGGCTTTCTCATAGTCCACAAACGCCAAACATAAGGGCCGATTATACTCTTCGGTCTTCTGTAGAATCTGCCGCAGCGTATGAATGTGGTCTATGGTACTAAAGCCTTTTCGGAAACCGGCTTGTTCGGGAGGTTGGAAGTCATCAAATCTGTGCGCGAGACGATTCGTAATGACTCTCGAAAACAGCTTATAGACATGGCTCAGAAGCGTGATAGGTCTGTAATTCTTCAGTAAAGACTTATTTCATGAAGAACAGAGCCACCACGCCCCCATGCCATGCTTTCGGCGTTTTACCCTCGAGTATGACGGAGTTAAATAGCCTCAGAAGAGCTTTCAGCACTGGTTGCCTAGAAGCTCAGCCGTAACTCCATCACTACACTACCCGGTGCCTTGTTGTTTCTGAGCTGTTTGAGAGCCATACTAATCTCGTACAGATTGATGTCCGGGATATCTTCGGTATAGTGTCGGGTTAGTTTGGCCCTTGGATCTGTGGCCTGATTATCGACAGGTGTTCGTGTGGTCATGTACAGCTGCCCGTAGAAGTTTTCGATCGCAGCCAATTGCTCTGGTTTCGATGAGACAGTTCTGCCAACCGCAGTCTTCAGCGTTGTCAGTTGGCTTTGCCCAACCATCAGGTCTCTTGCGAACACTTTTGAGCCTTTATTGCGCGCTAGCCCTAAGTAAATGATGGCCATTGCAATAATAAAATAAAACTTACCTGTCAGCGTTCCATTTTATTTATTTTTTATCTGGAAAATAAAGTTAATGAATAATAAAATCCTCCGTGTTAATGTGTATGTGTTACCTATTAATAATGATTTATGACGCATCTTCTTCACTTCATACTCGTAAAAATGTAAGAACATCATACATTTTAAATGAATTTTGGTTACCTAATAAGAAATACAAAATTAAATTTATAGAAAAAACTTATAACTACTATTATTATTGCAATGGCCATTATTAACTTAGTCGGAATTAGTGGACCTGTACGCCGAGTACGATAGTGACAGCGCCGCGACAACACCGCGGTCCTATGTCAAAATGTCAATATTGACAACGCCATAGAGCGAGCAAGCCTTTGCGCGGGACCCTCGCGCAATCAAAGTGAAGTTTCAGCGTGAGCCGAGCGCGAGTTTGTCGTTATCATGCTAGAGCTGCTGATCACCGATAAAAAGTCTTCGTGTATATTGTATTCTATTATCAAACTATGACTTAACAGGTGTGGAGGCGTGGAATTTCGTAAGATTTATGTAACTAGTGTGTCTAGAAAACCTCTTCGTGAAATTCCTAGACACGAAACGTATGAATTCATCCCCAACTGCACGAAAAATATATTGGTAAGGAATTATTTTTTCAATATATTGGTAACATTTCAATCATAAAATAGTGACCAGCATGCAAAATCATTAATTAACATAAAATTATTTTAAAAACTTGTTATTTTTATTCCAATATTATTATAATCAGTCTCAAAAAATATAAAGCATAAATCATTAAATAAAAATCAACAAATGAAATACAAGTAATTATTTTAAAATATGAAGTACGTTGGTATACAAACATTTTAACATTTAACAATTAAAAGTAAACATGAAAAATCATCTATCAAAATGAAATAATACTATGTTTGCTTGATAGTAACGAAATATTATAAAGTGTCTAAATTAAAACTGATTATACAATATCTAAATTAAGAAATAAGTCTGTTTCTGACTGTACATTTACTCAAAACTTTTAAAAACCGACTGAGGGCGGTCTGGACAGGGGCGGTATGGAATGGTCTGGCCTAACCCTTTCAACGGTTTGATATAAATAATTGAAATTCAATAATAAATATATTTTAACTACTTTCAGGTTACAGAAAGCCTGCGATCTAGTCTTCAACTTATTCTTGAAAACGTTCAAACTAACAAATTCAAAGCTATTGAAGTTGTTGATGAGGAATATGAAAAGAATGGTATCGAACCTGTCATTGCAATCATTGGTGATATACTAGCTGACTTACCTCTCGTACAAGCCGAACTATTCGTTACATGTGAAAAAACACTCACTTTACCACCCACGGTGACAACGTCTAACAAAAAAAATTGTGGGCAGACGAATGTTGTTCTTTACATTGGAGCTAACTTAATGGAAAGATCACTGGTTAGTTTAATTAGTTTTTTACTTACATTGATAGAATTAAGGCTAAAATGATTGAGAAACATACAATATGAGTGCAGTTTGTTACACAGCAGTAAGTATATTATATAAAAGTTTTATATTTATGCTGACGACCTCCAAGCGTATATTACCTTCAATCCTAAAGAGACTACATCAGCAGTTGTTAAATTGAACGAAGATCTGGATAGAATTGATTTATGGTCTCATAGAAACGGGTTAGTTCTAAATCCATCAAAATCAAAATATTTGATTTTAGGTTCAAAAACTCAAATAGAAGTTATTAGTGATAATTCACCTGTTGTTAGTACATATTTGGGTAATAGTATTGACCGGGTCGATGAAGCTCGGAATTTGGGTGTTTTGATGGATGGCAGACTGCAATTTCATAACCATATGGTTGAGACTGTCAAATGCTGTTACTACAGGTTTAAAGTTTGCGGCAATATTTAAGTGAGGAACTTAGGATTCTATTATGCGAGTCCTTAATCTTAATATATATATATACATATAAAATGCTAATGTGCGTACGTAAAGACTGGGTTTTGTCTATCACCACCAATTTTAATCAACTTCCTGTTGGGGTGGTAAATACCCCTTGGTCTCCCGGTGGAAATAAGGGAGTTTGGTCGCGGTGGGTGGAAGTGGGTGGTTGTGGGTGGCAAAAATATGAAATAATATATATCTGTCCTTTTCTAACTTATGAGAACTTCTGGAAAGTTCTGAAAATTTCTGGACTAATCTGGAAAACTAAAAAATGTATACAACTGTAACAATAGATCTAGAACAGTATTTCCCAAACTATGGGTCGCGACCCACTGGTGGGTCGCGAGAAGATTTTAGGTGGGTCGCGGTGGTAACACCAAAAAACGTGTGGTTCGGTCAGCATCCGCACGTCGTGTGTAACTCAGCTCAGCCTCAGCTAGCGGTGGCGAATGCAACTAGCCAATGAGGGATTTTCTTTTTATTTATTTTTTATTTTTCCTCAGGCGCCGGATAGATGGCGCAAAACTAGGTACGTTACTGCAAGGTTAGGTCGTAAAGATACCATATCCTTTAACAAATTTTTAGGTCGAGGTGGGTCGCCAAATTTGGACTATCATTTTGGTGAGTCGCCGCCCAGTCAACTTTGGGAACCACTGATCTAGAATGTTCTACAAGGTTCTAAAAATTTCCAGAAAGTTCTAGAAAGTTCCAAAACGTGTGCAACCGTTCAAATCGATTTAGAATGATCTATAAAGTTCTAAAAATTTCTGGAATGATCTAGAAAGTTCCAAAATGTCTAAATTCTGGAATGAAGTGGAAGTTGAATTCTGGAGGAATTTCCAAATTTCTGGAATGATCTAGAAAGTTCCAAAATGTATGCAACTACCAAAATCGATCCAGAATTTTTTAGAAAGTTCTAAAAATTTCATAAATGATCTAGAAAGATGCAAAATGTTTGCATCGTTATGGAATGTTGTAGAAATGTCTGGAATGATCTAGAAAGTTCCTAAATGTCTGCAACTGTCAAAATCGATCCAGAATGTTTTAGAAAGTTCTAAAAATTTCTTGAATGATAGATCATCTAGAGCAGTCTTTCCCAACGTGGGCGATAACGCCCCCTTGTGGGCGCTGCAGGCCTAAAGGGGGGCGGTAAGAGACCCAGAAAAAAAAGGGGGCGTTGTGTAGGGCTTTGGGGTCGATTTATAATTTCATCTACCTAGCTAGGAAGACTCTTAGACACCGACTGAGCTCTCGACTCTCGACTACATCTTGTGAACATCAACTAATATTAATTAAGATATAGCTCAAACTCGGTTCGATATAATAGACCGCGGGCAATCATGTTTTAACAAGTTTTTGTTAAATAATCCGATTTGTACATTCCTGTATCAATCGGCTGGTTCTATAATACTTGTTCTTGCTTGTTGAGTACGATTGGGCGTCGAATGAGATAAACGAGTTTATGCACGTTTGTCTTATTCCTGTTGGTGCGTGCTGCTTATGCAATCCTATATAAACGACGTAAATTTATTTTATTTTCATTTGCGGTTTCGCGCATAATAGATAAGCAGTACTTCATTATAACACTTACGTATTTCTCAAAACAAAACAATGTCGGAAGTAAAAAAGAAGAGACGGCAATACTCTGCGGAATATATTAAATTTGGATTTATTGAAAATCCCACAAACCCGTCGTCGCCTTTGTGTCTTCTATGTCTAAAAACATTTTCGAACGAAGCAATGAAGCCTTCAAGACTGCAAGATCATTTGAATAAAATGCATCCAGATAAGAAAGACAAGAATGTAGCATATTTTCAAGACCTAGAGAAGAAGCATAATATTCAGCCAAGTGTATCAAAACTATTTTCGGCGGCTGCTAAGCAAGATGACGACGGACTTCGAGCTTCGTACAATATCTCTTTGTTAATTGCTCAAAAAGGCAAACCACACAACATCGGAGAAGAGTTAATTTTGCCAGCAATAAAGGAAGTAATAACTACTGTGCTTCATAAACCGGCCGCAGATATTATCCGAAAAATTCCTCTGAGTAATAATTCTGTGCAAAGACGAATTGATGAAATGGCTGAAAACATTGAAGAATCATTGTGCAATCATCTGAGGACTAGTCAATTCTCAATTCAGCTCGATGAGTCCACTTTACCAACTAATGAAGCGTTGTTGCTATCTTACGTGAGGTTTATTAAAGATGAGAAAATACGTGAAGAACTATTGTTTGCCAGAAATTTGGAGACAGATACAAAAGGCGAAACCATATTCAATACATTGGAAAAGTTTTGTGAAGAGAAAGAGATTCCTTTGAAAAATATTATATCAGTTGCTACGGATGGCGCTCCGGCTATGACAGGGCGCCATAAAGGCTTCATAGCGTACTTAAAAAATAAAATTCCAGATGTCCTTGCTATACATTGCGTTATTCATAGACAACATTTGGTTGCTAGAAACTTAAGTGAACGACTATTTCAATCACTGCAATATGTCATCAAAGCAGTCAATAAAATCCGTAGCAGCTCTTTGAATGATAGATTATTTCATCAGCTTTGTGTTACTAATGACGAAGATTTCAACCGTTTATTGCTTCATACTGAAGTTCGTTGGCTGTCAAGAGGCAATTGTCTGATTCGATTTTACAACCTGTTTGACTCTGTGATAGAGTTCTTGGAAACTAAAGATACAGAACTGCGCAACAAGCTCATAAAATCAAAGAATGATATAGCTTACATGACAGACCTGTATAAATTGTTCAACGACATGAACCTCCAACTGCAAGGCGATGAACTAAATTTAATTAAAACAAAAAATGTCGTTGCTGCTTTCGCAGCCAAACTGCTTCTGCACAAAAAGAATATGGGCAGACGTGAGTTTCACAATTTTCCGAATTTATCAGTATCCTGCAGTAACGACGACTTGTTTGCCTACTGCCAACATTTGGAAAACCTCCACATTGACTTCACCGAACGATACCAGGACATTTTAAACTTGGAAATACCAGACTGGGTGTTGGATCCGTTTTCAAATGTCAACATAGCAATGTCACCTCAGCTGGAAGAAGAACTTATAGAATTGACAACAAACGAAGAAATAAAAATCAAGTTCAAAAATGGATATCAAGAATTTTGGCTTCAAAAACCGATCCTGCAATTGTACCCTGGATTGTGGTCAATTGTTCAACGATTCTTGATAGCATTCCCATCGTCATATTTGTGTGAACGTGGTTTTAGTGCTGTGGCAACGCTGCTTACTAAAAAGAGAAATCGTTTGCGTGTTACCGAACGTGGCGACTTGCGGCTGTTTTTGAGTAAATTGGAACCTGATATCAACAAACTTATTGAACAGCATCAGATTCAACCTTCACATTAGTTTTTATATAAGAATTGATTATGTTTGTTTTATTTTCAATAAAAGATACTCTGTCCGAATACTATAAAGTTGCGTTTCAATAATCAGTTATAAGTACTTAGCGGTTTTTAAGTATGTTTAAAAAGGGGGGCGTTAAAAAATAATTTATTCTTAAAGTGGGCAGTAGACAAAAAAAGGTTGGGAACCCCTGATCTAGAGAAAGACAGACATTTTGAATCTTCTAGAGAAAGATTCAAAATGTCTGCATCGGTATGGAATGTTCTAGAAAGTTGTAGAAATATCTGGAATGATCTAGAAAGTTCCAAATTGTGTGCAACTGTTAAAATCGATATGAAATATTCCAGAAAGTTCTAGAAATGTCTGGAATGATCTAAAAAGTTCCAAATGTGCAACTGTTATGATCAATCTGTAATGTTCTAGAAATTTTTGGAATGATCAAGAAAGATTCAAAATGTCTGCAATTGCTAAGATCGGTATGGAATGTTCTAGAAGGTTCTAAAAAATGAAATCAATTAATTATCAAGGATTTCTAGAATTTTCTAGATTTTGCCGTAATATTCTAGAATATGCTAGAACGATCTACTATTATTAAAAAAACTATAAAGGTACAGGGTGGTCTGTCAGTATCGGGAATAATTTTGGAAGTTCTAGAATGTTTTTTAAAATTTAAAAAAAAATCAAAAACATTTTAAAATGATTTAGAAATTCTTTAAAAATTAGGATAAGTTGTCATTGTTGGGAATAATCTTGAATGTTCTGGTATAAAAATCGAAATTCAGTGACTTTTCGTGAGTTTGATCGTGTTTGTAGTTAAATAAAGATCAATTTTAATTATTTCAATTAGTTAATTTAATATACTTACTCGTTGTTCAAAAAGTAGTGAGAATGACGTAGTAATGGGGGGTACTTGAAAAAAAAATTATTGTCACGGAAAGATTAGGTCTTTGTCATAATACCCTCAAATAATTAGCTTTTTATCTTGTCTGTGTCAGTTGTATTAATTATTTCTTTGTGACGTGTCGGTAGCTTTCGCTAAAAATGAATAGAGTCTGTTCAGTAAGAAAACCGTCGTGAGAATTGAGGGCGCCACTGTATTTATTTGCCGATTTTGTTATGTAGACAACACTGGTACGTCATTATAGCGCGGACAAATCATCTTGATATTTTGGAACGATATTCGAAGAAAAAAAAAACGTCACACACTCAAAGGCCCACAGTACCGTTTTCTCTTGTGTCATGGGTCCCTTGGGACACACACAAATAGACGGACACAAACATCCACGTCCCGAGAACAAACACCTGCTTTTTACACAAATGTTTGCCCGGCTGGGTATCGAACCCAGGACCCGTCGAACAAGAATAAAGTTAAACGTGGGTCCCTTGGGACACACACAAATAGACGGACACAAACATCCACGTCCCGAGAACAAACACCTGCTTTTTACACAAATGTTTGCCCGGCTGGGTATCGAACCCTGGACCCGCCGAACAAGAAGCAAGTTAAAGTTTAACCGTATAAAGTTTATATTTTTAGTGGATAAATTACCATACCCCTAAACAATTGCTGATATAAATTGCAAACTATTCACAAACACTCCTTACTTTAAAGTGGTCAAATGCCAGACGTACTGCAGCCGTTTTGCCCTTTGGTAGTGTTACTTTGGCGATGATTGTGCATGAGTTACCAATTCCCGTTCGCGTGGACATCGATCTCACTTATTTCCATTCCTTTATATTTATTCACCTAAAATATAACAAGCTTGGTTATAGAAAAAATAACGTAAAAAAAGGTGGCTTACCTCACAAAAATACTATTAAAAATTACTGGAGTTATTTTTTATATCAAAAACCTCCGTTTCCTCAGCTTCCGTCACGGCGAAATTCAAGTTTCCATCACGAGTTACTGCGACGTATAATAATTTTACTGCAAATACTCATAGTGAGCTTGTTGATTTTCAACGTTTGATGATAAAAATTAATAAATCTTTTAAATAAATTTGGTTAACCGTGATGAAAGACGTCACGGAAAAATAAATATTGACATGGTTTTTGTAAAAAAAAATGGGGAAAATATTTTATGTTTATTTTTCTGGGTACTATTTACGTTCATATGCCTACTACCATAGAGCTCAAACGTTACCTGCCGTAGTGAAATTTTATTGTTTTGAACATTTCCAAGACAATAGATTACTGCGCTCACGCTTAAACTCATCAAACCGTTTGGGAACAGTAGTAAGAGAATATTGTTTATAAATAAATGCCAATCGAAGTCTATCATAGCTTTGTTGGCGTGTTGCAAGGCTTTAAAATTGCTTCTAATTTAGAAAAAAAAATGACAAAAGAATGTAGTGTATCAGATTAGGTCAACAAATATTTATTTGTTCGAGTTCTTTGATTTCAATCATTTAAATTTGTAAATACGATTTATTAATTTTATTTATTCTTCCTGATCAGAACCATAGTCAAACTCCGATTCTAAATATTCAACGCCAGACATAGTTGAATCACTTTTGGAATTGACAAGACATATCCAAAGAATCATCTTCTTCCGAACTTGAACTGCTTGAATCGGTTACATGGATAATAAATTCTTTCTCGTTTTCAATTAAGCGGTCTTCATCCCAATATTTTTGTTTTACATGCAGCACATGATCACATTCTTTTCGCCAATGTTCAGCAGTAACATTTTCAAAGCATTCATGTATAATTGGTAATAAGTTTTTAGCTGAAATCTTGATGTTTTTTGATGCAACTTGTCTTTTGACAAGGCTCCAGATCATTTCTATTGCATTAAGGTCACAATGATAAGGGGGCAATCTGATGAGAGTATGACCATTTTCTTCAAATATTTGATCGATTACATATAGTGGTTCCCCTTTTTTTTTTACTAAGTCTAAAAGTTCTACTTTAAGAGCGTCAGCAGGATAATCTACTCCATTAGACTCCAACCATCTTTTTAAAGTATCCTTCTTATCCTTGCGCAATGATACGACGCATTGTCTAATACAATGACAGACGGTGTAGACAAGTTTGGCAACAGTTTTTCTTTTAGCCACTTAGTGAAATTGTTTTGATTCATGTCATGGTGGTAATCCGCTGAAATACTTTTAGTTTTATAAACCAGCAAACAGTTTTCGACAAATCCATCCCTGCTGCCTGCGTGAACTACAATGTATCTTTGACCAAGGGAAATCGCTTTCGAAACACCAGGTTCATCAGGACCTTGCCAACACTTATTGATTTCGTGTGACGTATGAATATACGTCTCATCAACGTATATTATGGGTTTACCAGCTTCTCTTAAGCGTTTCATTGTTCGCAAGTATTTAGCACGCCAAGCCACTAAATCATGTCTCTCAGTAAGAATTTTTCGTTTCGACTGTCATTTTTTGTAGGAATAACCCAGTTGTTTCAAAATTTTTGATAAAGTAGCTACACTACCGCAAAAGTTTATGTCCTCCTTGAGAACCCGATGCAGTTTTCTCAAAGTCGGAACTTCCTTTCTTACTGCATAAAACTCTCGAATTTTGTTCCGGATAACACACTTATCAAAATCATCAATTATAACTTTTTTCGGTCTGCCTTTACGGTGTGTTGCTTGAGTATGCCACACACCATTATTGGTCGAACCTTCTTTTTTTATTTTACTTACAGTTTGTTTATTAATACCTGGCACAAAATACTCAAGTTAGCCTTATTTACACAAAAATAAACATACATATTATCATTCAATATATAAAGTACCAAAATTCTTTACTCGGGCTATTGATCCTAACAAATTCAACTAAATATTTTCGTAATACTTTATATTTACGTGAAACACTTAAATTTTGTTGAGATCTCTATAAGCCAGGGACCGGAGATTACCTGGGAGCTGGTGGGAAGTCTATAAATATTGAAATAAAACTGTGAAACGATTCCACATACCACACATTGCTGCAACACGTTCAGTGATCTTGTTGAGGTCGATTATGGTGTGTTTTGCTGCCTTATATTTAACATCATAAACCCTATGATGTTAAATATAATTTTCCTAACGGTACTGGGTAAATTTTTACCACTGTTCGACATAATTATTAACTAAAATTTGACGAAGAATACACAAAATTATCGCAATAAACAAAGCTGTGTCAAGTTTGTCTTCTTGACAAATGAGTGATTTGTATTGCCATAAACAAATCAACAAGTAGTTTCCATTTTATTCCACGACGGTTTTCTTATTAAACAGAGTCTAAAATTGAAATCCTTTCGGTGATAGAATACTTTTGCTTGAAAAATTTTACTACGCAACAAATTTTTGAAGATTTACGTGAGACGTTGGGGGAGTCTGTTCATCCATATTCCACAGTGGCTCGGTGGTGTGCAGAGTTTAAACGTCAGTCACTCAGGAAATGGTCGAAAAAGTTGAAAAATTTGTTTTGGATGATCGTCGTGTAACAGTCCGTTTTATAGCTGAAGAGTTGAAAATTTCAACTGGTAGTGTGCATAGCATTTTGCATGATCACTTAGGAATGAAAAAGGTATCCGTGCGTTGGGTCCCAAGAATGCTAACGGACGAACAAAAACAAACGCGACTGAACATTTCAAAGAGCTCATTGGAACTGTTTCAACGAGAGCCTGATCTTTTTTTGGCTCGATTCGTAACGATGGATGAAACATGGCTTCATGATTATGATCCAGAAACGAAACAGCAATCAATGTCCTGGAAAAGACCGTCATCTCCCACACCAAAGAAATTCAAGACTCAACCATCTGCCGGCAAGATCATGGGCTCAGTTTTTTGGGACAACCAGGGGTTGATAATGATTGAATACCTTGAACATGGAGCCACTATCACAGGAAATGTATACGCAGAACAAATAAAAAAATTACGTCAGCAAATCCTTGAAAAGCGGCGAGGAAAACTCGCGAAAAAAGTTTTGTTCCATCAAGACAACGCGCCGGCGCACAAGTCTGCAGTTGCCATGGCAGCAATCCAAGATGCTGGCTTTGAGATCCTCGATTATCCGCCGTATTCACTGGACTTGGCCCCTAGTGATTTCTACTAGTGACAAAATTTGAAGAGGTCGAAGAAGTGAAGGCCGCCGTAAAAAGTTTTTTGAGTACTCAAGATCAAGATTTTTTAAAAAGGGAATTTTGGCTTTAGAAAAAAGATTTGCTAAATTTATTGACGTAAAGGGTGATTACGTCAAATAATAAAATAATATGAAATAAATTCATTTTCTAACATACCTATTCTCATTACTTTTTGAACGCCCCTTGTACTCTACAAGATGTTTCAAAAAAAAACAAAGACAAAAAGAAATTCCAAAATTTAATTTTAAAAGTGAAACAGTCGCAACTCTAGTAATCAGTTGCAAGGTTTGACATCTACCAAATCAAAGTTTCATATAATTAATATGAGATACTTGTCATATTTGTAATAGAGCTGTGCAATAAGCTAAATTTTAATTAATTTTGAATTATCATTTTTTTTGGGTTTTTTTGAAACACCTTGTATATACACCGTATCTTTAATGGTCGAATAAGTCTCTCATTATTGAAGATAGAAATCTACAATATCTACGTTAAAAAATAGATCCTTAAATAAAGATTAATAGATCCTTAAACAAATTGGAGTTCTCAAGACGTCAGGTGCGTATGGCTACACGTTTGGCTTACCCAAAACACCGTACAACTGCATTTCGTGGCAGCTTTCAGTATGCTGCCACGAAATGTTGGAACAATATCCCGCCTCCCATACGGAACTGCGTTAGTTTAGGGTTATTAGTTAGGAATATGAAAAAAATGGTATCAAACCGTCATTGCAATCATCGGTGATATACTAGCTGACTTACCTCTTGTACAAGCCGAACTATTCGTTACATGTCAAAAAACACTCACTTTGCCACCCAGTGGCAATCACAGACCTATATCGAGATAGACGAAAAGAGCGCTTCAAACTGTATGAGAACCTAGCGTGTCGCATTTTTTGTACTTAAGATGACGTCACGAGCGAGATCTGGGAAATTAAAACTGCGCGGAAACGATTCAAAGGCACTTAAATAAGTAAAATAATAATCTAAATCCAGTTAAAATCGATTACCATTTACGGTATAGGTCTCAAGCGGACTGACTTAAGTCAGACAAAACTATGACCGTGGATCACACTTTTTACACGCAAGGCAGGTATACTTTTACCGTCTATCTCGACATAGATCTGTGGTGACAATGTCTAACAAGAAAAATTGTGGGCAGACGAATGTTGTTCTTTACATTGGAGCTTACTTAATGGAAAAATCACTGGTTAGTTTAATTAGTTTTTTACTTACATTGCAAAAATTACGGCTAAGATGATTGAGAAACATATAATATGAGTTTTTGTTACACAGCAGTAAATATATTGTTTAAATGTACAGTAAAACACGCGGTACCCCCTGGTCTCCTGTCTGTTCTTCTCGGAGAAGACTTTTTTTTTCCCAACCCATATATGTCCCCACCGAGGGACACGGGCCTCCTTTCGCAACATGAAGGGATTTAGGCCATAGTCCACCACGCTGGCCCGATGCGGGTTGGTGGACAAATGTTATGGACGTATTTTAAACAACAGTTAATATTCACTGAATATATAAAAATTTCTGAATTTGAATTGGAACACCTAGTTTTTATTTTGCTTTATCTAGCTATAGAATATTTGGCATTTGTACGTTATTAGAATATAGACAAGATTGACTCGAAAAAATCGATGGTAATGTCACTTTATGTTCCTTATTCAGTGTCTGAATTGTAATTTTTGTTGTAAAATAAATGATTTACATAGATACATACTAATACAAACATTTCTTTAAAGTTCAAGAGACTTTTTAACTATATTGACTCCATTCTACCGAGTGAAATAAAAAAAAAACTTTTTTTTCAACTAATTACTTTGATTTTTTCAGTTTCTGGAAGAGGCAATAAGTACATTAAAAAAAGGCTGTTTTGTTTTGAGTCGTGAATCAGTTGCTTTCAATATTGAGGAGAATAGTAGCACATTTGATGTCGTAACTGTACATAAAACTGAATCAGAAAACCTTGTCCTACTAAGACCCAAAAGTGAATTGAAATCTACGAACTACATAAAAATCACGACAATCGATCAAACATTCGCATGGATTGAACAAATTAAACAAAAAATGGGGGGTAGTAAGAAACTTGTACTTTACAATCAAAATGAAGATATCAACGGACTTTTAGGTCTTGTTAACTGCTTAAGAAAAGAGCCAGGTGGAGAAACGGTATACGGGTTATTAATAGCCGATAATAATGCGCCACCATTTGATGCCAATCTAAAATTCTACAAGGAGCAATTAGACAAAAATTTGGCCTTGAATGTGTTCAAGAATGTAAGAAAAATTAAGTTTTTTTTTTATTGTAAGATGGGTTAGCTTTTGAACTCAATCTTGATCATAAAGGTCAAAGATGAGGTCGACGATGGAGCGAGTTAACCCAGAAAATGCCTATAAAGGCACTGGTACTCCCACGCACTGACGAAACGCGGCAAGCTGTTTGGCGTCGGACTTCGGTAGGAGGGTGGTTGCGAACCAGACGGCCCTTTACAGAGCCTACCACACCGCATGAGACCATAGGACGACACCTCAGATCCAGAAAAAAAATTAAGTGTCGTTGCCTGGGATGGATTACTAGGAGGCAGGTCTCATTTGTGTTTCCTTAGTCGCCTCTTACGACACCCACGGAAAGAGATGGGGTAGTGTTATTCTCAACCGATCACCACACGGCATAAGTATCTTGTAAAACGAACAAATTTTTATGATTAGAACAATTTTTTAAAACCATATATTGACTTTCAGGGACACTGGGGAACTTACAGACATCTTTTGCTTAAAAATCTAGGCGCAATTCCTGTTGACAACGCTTTTGTAAACGTTAAAACAATTGGAGACCTTTCATCTTTGACTTGGTGGGAAGGTCCCATAAAAAGAGATATAGTTATAAAAGATCCAGATATCGTCATCTTATATGTAAGTCCTTATGAGATATACATAAAGATAACATGACTATTGACAAGGATTAGTAAAAATAGTGTACTAAATATTTTTATGAATTTATCTTGTAAGTATACATTTCAATTATTGTTTTGTAAGGTACACTATTCATCTTTGAATTTCCGTGATGTAATGGTGGCAATGGGAAGAGTACCAGTTGACGCAGTGGCTCGTGGACGTTTGGCACAGGAATGTGTACTAGGACTTGAAGTGACTGGACGTACATCAAAGTAAGTCCTAAATATACATATACAGGGTTACCGGAAATTCGATACATTCCCTTTAAGGGGTTAAAGTAGAGCTCATTTGCGACATTTTTTTTTAATTCCTTCCCTTGCCGATAGTTGTTAGTTTTTGAGATAATAGCGTTTTTGTGTTTTTTTTTTGCTAAATGCCGATTTTTGACAAAAAACCTGTGTAACTTAAAGAATGCATAATCTGAAAGCTGGCATCTCAACAGTTCCTAGAGATTTCAATAAGCTGAAGTAATACCAATAACCGTCATGTTGTGGACTTGGAATCGCGAGAGATTTGGAGGAAAAATCTTTGCAGTGGCACTTTGTCGTGAATTTGTGCAAAATAAATGTATGGAATGTGTCACACAGATTACTTAAATAAATGCCTTATTTTACTAGCTTTCGAAAAGAGTATAAATCTTTTTAAAAAAATTAATAAAAAAAAGTTATAACTTGAAAAGGAACTTTCAGAACAGCAGTGGTTTTTTGTACATGTTGACTTTTCTACCAGGAGAGAAATTAAAATGGACTAAAACTATGCACTACCTTATAACAAACATAAAATTTAAAATCCTGCTTAAATGCGAGCTGAAGTTCCTGATGCATGCACGTAATCTCTTTGCTATTTCGGTTTTAGTAACTCGAGAGTTTAAAGTTTATTTTATTTGTTGTGCTGCACTTAATATCCTCCGCCTTAGCATTTTAACGTTATTTTTGTGCTGTTAGCTGAGTAACGAGCTGCTCCACGTGACCCTAAAGGTAAAAGTTGCAAGGTGTCAAATCAAAACACATTGCTGGCCAAGGAATTGGGCCTTCTCGGTCAAACTAACGTTGTGGGAAGTTTTGGTTGAGCCACTCTCGCACACCCCGGCGGAAATGGGCTGGGCAGCCGTCATGCTGGTACGGGCATGCATGAGGAACTTCAGCTTGCATTTTAAGTAAGATTTTAAAATTTATGTTTGTTAATAAGTAGTGTGTAGTTTTAGCCCATTTACATTTCTCTCCTGTTAGAAAAGTCAACATGTACAAAAAACCACTGCTGTTCCGAAAGTTCCTTTTCAAGTTATAACTTTTTTATTATTTTTTTGTAAAGATATTATACCATTTTCGAAAGCTAGTAAAATAAGGCATTTATTTATGTAATCTGCATGACACATTCCATACATTTATTTTGCACAAACTCACGACAAAGTGGCACTACAAAGATTTTTCCTCCAAATCTCTCGCGATTCCAAGTCCATAAAATGAAGGTTATTAGTATTACTTTAGCTTATATTATAATTTCTAGGAACCGTTGAAATGTCAGCTTTCAGATTATGCATAAAAAAAGATTACCATAGGAAATTATCTAAGTTACACAGCTTTTTTGTCAAAAATCGGCATTTAGCAAAAAAAAACACAAAAACGCGATTATCTCAAAAAGTAATAACTATCGGCTAGGGAAGGAATTAAAAGAAATGTCGCAAATGAGCTCTACTTTAACCCCTTGACGGGAATGTATCGAATTTCCGGTAACCCTGTATACATACTTTAGCACTAAAAACAAAATAATAGTTCATTATGTAAAAGATTGCCTACTTAAATGTTAATTCTGAGGAATAATGACCTTTATTTATTTATTCTTTAGTGTACACATAAATTATAAACATTATTTTGAAAGTTTTAAACAATAATTTTAACCTACAATTATAACCTACTATTTACTCATTTCAGTGGGACGCGTGTAATGGCAATTTGTGAAAAGGGCATAAGCAATGTAGTTCAAGCGCATAAAACTTTGATGTGGCCTATTCCTGAAGAGTGGACTTTTGAAGAGGCGGCCTCGATACCAATAGCTTATTGCACTGTTTACTTAGCAATGGTAATAATTTAAGCTTTAAATTACATAACTTCTACGAAATTACGAAATTTAGGTTTACTGATGGATAGTTATCTAAAGTTTCATGACCATGTTTTGGAACTTGTACGTAATTGCTTTTTCGGATTGATAAATACTATACAGAATACGTCCCTGACCAGTGTCGATAGCAATCGACATAAAGAAGATTCTACAACTTTCTCAAAATATTGTAAATGTCTTATTAAATATTAACTTTATTAACTGTTAAATAAAGTACTTAGTATATTTCGATTTAATTTTTTTTGTTATATCAATGTAACATGGAATCTTATGTAACATGGTGTAAATTTTAATAAATAGCTCAAAAATTGTACATGATTAAAAAAAAATCGGATTTGAGTTTTTTTCGTTTCTTTGCATTTTCTGAGAACATTTACTATAGTGATGTATATATTTTTTTATATCATAAGAAAGTAGACATTTCAAAGAACTAAAAGTCCACCGACTTTTTTAAAAAAGCAGAAATTTTGACGCGAGAATTTTCAATTGAAAATTAGGGTCCTTTTTTTAAAATTAAGTCAAAATAAGGTGAAAAAATAAATATTTTAAATCAAAAAAATTACAGTGTGTTCGGAACATAAAAAGGAAAGTTTTCACCAAATTTCGTGAAAAAAATATATTTTTATAAAAGATAAAAATAAAAAACCAAAAACTTAGTTATTTAAATTTTTCACATTTTTGAGGTTATGCGAAAAAGTGTAAATACAAAAGTTATAGATGTTTTGATTACCTATAACTTTGATTTTTTTATTAGGCTTGTAGTTTTACCGGAAATCGAGATAAACCGTTTTTTACCATCCCTTCCATTCCCGACATCAGATCGCCCGTAATTTATTTTTCCTTTAATTTTTGTTATGTTCTCTTCCTTTTCCAATGGGTTTCATCCTACTATAATTTTGTTTCACTTTTTACCATTTTCAAAGGCTAGTCATACGTTGTGATTTGAGACAAAAGCTGTGCGAATCCTTAATTCTTTCCAAATTTAATCATGTCTACCTGTGTATGGACTAGTTTATTAAAAAAATCCCTTAATCTTAATAAACAAATCTAATATACTCAAAATGGATAGCCGTATTAAATTACATTTAGCAAATCTTTTATTTGACGTTATCAAAACGAAACTACCAAACTACTTAATACTTAAATGACGACATTCGAGTAACAATTATACGGCTAGGACTTGTTCGATTTTATTGACCCTTCCTCGTCACAGAACTTCTTTATTTCGTGGGAGTTTTGAGTTTGCGGCTTCTAAATGCTGGAACGATCTTCCACCTCCATTTCGTAACATTCCGAAGAAACACCCGTTTAAAAAGAAATAATAAAATACTTACTAATTCAAAAAAAGGAGAAGGTTTACGATTCGACTGTATGCTTTTTTTTATTTGGCTAATTTTCAGCCGATTTCTTTTTTTTTGTCGTTTGAAGATTTAGTATCTACTCATTAGGTAGTCCCGTGGGCTTTTTAAAAAAAATACACATCATATTAGATGACATTTCGATTTGTGGTTTTCTGCATCGTTGATTCTTATACGTTTTTGACGTGAATAACAATTCACGCTACACATTTAAAGGCCCACACAACCGAGACACACTAAGGTTTGTGCAGTGTGTAGCCGCCCACGGCACAAGGGAACCTTAATGTGTAGCCCGGAATCATAATCACCCATAATTGTTTTGTATTTTCCATGCTTTAGTTTGCAAGGGTCGGTACTTGAGTCACAAGATAACCATATAATTTAATATTTTTAGGTCATATTGGGTAAAATCCGTCCCGGGGAATCGATATTGATACACGCCGGTTCTGGCGGAGTGGGACAGGCTGCCATTAATGTAGCATTACACCATGGACTCGAAGTATTCACTACAGTCGGCACACCCGCTAAAAGAGCATTCATCAAAAAGCTTTTCCCACAGCTTAAAGGTGATGTATTTTTTATTTTATTTGGGGTCCATTGAAGCGAAAATAAAGATAGTTCCAGACCCGAGAACAAATAACAGAAACTTTAGCACTAATCGAAAATCGAATCTAGAAACCGTCGATTCGAAAAGAGTGTAACGTTATCTTTGAACTAAACCCATCGACAGAAATGAAAAAAGGATCATAAAGCTTAATCCGACTCCTTTACATCAGACTCAAATATGGCAAAAATACGTTGGTCTCCATGTTATAAGTAAATAATCTTCGAATTTTGTCAGAAGTTTTTATTGTTTATTTACTACTAGCTTTTCGCCCGGGACTTCGTTCCCGTGGGAATTTTCCCGTCAATTTTCCAATGTTTTTAATAGTTATTCTGCTATTCGGGACGGAGAGAAATACAACAAATCAAAAACCATGGAAATCGGTCCAGCCGATCTTGAGTTATAAGTGGTGTAACTAACACGACTTTGTTTTATATATTTAGATTTACTTGCTAAATTTCTAGATGTTATCGAGCTAGCCTGCTCCGAAACGTATGCTTACCTAACCAAATTTCATCAAAATCCATCTAGCATTTTTCACGTTATGCTCTTTCTAACCAACAGACAAAAATTTTTAAAATCGCGCTAACACTAAGTTACTGATTCTAATATTACTCTGTTTTTTTAGAATAAATTGAATGTACACAATTTTTTCTTTAAATTTAAATCTTTAAAATGAAACCGACTTCCTAGTTTAGCAATTTTTGAAAAAAATATATCGAAATAACATGTAGGATGTCATCGACTTTACGCTAAGAAGAAAAAGAAAAAATCTTGTAATTTCATTGTAATTTTTTGGCTTTGTTTTTTATATTTTCCTTAATCCTTACTTCCTTACTAATATTATAAAAGCGAAAGTAACTCTGTTTGTCTGTCTATCCGTCTTTCACGTCTAAACTACGTAACCGTTTTTGATGGAATTTGGTACAGGGAAAGCACATAGGCTACATTTTATCCCACAGTTGGGCACGATATAACCTGTAGTCCAAGCGGGCAGAGATGCGGGCGGAAAGCTAGTATTAATAAAAACTTGTATGAATATTTCATTATGAATAAGATGCGTTTTTACTGGTGATGGTTTTTAAACTACTTGTTAAAATTGTCTCAGATAGCCGCATTGGAAATTCACGAGACACATCCTTCGAAGACATGATTCTTCGTGAGACAAACGGTCGAGGAGTCGACTTGGTCCTCAATTCTTTATCAGATGATAAACTACAGGTTAGTATGTCATGTTATATGAAAAGTTGTTGATTCTCGAAGAAAAAAGAGGGGCGTTAAAAGTTTGACAATTATGTATCTGTGTGTCTGTATTGTGTGTCTATCTGTGGCATCGTACTCCTAAACAAATTCATGGATTTAGATGCGATTTTTGAAGTGAAAACTTCTTTAGCGGCGTTGAGCACTTTTAGTATGAGGAAAAAATGTTAAACTCGTGATGAACTCGCGTCAGATGTCACGTGACCCTGATCGAAAATACGTAGGATAGGTTTGCCACCTTTTTTGAAGTGAAAACTTCTTTAGCAGCGTTGTGTACTTTGAAGTATGGGTGGAAGGACGGATGGCAGCCCTATGGTAAAATTATCTCTGTGACAGATGTCAACGATGTCAACGATTATTCGCACATAGTGCGCAAATACCGATAGACTATTGATTGAAAGTAGACAGTTTGGTCGAGTGGAAAAGTTGCTAGATTGCAAGGATCAGGTCGAGGGTTCGAATCCTGAGAGAATAACGGACTCTTTTTGTGTTATTTGTTTTATTTCCATATTAATGCACAACGTTAATATTCAAGTTTTCACTTCTGCCGGCACTCCCGGAGTGCAACCCGTTGTTTTTTTTGTTTGAAAGCTGGCATAATTTAAAATGTTCTTGGTTATAATTAATGAAGATTTGTTCAGGCATTTGAAAATCATTACCTT
Organism: Aproaerema taeniolella; assembly: GCA_949987775.1. Classification (NCBI taxonomy): domain Eukaryota; kingdom Metazoa; phylum Arthropoda; class Insecta; order Lepidoptera; family Gelechiidae; genus Aproaerema; species Aproaerema taeniolella. The sequence continues at coordinate 11,330,341 of OX465253.1, forward strand.
ACTTGAGAAAAGTGTTTACTAACCTTCACAGCCGATTGATTTGAAATTTGGTATACACCAAATTACAATACTATACAGTAGAGTCATTAAGCAGATCCTCAAAAATATACACTCTGAACCGGGAGGGGGAGGGTTAAAGAGGTTCACCGCCCAGCGTAATTTAAAAAAAACATTACCGCTACTTTGTAGCTAACAGATTGAGTTTGTTATGGTTTTCGTATGAACTAAAAAAAAAAGACGTGTGGCACTCGGGGACTGCCGCGGTAAAGCTATTGCATAGCATTTTGTATCAACTTATGCAATTATAATTAAAAGAATCCCTCTACTTTTAATTATAATTGCATAAGTTGATACAAAATGCTGTGAAAATTTCAAAAAAGTTTACCATTTTTTTTTTGTTTTTTACGGCCGCCATCTTGGATTTTAAAATGGATGTTATTTTCTCAATCAACACCCCCGAAAACCTATTAAACGACACCCATGACGGTTTTTAAAAAAAAATACATGTCCGCCATCTTGGATTTCAAAATGGATGTCATTTTCGGAATCAGAACCCCCGAAAACCTATTAAACGACACCCATATCGGTATGCCCGAAAATTTCATATCCGCCATCTTGGATTTTAGTTGGGGGAATCGTGACGCGAAGGGCAAAGCCCGGAGCGGTCGGCGGGTAATATGCTTGGTGACGCTTCGGGCTTCGCCCTACGCGGAGCTCGGCCTTCGGCCTCGCCCTATACGCAGCTCGCCTCGGCCTACGGCCTCGGCTCGCGCGTTCGGCTCAGTCTGCGACCTTGCCTCACCTTAAAAATCTAAATTTGTATGGCGGCCATCTTTAATTAGGGGGGGACGCTCCGGGCTTCGCCCCACGCGGAGTTCGGCCTTCGGCCTCACCCTATACGCGGCTCGACTCGGCCTTCGGCCTCGCCTCACCTTTAGAATCTAAACTTGTATGGCGGCCATCTTGGAAAATGGTGGAATCGAAAAAGTGACCCGATATTCGGAATCATCGACCCCCAAACCCCCCAGATACCGATTTTCGTCCGGATCGGAGCAACTTCATTTTATTAATATTATTATTATTATTATATTATATTATATTATTACTATTATATTGGAGAAAAACCATTTTCTTCTCCCATTTCTGGGGATTATTATTATTATTATTATTATATTATTGTTACACGCACACAAACACCGTGTCGAAGACTGCCGAACTGAAACGATGTTAGACGATGCAAGAGACCAGACGTCGTGGTGGGGGGTGTTAGGTTTTTTCGTTACGGAATTTCTAGGTTCGGTCCCCGCGCTCAAGGCCCGCGATAGAATCTATGCAATAGCTTAAAAAACTAAAACTGTTTATTTTCAGACAACCAAGATTCATTTGTGTAAGTAAACTACTTAAAACTATTGTTAGTACATACATTCTAATAATTCTAATACATTTATTTTTACATAAATGTGCAATGGTTTTTGAAATTATGCAAAATATAAAACAGTGATAACAAAAAACCTATCGAAGCCTATAATTTTTTTAAGAGACATGTAAGTGTTAAAAAAATACCCAAATGTAGCCCATTTAATGTAGATTTATGAAAATACAACTTTAATAGGGGTTTTTTATAGAATTATGACACAAAAAATGTAGAATCCCACGCGGCGGACGGATTATTTGAGATAAATAACCTTTTTTTTATTTGAATCAGATAATGATTTTATAATCTGGTTCTTTTTATAATACCGTCTGGTTCTTTTTATAATGGTTCTTTTTATAATGTAAACTATTTTATCATTTCCGCACTTGTTTGTTTTTCTGGTATCTTCGTGTAGTTTCTGAACGCACGTAATGCTTACTTTTTTTAAGGCGGTGGTCACACGCTCAATCAATCTTTCATCTCATCAGTCGTCAATGCAATTGACGAACGAGTTGTGTGAAGGTTTGATCTACTCACATAATTATCATTATATTGTAGTCTTGCTGGCTTGATATTACTTATGCTTTGAAGTGAAAAACCCACCAGATAATCTTCGATAAGTTAATTTGCCTTATTTCTGTTGTAAACTGATTTAATTTGTAGCTAATGTTTTTGTTGAGTGTCTAGTTGGAATTCCTATTGTTTTAATTTAAGTTAGTTTTCCTTTTCTCTTTATATAGCTGCTGGCGAGTATGGTAGGACAGAGACATTTAAGCGTGCAGCGAGCAAGTTTAGTTAGTTAGTTTTAGATAATTTATTTATTTATTAGGTTATTACTTATTATATTGTTTATTTATTTATTACAATGTCAGACGTATTACTTTATAGTTCAGACTCTGAGTATTTTTCTTTATCGTCATCGCCGGGAAGCCCTTTCAGAGATGCTCTTGATGTCCCAGATATGCCGTCCCTGGATGTTAATCTGCATTCTGCTTTATCTCCTTTCAATAAAAATTTTAACGTAGTGCATATTAACGCCCAGAGTATTCCTAGCCACTATGCTGATCTTCTTTCCACTTTTCACACCAAACACCTGCATGCAATTATTGTCTCCGAATCCTGGTTAAAGCCTACTTTGCCTTCTATCCTATACCCGATCCCTGGTTTCAGACTCATCAGAAATGATAGATCGTATGCGAAGGCGATAAGATGGTTGCTGGTGGAGGCGTGGCGATTTACTTGAGAAGTGACATTCCTAGCCGAACCATAAGCCAGTCGTCGGGTGCAAACAATTCTCCTGAATACCTTTTCCTAGAGGTCTCACTTCACCACTCGAAGGTCCTTCTTGGTGCCTATTACTGTCCCAATTCAAACGTCAATTATTTTCGTTCCCTGGAGGACTTATTGGTGGATCTGCGGCTGCATTATGAGCATTCGATTATTATGGGGGATTTTAACACCTGTTTGCTTAAGCGTGACCATCGCTCTGAGCAACTCGAATCTCTGGTCAGATCCCTTTATCTCCATCTCCTTCCTCTCAATCCTACTCACTTTCCCCACAATGGTCCTCCATCTCTGCTTGACCTAATGATCACATCGTCGCCCGATTTTGTTGCAGCACATGGTCAGTTCGCGGCGCCTGCATTCTCGAGACATGATTTGATATATGCCTCGTTCAAATTTCGTCCCCCAAAACGCAAAAACAAAACAATTCTTCTCCGTAATTATAATAAAATTGACATTCAGGCCTACCGCAAGGACATATGCGCTGCGGACTGGTCACCAGTTTTCAATGCCCCGAGCGTTGATCAGAAAATAACGGCTTTTAATAATATACTTTTAAAAATTCTTGACGTGCACGCTCCATTGACAGCTGTTCGCATTAAGTACCACCCGGCCCCATGGCTCAATGAGGACATACGGAAGTTGATGGGTAGGAGAGATAGAGCTCAATTAAAACTAAGGCGTAATCCAACTCAAGAAAATAAGGACAGATATGTCAGACTGCGAAATGAATGTAACAGAGCGGTCCGCAATGCAAGACGGTCCCACATTCACTCCAGGATCCACGAATGTCCTCCTGACAAACTTTGGAAATTTCTTCGCTCCCTGGGCATAAGGAAATCAACGACTAATGCTCCTCAGTCACTCGACCTTAATGCCTTGAACCAGCACTTTTGTTCGTGTTCGTCGAGATTGGACCCATACATAAAACAGCAGGCCATCAGCCATATTAACACCACGGCTCCGTCTTTTTGCTCAGCTGACCCTCTGGAGTTAGGTGAGATTTCTTTTACCTCCATCGTCAAGATCCTTGACACTATTAAGACGCGGGCAGTGGGGGATGATGGCATCGGTCTGCAGATGATATCTCCCATTAAGATGGAAATTGCCCCTATCTTACGTGAAGTCCTTAACTGCTCACTCAGAACGGGTGTTTTCCCGACTTCCTGGAAGTTAGCTCACGTGATCCCGCTCCCCAAGAGGGCCAACCCCACATCCTTTGCACATTACCGCCCAATCTCTATCCTCCCGATCCTTTCCAAAATCCTTGAGCACTTTGTGCATCAGCGCCTTTCCTCTCACTTGCTTCGATCCAGCCTACTCAATCCTCTCCAGTCTGGGTTTCGACCTGGCCACAGTACAGTATCCGCCTTAGTCAAAGTCACCGACGACATCCGCCTGAACATGGAGAACAAGGAGCTCACCCTCCTTGTTCTCCTTGATTTTAGTAGCGCGTTCAACATGGTAGATTTTGATATTTTACTGGCACTGCTTGGCAATCTTAATCTTTCTCCTTCTGCACTGTCTTGGTTTCAGTCTTATCTAGTTGGGCGAAGGCAGCTTATCAGAGTCGAGGATAAGCGTTCTAACTGGTCTCCACTGACTGAAGGTGTTCCACAGGGTGGGGTGCTATCCCCTATACTGTTCTCAATTTTTATTAACGGCATTACCTCGTCTCTCTCATCTCAATTTCATCTGTATGCCGACGACTTACAGCTTTACGCTTCTGCGCCGTTTTTTGACTTCTCCAGGGCCATCAACACTATTAACTCTGATCTTCGCGTCATCTCTGCCTGGTCCAGGAGTCACGGGCTTATTGTTAATGCTGCTAAGTCTCAGGCTATCGTCACTGGTAGTCACTATTTCATCTCTAATGCTGTTCTTCCCAGCGTGGTCCTTGACGGTGAGACAATCACCTATTCCTCAACTGTCAAAAATCTAGGAGTCATATTTGACCGTACACTGTCATGGTCCCCTCAGGTTGATGAGATCAGTCGTAAAATTTTTGCTGCTTTTCATTCACTGAAACGTCTTCAAAATTTTCTTCCGACCGAAACCAAGAAGATGCTAGCCCAGTCCCTCCTATTGCCGCATCTCGACTATGCGGACGTCGCATTCCTCGACTGCAACGTAGATCTTCTCAACAAATTGGAGCGGCTCCAAAACGTCTGCTTAGGTATGTGTATGGCCTCCGCAAGTTTGACCACGTCTCGGCATATCGAAGCAAACTAAATTGGCTCCCAATCAGACTCCGCAGGGATCTTCATATCCTGTCTCTTTTATTTAATACTCTTAACAATCCTACCGCTCCAGGGTATCTTAAAGAGAAGTTCTCTTTCTGTGATGGGGCGGGCGGACGGCTTCGATCTAGTCGCAGTCTGACACTTCTCATGCCCACTCACGCCACGACGACATACACCAAATCATTTTCGGTGCAAGGTGTACGGCTCTGGAATCAGCTCCCTAAACATGTTAGGGCTGCTCCTTCCCTGGCTTCATTTCAGAAGTCGGTAAAAAAATTCTGGGGTTTTGCTTCGGCTCCTGATAGCTAATGCTTTGTAACTTGTAGGTAAGTGCGTCTGAACATAGATTTATTTATTATGTATATTATATTATGCAGTATATATATATATATATATATATATATATATATATATATATATATATATATATTGATTTGTATATTATGACATATAATTATATTATTGTTTGTATATTGTAGAAATAGGTTTCATATGTTAGTTTCTTGTTTTTTTTTGTTGTTTGTTTTTTTTTATATTAATTAATTAATTGGTAGTAATGCAAACATTATTGCGTTGTAACCCGCACCACATCTGTTTCTCTCTTGCCATCTCTAAGGTAGACTGGAAGAGATCCCTTCAGGGATAAGTCCGCCTTTGCACATCTATGTATCTTTTGTATTAGTCTATAAGAGTTTGCAATAAAGAGTTTACATACATACATACAATACCGAAGCGTTTATTTGCTCTCTAATCAATTTTTTTATTTTCCGCTACTTGTCTTTGACAAAAAAAAATCTAAACTAAAAATAGATTAGAAAGCAAATAAACGCTTCAGTACCTATCATAAAAAGGACATTATAAAATTATTCTATGATTCAAATAAAAAAAATTAACTTCTCTCAGATAATCCGTCCGCCGAGTCGGATTTTACATTTTCTTTGTCATAATTCTATACAAAAACCCCTACTAAAGTTATATTTTCATAAATCTACATTAAATAGGCTAAACTTGGGTATTTTTTTAACACTTACATCTTAAATAAAAAAAATTATAAATAAAAAATTATAGCCGGCGATAGGTTTTTTTTTGTGATCGCTATTTTATATTTTTGCGATTATTTCAAAAACCATTGCACATATATGAAAATAAATACTAGAAATGAATTCCGCTTAATGACTCTACTAGTACTTCCACTTTAGCTGTATTTCCAAGGTATACTGATCTTTAGCTGATATTTGCTGTGTTTCTGAGGAGTTAGGTATCCCACAGACTGCTTGATGCTAGAGCATCAGCTGAAGGTACATATGTCTTAGACATACCACCAAGGTAACAGTACATTTAATTTCAAATCTCTCGGACCTGTAATAGTAAGTAAGACTCTTTTGTCAAGTAGGTAATGAGCTGATGATCTTCAAAAGCCTTAACAAATCTACATATACTAAAGCTAAGAACCATCTCGATCGCGTCGACTTTCAAACAAAAAAAAACGCATCATATGGGTCCACTCTTTTAGAAGCTACTGTGCCACAGTCAGATACACAGACAAATCTCGGACATCTTCAAATAGTCAAGCAGGTAGAACGCTACTTTTAAAACTATACATATAGTACTCATTTTGATAATTTATTTTTTTCAGGCTTCGGTAAAATGCCTGACCCGCCGCGGTAGATTCCTTGAGATTGGCAAACATGATATCACCATCAACACACAAATAGAAACTTATTACTTAAAAAAAGAAATATCTTTCCACGGTATCATGTTTGACTATATTTTCGAAAAAAAAGCCTTGCAGTTGAGGAAGGTAAAAGTATAATGTCAATATCAATATTTATTTTTCAGAGATTGAACAGCTGCCTAAAGAAGTATTGCCGACTACACTAAAAGTACAAACTATCTTAGGTACCTAATAATAGTAACCTATAGACGCACGCTCAGTTGCAGAAACGGTACCCGAGCTGGTAACAGTTTTACATGACCAATTTCCTCTCGGACTTGTGAAATGCTTCAGACAAATTTATCATGAAGCTCTATGAACGTCTGCCGCAACTCGGTGGGTGGGTTAAGCAACAATAGCCTCCTCCCAATCGCACTGAAAAAATACATTTTATCTGTTCAGGTGGTGATATTGAGAACTATTCAATTTTCATATAGTTGCTGACATCCACCTCGACCAGCAGCGCCACCATCAACCGAACGTGAAATAGCAAACTACCTAACAACTGGAAATTCAGTTGGCGGTGGCGCCACCGGTCAAAGCAGCAGTCATTAGATGTATGAAATTTGTTTAGTTCTCAATTTCGCCACCTGAACGGATAAAATGGCGACAGTCACACGAACATGTAATTTTTTATATTTTTTTCAGTCAATTCGTGTCAACTGAAAATTTATCAGATGACATTTTATATGACATTGTGAGTAAATAAACTCCTCTGATGGGTGTATCTCGGTGGGAAGATCGTCTGCTGAAGCTCTGAAGAGTGTAACGCAGGAGCATCTATCGCCTATTTAAATAAACTTGCTGGCGAGTTTTTCCCCGGCATATTGCTAGCTGTTTTTTTAATTACTTACAGGATCATATTAACTATCAATTTAAGAGTTATAAACAGTCGAATGTCGAGGGTGATAATTTTTTCTATTTTTAGAGTTATTATCAGTTCAAAACTATAAAGAATATTGATTTTATCGAAACATTACAAAATGATTACATGTTTCAGTTAGGGCATGAAGCTATGTCGAGTAACTTTACGAGTAGATATGTAACTAGTAAATATGATCCTGTAAGTAATTTAAAAAAAAACAGCTAGCAATGTGCCGGGGAAAAACTCGTCAGCAAGTGTATTTAAATGGGCGATAAATGCTCCTGTGTTACTACACCCTTCAGAGCTTCAGCGGACGATCTTCCCACCGAGCTACACCCAGCAGACGAGTTTATTTACTCAAAATATCATAACTGTCATCTGATAAATTTTCAGTTGAGAAGAATTGACTGAAAAAATAATAAAAAATTACATGTTCGTATTGCTGTCGCTATTTTATCCGTTCAGGTGGCGAAATTGAGAACTATCCAAATTTCATACATCTAATGACGGCTGCTTTGACCGGTGGCGTCACCGCCAACTGTATTTCCAGTTACCTAGCTACTATGTAGTTTGCAACTTTACTTTCGGTTGGTGGCGGCGCTGCTGGTCGAAGTGGTTGTCAGCAAGTATATGAAAATTAAATAGTATTTAATATCTGAACGAACGGATAAAATGTATTTTTCCACGTTATTTCCCAATAGCCTCCCGGCTATTGTTGCCTAACCCACCCACCGAGTCGCGGCAGACGTTCAAAGAGCTTCATGATACATCTATCTGAAGCATTTAATAAGTTATCACCCTAGAGGAAATGTCTGACTAAAATAAATGCCCGGCTCGGGGTCCATTAATTAAAGTTAAAGCTTCTTTAAATGTAATACCATCTACATTTGTGTCAACAAGATGGATAGTGACAGAATGATGTTCAAAGTACCATTAACTTTAGTAGACATCTCCGCGACTTAGTTTCTATCAACAGTTTTTGCGATCAACCAACCGGTTTAGCATTTAAAGACAGTTTTTTTAAATTCCACTTAAAATAAGCCAGAATATGGTATTATGGACTGAAAAAAGCAGAGGCCTTTGCCCAACAGTGGAACAATAAAAATAAAAAAACTATGATTTACCTAAGTAAATTATTAATGATTCTCTCATTCCTTGAGAGAAATCATTAAGTTTCATTAAGATATTTATACGTCCTAACGCATCACTTATTTAAAGTCAAATCATATGTTGTAGGATTTAACAGCCCTTTTGTTGAGTGGAATAGCAAGCGGAGCAGTTCGACCTACTACTTACTGTCATTTTGACAAAAATCTAATCGAAACCGCCTACAGATATATGGCTGCTGGGAAACATATCGGAAAGGTATTTATGGCAATGATATTAGTAGGTAAACAGCAACACAATATGAAAAAAATCGCATTTATGTTCGATTTATTGTTGTCGGTTCCGCAACTTAACTGCCTGCCAAATCCTGAATCATGGCCAAGCGTACCCCTAATGAGAAACCGGACTTGGTGCTAGGGAAAAGAATGAAAAAGTTTCGCAACTTATCTTATGCCATGGCCTAATATAGTAGAGATAAAGGGACATTAAATCTAACTCAAAACGCATTTTTGATTCTTTCTAAAGCTGCAATGATTATTTCCTAAAATTCGTTTGACAATCAGAGCCATCTAGTTGAAATACTTTGAAGTAAACGTTTGCCTTTGTATAAACACTTTCAAAACTGTCCCGTGTCGTCCGAATTTAAATGCAGGTTTAGTTTTGATCAGAGATGCTATCAAAGAACGTTAAGATACTCGGCATAAAGTGCTACGATCTTTTGACATTGGAAATGTCTTTTGGGAGGTGTCGGTATAGGGGCTCATTTCACAGAAAAGTGTGATCTGCGTATAGCTCCGTTGATAATATAGCTAGGATAGTGTATGAGATAATGTAGCCGTCATAAATACACATTCAAAAGATGCGTATTTCTGACGGCTACATTATGCAAAAATGGATTTTGAAAAATGTCAAAAAAAACAAAAGAGATATCGAAATTTCGAAATAATAACCCCTGGGGACATAGATTGCGAACATTTCAAGCTCTGCGAACTGACATATCAACGCATAGCCCAAAACGCAGGGTCTAGAGATTTCAAATTTGGCAAGTAGATTTCTTATAAGGTCTAGGGGAGCATTAAGAAAGGATTTTTCGAAATTCACCCTCTAAGGGGGTGAAACGGGGGTTCGAAGTTTGTATGGAGAAAACAATTTTTTTGGACATTTATCTTGAAGCAAATAAACGGAAACCGTGTTTTGCAATATTTCAAAATGGGTGACAAAAAAGTTCTTTGCGCGAGCCAAGCCGCGGGAAAAAGCTAGTTATCTATAAAAACGAGCAAAGAATCATGTTTCTTGTATGGGAGCTCCCTTAAATATTTTTTTTATTCTGGTTTTTAGTATTTGTTGTTATAGGGCACAACGAAATACCTCATCTGCGAAAATTTCAACTGTCTAACTATCACGGTTCATGAGATACAGCCTGGTGACAGACGGACGGACGGTCGGACGAACGGACAGATGGACGGAGGGACGGACGGACAGCGGAGCCTTAGTAAAAGGGTCTCGTTTTTTCCCTTTTTTGAACGGAACCCTAAAAACAATACTACTAGTATAGATGTGACCGGAAATGTGTGAAATTTAGTAATTGTATACAATTCCTAGGAAATGTATGAAATTCCGAGGCTATCTAGGAAATGTATAAAATGTATGGAGAGGCATGGAGATATTCGGAGGCGAATCTTTTTTTTTTCATATTTCGACCTATATGTTCCTTAGGGAAAATTAATCGGTTTCGTAGGATTATCCACATGCTTAATTTTCATTTACTAATTTAAAAGTCACCAAATACATACAGCATCCTTGCTTATGTTACCTAAAGTTTTTGAAATTTACTTTCAGATAATCATTAAGATTCGTAATGATTCTCCTGGCAGTCCAGTAAAACCAACGTTGAACGTTATTCCAGGAATACCAAGGTACATTTACATATTTTCTCATCTAGGTACACTAAATCTACCTTTACAGTATATTAAAATATAAAGAGGAAATATTTGAATTATTCTTGAGTAACATAGGCGACATAATTTTCCCGAATTCCCGCGGGTACGCAGTTCTGACTGGTAAGCTAGTTTTCAATAAGAATTTTTAATAAGATACTACTTAAATAAGGTTGAGTCTTACTTATCAAACGTGATACATCGGTGATTAATATGAAAGACCACTAGAGTTGTAGATGATAGAAAATGAAACCACGAGATTTCGGTTAAAGAGAGCGATGGAAGGCGTCGATGGCCGCGGTGTGCAAATATCAAGCGACTGGGGGTCCGGGTTGCATGTCCGGCCAATTATATGCACATTAGTTAGTTCAGGCGCATCGCCGCCGGTGGCGCTTCAATCGCACTTCCTTTTATTAAAGTTTACAAAATTCAAATCTTATCTAAGTTTGTGGTGCGTCGCCTACAATCCTGCCTCCTTAGTGCAAACTAGTTTGCACTACAATCTCTTTGTGACAGTAGAGCGACACGTGTCGCCGGCCTACGCAATATGCCCGTGCGGGTGCGCACATCTACCACGCGAACCCGTCCGTCCCTGCCTGCATGGGTCGCACTCACCACTCCGTGACGCCAACAGCTCCTATCCAGGTTAGGCTCAACCAAAATGACATAATCACCGACTTCTAGTGATCTCGACTCTCGAGTCCACTTCTGTCGAGGCAAGAGGGTAGGTAAATATTCCCTAAGCCAGCGAACCCAGAACATGTCGGCTAGCCTTTGCGCCACTCGCCACTTTTTGCGTAAGAATAAGTCGGAATTGTCGTACTTACCAATAGGGGGACCAGTGGACGACGCTCCGATCAAAAAATGATTAGGCGTGAGAGCCTCGGGGTAGTTCGGGTCATCGGAAACGTGTGTAATTGGGCGACTATTTACCAATGCTTCCACCTCAGCTAACAGCGTTGCCAACGTGTCAGGATGTGGAGCACGTTCCTTTAAAATTACCTTAAGTGAGGACTTTACTGTACGGATCATTCTCTCCCATGATCCTCCCATTTCGGGGGCACCCGGGGGAATAAATTTCCATTCAACACCGCGTACAGCTCCAGCGTCACGAACTGCCTCCTTGTCTAGCTCCGCCATACTGCGTTTCAGCTCGGTGTCAGCGCCTCTCAGGTTAGTGCCGTTATCGGATATTATTACCTGCGGCATACCTCGTCGCGCTGCCATTCGACGAAGGGCCATGATGGTGGAGTCAGTCGTCAAGTCCTCTGTCACCTCGATGTGGATAGCACGAAATGTGAGGCAAGTAAATAACATGCAATACCTCTTTTGCCTTCTGCGACCGACGGTGACTTCGAGTGGGCCAAAAAAGTCAACTCCAGTGTAGCTGAATGGTCGTCTGTTATGTTGCAATCTCGCCTCAGGCAAATCAGCCATACGCTGAGGCTGGGGCGCTGCGCGACGGTAGCGACAGAATAGGCAACGTGACGCAACGGTGCGCACGGCAGGTCTCAGCTTCAAAATCCAAAATTGTTGCCGTAAATTATTTACGACAAGCTCATTAGCTCCGTGAAGCGCTAGTCTATGAAAATGCTCCACTAACAAACGAGTGATCCTATGCTTTCCGTCCAAAATAACAGGTCTGCGAGCATAATATTCTACGCCTACTACCTGGTCAATGCGGCCGCTCACTCGTAGAACACCTGACTCGTCGATAAAGGGTGTTACTTGAAGTAGGCGGCTGCTAGACGGTAGCTGTTTGTTTTGTTTCAAGCAAGCTAACTCACTACTAAAACTGTCCATCTGACATTTTTTTATGAGAAGGCCCTCTGCCTCCTTCATAAGATGAATGTCTAGCTTACATTCTTTGCGCTGACATCTTCTAATGAACAGCAATACCCTTGCTGTGGCACGCACGAGGGTGATCCAACTCGAGATATTATCTTCACTAGGCAAAGATAAATCTGAGCTATTTTCGACCACCAAATGGACAGTTCGTTCCTTGCACTTTGCTTCCTCTAGTGGTTTGGTACGCTTGAGATCCCGTGGCCACTGCTCTTCACTTTGGCGCAAGAAAGCAGGACCTTGAAACCAGTCACTAGAGTAAACAAGCGGAGGAGCGTCCTCGCGCGTAGCCATGTCCGCCACGTTAAGACGGGTGGGTACGTAACGCCACTCACATGACTTAGTCAGCTCATCGATCTCACCTAAGCGGTGAGCTACATAGGGTTTATAGTCGCGTGGATCACTGCGAATCCACTGTAAAACAGTGCTCGAGTCCGTCCAAAAATATCGTTTTGCAGGCTGAGTATCTTTGTGCTCGCGCTGTATAGTAGCGGCGAGTCGCGCCGCTAGAAGCGCGCCTTGAAGTTCCAGCCTCGGTATGGATACCGGACGTAACGGACTCACTCTGCTCTTACTAGCAACAAAACATACTAGTACACGACCATCTGAACGTGTAAAACGCAAATAAATAACAGTTGCATACGCTTTTGAGGAAGCATCGCAAAAAATATGCATTTGTTTATCAATAATACGATCAGAGTTATCATTATCATCCCTCGGCCAGTCGAAATAGCACTCTGTCCATTCATGCGCATTGTTATAAAACCTCGGAATACGAAGCGAACGTAGGCTCTGTAAGTCAGTAAGCCAACACATGAACAATGAATGTTCCTCGGTTCGGATGCGGCACTGCCAGTCGACTCCACTACGATGCACATTTTGAAAAATAATTTTGCCCTTTATTATAAAAGGGGTAAGAAAACCATGCAAATCATAGACTGACATAATAATACTCAGCATTTGTGCTTTCGTAGGTGGTTCAGTACCATTTAAAATACCGGGCGAAATACGATCAAGCGCTATTTTAAATCCAAATGAGTCATCGTTCGGATGCCACATCAAACCAAGAGTGCGCTCAGTTGTGTTCGTAGCTCCGTGTTCGAATTCCACAGCAGTCGGCGCGAGCGCATCGGAGGGGATGGACCTAAGTACTTCCTTGCTATTACTCGACCATCGAGTTATTTCAAACCCACCTGATTTGTGAATAGCAGTCACCTCACGCACTAGCCGCACCGCCTGGCTTTCATCGTCACATGAATGAAGACTGTCGTCCATATAGTGACTGCCTATAATGACCTCGACTGCTTCGGGGTACAAATCCTGGAATTTAATCGCATTTTTGTTTTTTATATATTGCGCAATGAAAGGCGAACAGGTCGCCCCAAATAATAGTCGCTGCATTACGCATTTTTTAATTGGCGCTCCGGGACCATCCTGCCATAGAAACCGAAACACATGCTGGTCCTCGGGGCGAATTTTTATTTGCGTAAAAAAATCCTTGATGTCGCCTATTAAAACAATTTTATTTTTACGGAAGCGTAACATGATCCCTAATAGAGAATTATACAAATCAGGGCCCGTGAGTAAATAATCATTTAGGCAAACTCCGTCCACCTTGCCTGCGCAGTCGAACACTAACCTCAGTTTTCCAGGTTTGTTGGGGTTCTGTACCCCGAAGTGTGACAGGTACCAGATGTGACTAGCTGCGAGCTCGTCGTCCTGTAGTTCCCGCGCGTAGCCCTTGTCGAAGAGTTTGTTTACCTCCGCTCGGTATCTCTCCGCATAAGTACTATCTGCCTTGAATTTTTTCAAAATACCTTGTAACCTGGATTGTGCGTAATCATAAGAGTCTGGCAGGCAAAACTCATTCATAACAAACGGTAAACCAACCTCCCATTGATTACCGATGTGCCGCGCTGTCTCATCTAAAATACTTACCGCTCTAATATGAGCTGTATTCTCGCGGCGTAAGGTTGAGATTCCAATGGAATCTAACTCGAAAGTTTTCTTAACTAGGTCGTTAAGCTCATTGATAAAAGATAACGAATCTGGCGCCTCTGTGTGAGCGAGATGGAATGTGTGCCCGTCCATGGGAGTGTGAGTGAGACCAAGGCAACCATGAATGGACCATCCTAAACGGCATCTCGTAGCATAAGGCTCTTGTTTATTACCATGCAATATCTCTAAGGGGGCGAGCAGGGAATAATTATCCTCACCAATCAGTAAGCGAGGCACCACGCATTGTTTACATACAACATCTTTTAAATGCAACAAATGTTTACAATTTAAATCGCTTATAATAGACAAGTTTTGTTGAGGTAATTTTAATTTATCTACTTGACGCAAAGTTACATCATAATATTTATTTTCGTTAAAACCAGAAATTTTTGTACACAACTTAGGGGCATCCGACTGAAATACCTCAATACCAAATGCGTCTATAAATTTCACAGGGCTGGATTGAGAGGACGAAATACCTAACTCACTTACAAGTTCTTTATCTATCATTGAAATAGAAGCACCATCATCTAAAAGGGCATAAGTACTCACAATACCTTTGGGGCCACTAAGATTCACTTTCACTACTTTTAGAAGCACTTGAGGGGACGCAGAATTAACACGGGAAGCGGGCGCGGCGGCGCCGGCGGAGCTCGCGGCCCGGCCCAGCGTGTGGGCCACGGTCTCGCCCTGCGCCGGCGCTGGTTCGCTCTCCGACGGTGAAGTCGCCTCCTCCGGTTGCCGATCAACTGTTTGTGCGCGCGGCTGATTAGGTTTTTTGTAATGCAGTAAACGATGATGTGCGAGCCCACAGCCGTCAATATCACACACAGGTGCAGGACAGGTGTCTCTGGTATGATTTTCTAGTAGACAACAATAACATAATGCTTTCGATTTCACATATCGCCATCTGTCCTTTCTCATAGCTCGTTTAAACACACGACAGTTCGGTAACAAGTGAGCCGCTTTCTTACAAAAGTCACAACATTCTTTCAAGCTGTTTTCTTGTGTGGCTGTGGCTAAGATAGGGTGTTTATTAACTGAAGGGCGAGTTTTATCATCAGACTTTTTGGTAGGTTGTGTTGTGTCGGGTTTTTTATTATCTCGTAGGTACGTAACACCGACTACAGATACCATCTCAGCCTCGCGCTTGAGAAACGAAGCTAGTAGTTGAAGTTTAGGTATGTTGGATGCCAGTTTGCTGTATGCGTAGTCTGTCCACTTGCTTATGAGTACACTAGGTAACTTAGAGATGACTGCAGCTGCTAGCTCGGGGCTACGTAAATAATCATGTTGGTCGAGAGAATACAAAGTTGCAACACAATTATTGACTTTCGTAGAAAAAGATATAATATCATTCTGATAGTTGTTAGGTAGTGGGGTCAACTTTCTCATTTGTGAGGTTAAGTGTTGAATAATTAAATCAGAGTGGCCAAACCTCAGTTGTAGTGCTTCCATGACGACAGCCGGTGAAGTATTGCCGATCAACAGGTCTGTGACTGCCTCCTTGGCCTCACCTTTAAGGGCTCGACGTAACCTCCACAGGTTTTCGGAATCACTAAATTGGCACACACGGGTGGATTCCTCATAGGCACTCTTAAAATGTAGCCACTCCATGCAGTCCCCACTAAACGTAGGTAACTCACGAGGCGTAGAAAGTCGCGTAAGCAAGCGTTTCTCCTTCTGTGAAGAAGACGTGTCCATGATATCCTTGAGCGTGTAAGCTAGCTGAGCGATGCTGTCGACAGGAACCAGCTGAGGTGCGCAAGCTGAATCTCGCGCGGGCGCTGCTGCCTCCGTCGCTGCTGCCGCCGCCGGTGACGGCTGCACGTTGCTTCGCTCCAACCAGTCGTTCACAATCGACTGCTTGTCGGTGCTGTGATTGTATTTCTTGCTGCTTGCCTTTGAGTGATATTTTGACGAACGCTCTTGCTCAGCTAAAGCTAGCTTTTTCTCAGCGACTGCTAGTTGGGCCTTTGCGACCATCAAGTCGAACTCAAGCTTTTTTTGCCGAAGTGACGAGGCCGCGGACCGGCCAGCTGACGATGCTGCTGACGCAGCAGCAGACTCCTTTTTCGGTGCCGCCTGACATTCACTTGGCACTTTTAGGTTCGATTGCACTAAACTTTGTGTACATTTCACGTCCATATCGCCTAAACAAACGCTTTGCGCTTTATTTTCGAGCGCATGTTTCGCGAGCACATGTCCGGATGCGTTTTCTAACCTCTCACTTAACTTCTCGCGATCTTTAGGTAAAAGTCTATCACGGGGTGGTGTATTAAACATATTACTGGTAAGATCCGGCTCGAAGGACCAGAATTGTAGATGATAGAAAATGAAACCACGAGATTTCGGTTAAAGAGAGCGATGGAAGGCGTCGATGGCCGCGGTGTGCAAATATCAAGCGACTGGGGGTCCGGGTTGCATGTCCGGCCAATTATATGCACATTAGTTAGTTCAGGCGCATCGCCGCCGGTGGCGCTTCAATCGCACTTCCTTTTATTAAAGTTTACAAAATTCAAATCTTATCTAAGTTTGTGGTGCGTCGCCTACAATCAATATGTTACGTCTATGGAAAGGCTTCAAAAAATATTCTGGCAAAAAAAATATAGGCACTGTTCCCACCCACCAACGGATCTAGCACTAGTAGTTTCATTATTTTAAAAAATCGATAGGGTTCTTTAAAAAAGTGAATTTTTTTATTTGATATTTTTTATATGTTTTGCTATTTTTTTAAACTAAAAGTGAACTGTTCAACTTAAATAAATCCCATCAAAAACATAAATGTGAAATGAAAGCCGAGTTCTATATTATATATGCCTTGGATATTGACTTCAACGACAAAAGAAGTGAGATCTAAATTGGTGCCAAATTCAATGGTGAGTCCTGTAATTTATTTATAACAACATAAAGTATTTCATAACGACTTAAAATATCATTTATTCTTATAACTTAGAATGATATATTGAAACCTAAAGTCTGACTTGACTCTCTCTCTTTTCTCGTTTTCATAAACTTCATGTTGTTATAAATACATTTCAGGACTGACGATTGAACCTAGAACCCATTTAGATCTCACTTGTTTTATCATTGAAGACAACAACCAAGGTATCATCTATACAGGGTAAAAATATTTTGAAAAAAAACTTTTTCTTCCTTACATATTTAGATTCTATCATCGTTACTGACACCTCGAGAAAAATTTGGATAGTGATAAAAAAATTACCCTGTATATATAAAATTGTAGGTACTGATTCCCTGACTTATCAACGTCATAGTCCAAACCCTTAGACCTAGAAAGCTTACAGACAAAAAATTGTCATTAATTGCGTAGGAAAGCACTAAGAAAGGACTTTTCGAAATTCACCCCCAAGGAGGTGAAATGGGGATTCGAAGTTTGTATTGAGAAAAAAAATTTTTCGGACATTATGACTCGAAACTTCTTCAAATTATACCTTGAAGCAAATAAACGGACACGTGTTTCGCGATTTTTCTAAAATAATCCCCTAAGGCGTCAAGAATGAAATGGATGACTAAAAGAGTTCTTTGCGCAAGTGAAGCCGCGGGAAAAAGCTAGTATATCATAAAATTTAACTTAGCTCTCATTTCACATTTATGGTTTCGATGGGATATCATTACTTTTTGTAAATAAATTATTAGTAAGTATTAGTAATTACGAGGAGTGATCAAAAAGTAGTGATAATGAAACAGAAAATAATATATTTTTTAAATAACAAAAATTTGTTTTTCAACATAGTCTCCTTCTCTATCTACACACCGAGTCCAGCGTTTCTCCAACATTTTTAACCATTTAAAAAAAAATTATTTCTCTTGGCCTTCCAAAAAGCCCTTCCATGGCCTCTATCACTTCATTATCATCGGCATACCTATTACCACGCAAGTATTCTATTAGTTTTGGAAAGAGATAAAAATCACTGGGGGCTAGGTCCGGCGAATAAGGTGGGTGATCCACTAATTCGAACCCAGCTTGTTGAATGGCATCCAGTGCAACAGCAGAAGTGTGAACCGGCGCGTTGTCCTGATGAAACAAAATGCCTTTTCTGAGTTTGACATGTTTTTTATCTTTTATAGCCTCTCTCAATTTAGCTATTGAAGATGCATAGCAAACGCCTGTTATTGTGTGTCCCTTCTCAAGATAATTAATTAATAATATTCCTTCGGGATCCCAAAAAATTGAGGCCATGACTTCGCCTGCCGATGCTGTGGTTCGAAATTTCCTTGGAGTTGGTGACAACGGTCTTTTCCACTGTAAAGATTGTTGTTTTGTTTCTGGATCAAAATGGTGAATCTATGTTTCATCCATAATGACAAATCGAGCCAAAAAATTGTTAGGATCCACATGAAATCTGTCCAACCAGCGCCTTGAAAGATTGAGTCTGGTTTTCTTCCGATCTTCTGTTAACATTCTGGGTACCCAACGCGCCGAGGCTTTTCTCATACTCAGATAATCTTTTAATTTTGATTGAACATTGCCATATGAAATGCCAGTTTCCTGGACTAAATAACGCACTGTAACACGACGATCGTCTAGAACAATCTTTTCGACTTTTTCAATTTTTTTTTGCGTGACTGACGTCGATGGCCGGCCCGAGTGGTGCTCATCTTCTGTCGATGTTCTTCCAGTCTTGAATTGAGGTGACCATCTTGCCACAGTAGAATTTGGTGGAGCAGACTCACCTAAAGTCTCTACCAAATCACGATGGATCTCTTGCGTCGTTAACTTTTTAAACTGAGGTATTTAATAACGGCTCGCACTTCGTGTTTCTCCATAATGATATTTTACGTCGGAATTCGTCAAACAACTAGACACGGTTTCTATGTTTCTTAAAATTAAGACTTAATTTTTTGTATCTAACCTCGTAATTAAATGATCTTTAATTATTGGTATCAATGAGTAAATTATGAATTGTTCAAGTGGGTCATTATCACTACTTTTTGATCACTCCTCGTATATTTCATAGTAAATAAAGTTTCTAATTTATTTCTTTGTATTCACCCAACTACCTATCTGGATGCCAAAATTTTCTAGATCGTCTGGTACTGGGTTAGTTTTGATCTATAGGTCAGTCAGTGATAAAAATGACGATTTTTGGACGTTAATATCGAAATAGCCATTTGAGGTGTGTTTATGAAATGTAGTGTTATGTATCTTGCTACACGACAGAAATAAATTAATATGGGATGCTTAGACATATATCTCTGGTTTATGAATATGTGGGTCGCACATAAATTAATATGGGATATTTAGACATATATCTCTGGTTTACGAATACGTCGGTCGCACTAATAGGAATCAGTCAGAAAATGAAATTTTGTATCTTTGAAAAAAATATATTACTTACTGAGGTTTATTTCAAATTGATTAATAATCAATATCAACAAGTGCAATCGTATTGTCTCAATTAGTACGAAAAATATATCCAGAGTCTACAGAAATAATATAGTGTAAAGTGTTTCGATAAATTGTTCAAAATCCTGTAAATATTTGAAAAAAAAAACAAGATTTATTTATTTATTTATGAGATTTATTCTATTTTATCACTATCGACAGGTACATTATTGTTATTAATTAATTACTAATAATTCATTAATTAATATTTAAATTTATGTAAATTAATTTAAATTGGAACGTGTTGAAACCGGATCTACCTGGCTAATGTGCGAGGAAGATAACATTACATATGCCGCCAGACCGAGTACTCATGCGCATAGTGTTTTTCAATACAATTCCTTCATTCAAACTCTATGAATTTGTTTTTTGGAATCTTTAACTTTTAAATCGTTTATTATATTTTTAATAATTTTTACTTACAGTGATAAGTGGGGTATACCTTATTAATTTAAAAGTAGTTTTGTTTCTGTAGGCAAACCTTCACTAATTGGGTCAGATAGTGCCCAATGACCATTGTCATGTTTATGTGAAATAGTTTTTGAGTTATGAGGGGGTCAAAAATGGTTCGTGTTATATTACACACGGTGCTGCTCGCCAGTTCTTTTAGCTAAAATTGGCTTAACACCCTACCGCGTGCCTAGAACACTTTCTAACAAGAGTGCTGTTTTTATCAATATTGCATGTTCGTTTAACGTGAACACACAGCTGAACCTACCAGTCAAGAATTTAAGAATACATTTCGTAATATCTTTAAATTCATTAAAAATTAATTTGAAAATTTAGGCACATTTGCCAAGAAGAAGAAGTGTACGTTCTTATTGGTGGACTGGGTGGCTTTGGTGTGGAGTTAATAGATTGGCTTGTTATGAGAGGTGCAAGGAAGATTTTGGTGTCATCTCGACGAGGAGTGACCAATGGATATCAAGCACGGAGGCTAAGGTATGTAAACTTAATGTCATAATTAAATTTTGAAGAATGGCGCACCGCGCCTTTTGAAAGCGCAGTAATTAATTAATTCTTTAAAATTTGGGCCAGGGTGGCGGACTATGGCCTAAATCCCCTTCGCGTACCGAAGAGAAGCCCGTGCCACTCGGTGGGGACCTATTTGAGCTGATTAAAAAATATTAATATAATATTTTTTTAAACGCTTACCCGCTTGAGGGGTGGGAGATTCACAAAATAATTTTTGGGAAGAAAAATTTTCCCAAACTTATTTTGTGAAATGACATTTGTTCTAATCTCGGTATGTTTGTTTGTATATTGGACATTTCCATCGAATAATAACTCTTAAAATTAAACTATTTTTGTCATATAGGATCATTACTCTAGTCTAAACTCGATGGGGTTGTGTCGTCTAACTACCGAGTTCCAATGGCCACCTTCCGGTTGTCATAATAATTTTGCATTGTCATCCGATTTACACATGCATGCAAAATTTCTGCTCAATTGGTAACCGGGAAGTAGAAACTAAATAAAAGCTTGTAAAAGACAAACTAATGGATCAAGTTCATTTAATGATTGAAATGTAAAACATAACATCGAGTAATCGCGGTGATTATTATTTTTGATGTATATCTGACGTTTCGGCGATGCTACAAGTACCATAATCACTTGATACGGATGCAATGAAAATTTCATATTCATCTAATCTGCTTATTGCACGGAGTGCAATACAAGGACACAATTGTTTCTTAAGTATTAAGACCGATTTCTTCTGTACAATGTCCTGATGCACATACATAAGATAGTGTCACTCTACCCTTTCAAATGAATTGAGAATTTAACTATGTAATTTAAAATTATAATCCTTAAACATTTCCAGCTTTATGCCACAATACGGCGTAGACTTACAAATCTCTACAGCCGATGTAACAACAATGTCTGGTTGTGAGCAACTACTCAAACAAGCTAATACTATGGGACCAGTCACAGCGATTTTTAATCTAGCAGTTGTATTGAATGATGCTGTGTTTATAAATCAAACATCTGAGACATTCAGAACTTCTTATGAACCCAAAGCTGCCGTTACGATTCACCTTGATAAATTATCAAGAAAACTTTGTCCAAAATTAAGGTGAAATGCCTTTGATTAAATTCTTAGTGATCATTTTAGTATTATTAAATCGATTTTTATCACAACACATTTTTTATACTCTACAGAGATTTCGTGGTGTTTTCATCTGTATCATGTGGCCGAGGTAACGCAGGTCAGACCAATTACGGATATTCAAACTCCATTATGGAGAGAATTTGCGAAGAAAGAAAGAGACAGGGTCTACCAGCTCTAGCTATTCAATGGGGAGCAATCGGTGATGTAAGTAATACTGTTAGGATCACATTTTTTTGACAAAGTAACCAATAGTACGACTTTACTATTTTCAATCAAGTGTGTGGTGAACTTGACTAACTCTGGTGTCAGAGTTTTATACCAAATGGCGTCTTTACAATGCAACCTGTTAAATTAATTGTTCCTCAAAAGCACTGCACTATTCAGAATTACTTTTCGATCACTGGTCATATTTTTCTTACATACCTAATCAATCAGTATCATTGACAGAACATAGAATAAGGAAAACAAAATTTTATTTTTATTGTTACCACTTTTTAACGTCTTGGGGGTTCAATTTTGTGAAACGCAGAATTACGAGTCTTATTAATTGTGTTCAATTGTGTCGAAGATCATAATTACTAAGTTTTAAGTAAATTGGACAATACACAGTTCTTTCTCATACAAAATTTTAAACTTATTTTATACAGGTGGTCTTCCTTTTATTTCTGATGCTATGTTACTTAGCAAAAAATAATCCTTATGATAAAACCTTCCGATCGGTATGATAAAACTACAGGTGATTTTTTTCTCGTGCACCGGGTTCAATTCCCGGTTCAACCAGGTAATTATTTAAAAATTTATGAATGCAGTTTAAATTGTTTTTAAAATTAAAATGAAGTCTTCTTTCAGTAAAATGTCCCATCTATAATAATTAAAGTAGTTTCCCTCCATGTGGCATAGCCGTGAAACACCCTAGCATAATGCTTCGGTTCGAGTGATCCAGCTTGACATTTTTGTATGAAATGATAAAAAAACAAAAGTTACGGGTCTGTTTTTTTATGAAGTTGACGTACTTCAGATTTTACCGATAAACTCTGTATATATGTTGTCTTTCATTTTAGGTTGGTCTCGTAGCAGACTTGCAAGAGAAAAATATTCAAATAGAGATCGGTGGGACATTGCAACAAAGAATATCGTCCTGTCTACAATCCATGGATACATTTTTGAGGGAAAACTCTGCCGCTATAGTTTCTTCAATTGTGGTAGCTGAAAAACGAGCTTCAAACAACGAGGCGGGTAATTTAGTTGATGCCGTCGCACAAATCATGGGTAAGTAATGTTTTTCTATTCCAAAATTTTTCATGCGTATGAAAGGAAATTTTAACCTGTCTAACTACTCTTTTATGTCAAACGTAAAATTAAATTATATAGGGTGCCTTTAAATTAGTCAGCGAAACTTTACTCATGAAACTAAATAACTGTACCCAAGAAATCCATGCGCAATTCCCAGAAAAAATATCGACATTTTATACTGAAACTATCAGCTGATCGCTCAAGTTTTATGGAGGTGATATTTTGTCATTGGAAATGTCTTTTCGTTCGCTCCAGTATAGGCTCCGATTTCACGAAAAAGTGCGATCCCTTTATATCTCGGAGAGTTGTAAAAATATGATATTCAAAAAAGACTCAAAAGACGCGTATTCACGAGAGCTATAAGGTGCAAAAAGAATTATTCGAGAAAGTCAAAAATGAAAAAAGTTATAGCCGAAATAGCGCTCTATATTTTGGATACAAAGAATGATATCAATAAATTGAGAAAAATTCCTCTGGACAATTTAGTCAGCTACAATTTGAGCTAAAACAAAGCCTTATGGTTTGCTTGCCCTGTAGCTTAACCTTTTCGAAAAAAGTCAAAAAGTCAGAATGACATTTCTTTGAATTCCGTATAATCATTTCCAATATGCTCAATAGTCGTGTGAGACACGAAATCTGTGTTTTTTTTTTAAGTGAAAACTTCGTTGAGTACTTTTAGTATGGGTAAAAATGTTAAACTCGCAATGAACTCGCGTCAGATGTCACCTGACCCTGATCGGAAATGCGTAGGATAGGGTTGCCACCTTTTTTGAAGTGAAAACTTCTTTAGCAGCGTTGTGCACTTTGAAGTATGGGTGGAAACCCGGGCTGCCCCTATGGTAAAATTATCTCAGTGACAGATGTCAACGATGTCAACGATTATTCGTACATGGTGCGCAAATACCGATAGACTATTTTACTGAATTGAAAGTAGTCGGTTTGGTCGAGTGGAAAAGTTGCCAGTTGCCAGTTCGAATCCTGAGAGAATAACGGACTCTTTTTGTGTACTTTATTTTATTTCCATATTAATGCACAACGTTAATGTTCAAGTTTTCACTTCTGTCGGCACTCCCGGAGTGCAACCCGTTGTTTTTTTTTTGTTCATATTCCTTGAAGAAAATTGTTAAGTATAGTGGACTGACTCATATCCTTAATTTTCGCTCATTTAAAGTAACCTAATACTATTACAAATATTAGTATCGTTTTCCTGGTAGCCGCTATTTATTCTACAGATAGCTAGCTAACTAACCCAGTTAAAAATAATCTTTGTTTTAGGTGTAACGTATTTGAAGACAATATCACGTCAAGTGCCACTTTCCGAGCTGGGAATGGACAGCATAATGGCGGTAGAGATTAAGCAAACTCTTGAAAGAGAATTTGAAATATTTCTTGCTGCTCAGGATATAAGAATTATAACATTCGCTAAGTATGATTTTCAATGTTTTTGTAAAATACCACAATCCATAATGTAATTTAGATCCAAGACATTTCGCCCCACAAATGCTTACTGCTATTTAGTTTGCTCAAGAAAAATAACAAACACTCAAAATTTTCACAGGCTAGCAGAACTTCAGAGTAAAGCAAACGCTACTACCGATGGAACTGAAGGTATTCTACAAAACACAATTGATGATTCTGCTTTGATGAAGCTACTATTTAGAAGTATTGGTGATGAGGATAGTACCTATAAGCCATTTATTGATATCCCAAGTAGAAATGGAGTAAGTAACTGTTTTGCTAGTACCAGTCAATTGAAAAGACTGTTATGTTAATTACCCATTAATTCTATACTTGTATTCTTTTTTTTAAGCTATGCTAATAAATATATCCTAGATTTCTAGAAAATCCACCTCATATGATGGCATAATATGTTTATTTGTCAAAAACACTTGACCAAATAACGTACAGGTAAAACTCAATGTGGAGTATTGTCTTTAATTTAATGAAATCGAACTTTCTTTTCAGGAAAAAGATCCGAAGAAAGTAATTTTCATGTTACCAGGTATAGAAAGTTGTGCGATAGCATTAAAAACGTTATCTTCAAAGCTAGATGTACCTTCATGCATCTTACAACTTGGACTGGATGAGACCAATGACGATATAGAAAAAATGACTCAGAAATTATACAAGGTTTGTTACACGTTAAATTATACGTTAAACTTGATTATTATCTACATCTACACTAATCTATACAAATATTATAAAGAGAAAATATTTGTATTTTTGTATGTAACAAATAGGCTCCGAAACTACTGGACCGATTTGAAAAATTGTTTCACCATTAGAATCCTACATTATTCCTCAGTAACATAGGCTATATAATTTTCCCGAATTCCCACGGGAACGAAGTCCCGTAGCTCCCAAACGGTGAACCGATTTTCGTTTAGTTTTTTTTTGTGTCATAGGTAATTTTATCCCGAATGTTCTAAGCCATGTTTCATGAAAATCGGTTCAGCTGTTCAAAAGTTATAAGAAATCTAATGTCAGAGGTGATTCAAAATCTTTAATTTTAGTGTCATTATACAACGTGTTTTAAAAAAACCCAAAAAAAAGGCTAATTCAAAATTAATTAAAATTTAGCTTATTGCGCAGCAATTATGACAAGTATGTCATGTTAATTATATGAAACTTTCATTTTGAAATATGTCAAACCGAGTTACTGATTACTAGAGTTGCGACTATTAAAATTTTTGTTTTTCTTTTTTTTTGGTTTTTTTGAAACACCTTGTATAACGCGACCTACACCAATGTCAGTAGTTTGATAGCTTAAATACTGAAACTTGTATGAGAAGTAACATTTAAAAACTGAGAAACTTGTAATAGCACTTTTGATTCTTTATACACCACCTGCATCTGGAGCACGTTTTATACGTCAAGTATTCTATACTTAAAAGTAAGCCATTAAATCTTAAGGGAAATAAAATTTTATGGAACTTCCCTTGGGAATAAATGACATTTAAATATGGAACGCCAAAATGTCAACAAAAACTTCTATCAAAAATAATTTCGAAAAAAAAACAAGGCTGTTGAAGGCTTAATTTCCTTGGTCCAAGTAGATTTTAACTATAAAATTTGACACATCAAAGAGACTTTACTTTTATTAAAAATATTTAGCATAAAAACATGGCTGTATGTCTTAGCTATTGATTTTCCTGTGCCTACGAAACTAAATATTATAAGAAAACGTCGACGGTGATTTTGGATCTGTGATTTTTACCGCAAATTACTAAATTGTTTTGTTGTAAGTTTTTTTTTTAAATCTGAGAAAAATGTCCAGTATGTAATTCCAGCGACTCTGATATTTGTAGAAACGGAGGCTGAAAACATTACTGATGGGATTTATAATTTCTTTTTTATTTAACCTCACAGTAGGTGTATAAAGTAAACTCCTCGGGGATAAAGGTGTCTTAGTCTTGGGCAGATTTGAATCCTTCGCTTCATTCAGGATTCTTACCATATTTCCCTCGCTCCGCTCGGGAATTAACATCTTCATTTCACTCAGAATTCAATTTGCTGCCCGTGACATGATACACTGTTTTATTCCCTTGTTGCTTAATCTACTATTTTTACTTTTATTTCTTAAGTTGTTGCTCTATTAAACAAACCATTAAAATATCTCCTTTGCAGACTGTAAAATCTCGCCTGGCTCCTGGTGCACCGTTTTATTTATTAGGGTACAGTTTTGGAACTCTGCCCATCCTAGACTTAGCAGCCAAGTTGGAAAGTGAAGGTACAATAACATAAACATACATAGCATATAAAAATAATACTGTTTTCCCTTTACCTCCCCTCCCTCGTCATTGGGACTTCAAGTACACACTTAAAAGTGATATTGGTTCCACCAGTAAAGAAAAATATTCTTTTAATACCTTGATAAAATAAACGGATGTAAAGCGCAGTTCTGAAACTTCACGATGCTATTCAAAAAAGTTGAAACATATTTTTTTATTTGATGTGCTCATCTCAATATAGACATTTTACTTTAATGTATTTTCTATTTTAGGTCATACAGGTTTTGTTATTTGTTTGGATGGTTCACCTGACTTCCTAAAATCTATATCAAACAGAATGTTTACGAAAGCTGAAAATGACTATTCTGTTGAGAACACCATTTTGTATTACATCATCGACTTGTTAATCCCTGAGACCTCAATCAAAGACAAATTGATGCTCCATTTTAAGCCAAGTCAGTCTTACGAAGAGAGAATCTCATACCTCATTGACAATTTTCCTCAAAAATCACAGTACTCGAAGAAATTTATGACTTCAATGTGTTTAGCAATATTGAAAAGGACCAAGGAAATCGACACATACGAAACCGAGAAGAAAACAAAGCTCAACGCACCAATAACATTGATTCGTCAAAAACATGTTCCAGCAAATATATTATTTTCATGTGACGAATCATACGGATTAACCAAATCAACTGAAAATACAGTTAGTGTCCATGTTGTAGATGCTGACCATATCGCTATAACTGAAAGTGATGAAACTGTTAAAATTGTTAATGAAATATTACACGACGTGGGTAAGAAAGCTATGTTAAACAAAACTGAGATTGAGAGATCAACCTGGCGACAAATTGGTATTTAATTTTATTAATTTGAATTTGATTTAATTTAGTTGAACGAATTGAAATCCTAAATAAATGGGATTTTATTGAATTTTGTAATTGAGCTTTTACTTAAGATCTACCTACCCCACACGCTATCGACACCAGCGCATATCCTTCTTTTGATATGTCGAGTTTGAAGATTTGTTGAATGTTTTAGATCAGCGTTCAGAGGACTTATTTCGTCTAACGCCCACTTTGAAAATCAGTTATTTTGTAGCGCCCCCCCATTTTTTTTTCACCTTAAATCCCTCGGTAACATATTTGTCTCGCAAGGAGTTTAATTAAACCAACAGGATGTCCGGTGGCAGAATTCGGATTTCAAATTAAATTAAAAAATAAATACAAGATATAAAAAATATATTTTAATAATATTTATAAAGACAAGAAGTGCGGTTTGATTTCTTAATAGTACATTATGATACAAATGTGCTACTCGTAAGTTAGATATTACATTAGAGGCGAAAGCGAGGGCTCAATGGAGCCGAGATTGTAATATCCAATGCGCACGCGTGTCATACGACGTTTTTCAACACATTTGCGAGGCAAGAAATAAATAATAAAATATTTTTAACAAAAAATTTACCCGCCTTCAAAAAGATTACAATTTTTATAAATTGTAATCTTCTGTAATTTTTGTATAGTTTTTAATTTAAATTTTTTGAAATCGGTCTACAAATGACGAAGTTTTGAGGTAACAAACATAAAAAATATAAAAATATAAAAAGTTCACCCGAATTGAGAGCCTCCTCCTTTTTTTGAAGTCGGTTAAAAACTTTCCTTTGATATTGGCGGCGTGAAAATATCTGAACAAAAGGCCCGATCTTGTTTTTTTTCGCTCACAAAATGAGATTCACATTGTCAAGTATGCCATACAGCTAAATAAAATAAAAATACTGAACTGTATATTTTCACCGTTTTAGCCTAAATAAATGATAATTTTCTGTTAAATGTAAATAATTTAGTGGAATAATATTTTTTTATAATAGTTAAAGAAGGGAATTTATATAAACATATTATGTCATAAACTTAAATGATTAAAATCAGTCTAAAAATAATTTTAACCAAATGTTGTTCAACACGTTGGACACACTACTCTTCAAATCTGGCCTCAGTATTCCGTGCCACTCGCTGAAGCAAAGGTGCTAGGATGGCATTAATCTCGCGAACGATACAGAGTGGCGCCAACGACAGATTTGATCATTCTTTCAGGTGGTATACTGGCAGGCCCTAATAACACTCTATGCTTAATATCAGTCCTCGACCTTCTTTTGTTTTTGAGTTATTTAGGATAATGTCAGATAATGGTATCACTTAAAGTGTCATGTTTTGTGTGTTTTGTAAACTGTTCAAGTTAGATTAACCAAACAAAACCATGTTTAATAATAATAAAATAGACTAAAAAATTCATTTTTTTTTATTAAAATTACTCACTTGTCTTGAACACCGCGGTCCTATGTCAAAATGTCAACATTGACAACGCCATAGGGCGAGCAAGCTTTTGCGCGGGACCCTCGCGCAATCAAAGTAAGTATCAGCGTGAGCCGAGCGCGAGTTTGTCGTTATCGTGCTAGAGCTGCTGATATCTTATAATTAATTTGTGAATATAATTAATTAATTATCAACACCGCCAGTCACTCTCCGTCGTCGGCTATAATCCTGCCAGACGCTCTACAGCTCGCAAGTAAATTATGCGATGGTACCTACAATCTGATCCGTGATTTTTAGGGTTCCGTACCCAAAGGGAAAAACGGGACCCTATTACTAAGGCTCCGCTGTCCGTCCGTCCGTCCGTCCGTCCGTCCGTCTTGTCACCAGGCTGTATCTCATGAACCGTAATACTTAGAAAGTTGAAATTTTCGTAGATGATGTATTTCTATTGGCCCTATAACAACAAATACTAAAAACCAGAATAAAATGAATATATAAGGGGGCTCCCATACAAAAAACGACATTTTTTTGCTCGATTTATAGAAAGTCTGTCCGAGGCTCTATCTCATGAACTGTGATAGTTAGACTGTTGAAACTTTCACAGATAATGTATTTTGGTTGCAGCTATAACAACAAAGTACTAAAAAGTAGAAAAAATAAATATTTTACAATGCAGTTACTTACAAAAATGTATGATGCAATAAAGAGTAGCTGATTTCATAATTCAGTGACACCCTTTTGACATTTTTTTGTGTTAAATTTATCCCTTTCGGGAAAGGCAAAGGAGACTATGTCCATACAGCCATGTCTTCAGTGAATAATCTTCTTTCTTCAACTTAACCTAAGCCCTAAGCTCCTCATGTTCTGCGTAAAACCGGATAGCGTCTGTTTTACGAAAACTGGCGGCAAGAAGCACAACCGCGAGGATCTTTGTCGGTACCAAACGGAGCAGAAACACTGTTATCACTTGAATTTTTCATCACTACACGAATTTTAGCCAATTTACTGTATAATACACTATCACTATTACACATTAAACAACTTTTTCACGCCGAAAACGAAAATTCAATTGACAAAGCAACCGCTCACGCCGAGTTCCCGCCAAAGACCTCCACCCTTTTGACAAGTGAGTCTTTTCCATATAGCTGCATACTGGCTGTATAGAATGACAGCAAAGAGTTTTTTATGCCTGTCAAAATAATTCGAAATTCTTGATTTTCAGTGAAATAAAATATAAAAGTATAATATTTATTTTACTTTTTCAATAAAACAAATTTGATTTTTAACAAATAATTGAACTTTTTAATAATTTCTGTAGGCGTAATTGGCATTTTATTTACTTCGCCTTTGCCTCATAATTGTGGAGAAATACTTTTCTCGTCATTGTTTTATACACATGTTTTGGTCGATATTTATAACGGCAACAGGTAGACGCTTGAAATATTCACAGAATGTTTGGTATTTAAAAATAAATAATTAAATAAAAATAAAACAAATATTTAAGGGGGGGGCTCCCATAAAATAAACGTGATTTTTAGGGTTCCGTACCCAAAGGGAAAACGGTACCCTATTACTAAAGCTCCGCTGTCCGTCCGTCCGTCTGTCCGTCCGTCCGTCCATCCATCCGTCCGTCTGTCACCAGGCTGTATCTCATGAACCGTTATAGTTAGACAGTTGAAATTTTTGCAGATGATGTATGTCTATGTGCCCTATAACAACAAATACTAAAAACCAGATAAAAATATTTAAGGGGGCTCCCATACAAAAAACATGATTTTTTGCTCGATTTTATAGAAAGTCTGTCCGAGGCTGTATCTCATGAACCGTGATAGTTAGTTAAAGGTCCTATAACAACAAATACTAAAAACTAGAATAAAATAAATATTTAAGGGGGCTCCCATACAAAAAACGTTATTTTTTTGCTCGTTTTTATAGATAAGTCTGTCCGAGGCTGTATCTCGCGAACCGTGATAGTTAGACAGTTGAAATTTTCACAGATGATTTATTTTGGTTGTTGCTATAACAACAAATACTAAAAAGTAGAATAAATTAAATATTTAAGGGGGCTCCCATCCAACAAAAGTGATTTTTTTCCGTTTTTATAGAGATAATGATTTTTATGGAGTCCAACTCGCACTTGGCCGGTTTTATAGGTAATGGTACGGAACCCTTCGTGCGCGAGTCCGACTCGCACTTGCCCGTTTTATTTTATATGATGTTCAGGGAACTATAACAATACTTTTATAGCACCCAGACTTTAAGACAAGTGAGTAATTTTTAGAAGTACCTTCAGAAACTGGTAGCTGAAAATTGGACGTCGGCCCAGGCTAGCAAGTGTTCATATGTTAATAGTACATATTAGCGCTACTCTTTCCTACTCTTTTGGTTACTGATAAAATAAGTAAGGTCTGGTGGCCCTGGGATCTCTCTATAAAAAAAAACCTGAAAATCAAGGAGTATTTCTAATTTCCTAGACTTCACAAAAATAAAGATAAAGAATTTGCAATGTCTGAAAGAGGTTGGCTCAAAGCTACTACAATATCTCCACTATTTTTTAAGTTTCTCCACCTCAAAGTTACGCTCTGCTCAAACTCCACAAGAAGATGGAGTTAGTCGTCAAGTTTACATAATAACTGCAAAGTGCAGATTCTTTATAAAAAGCATTCACTGAAGAGCACAACCTAAATGCGATGTAAAGAGTTTTAATTCAGGGTAGTAATTTGCTAAAACATCCACCACACAATCGTGGCAGTAAATATGTTTATTTTAGGGTATACTAAATTGCTTTACCACACACACAAACACAGCAGTAAATATGTAGTGTAGTCAATTAAATTTACCTACCAGCAAATGACTTTAATTTAACTCTATTTTTATTTTTTTGATTAGCCATACACTGGTTTAGCGAACTTTTAGTTCAAATTCCTAGTTTATTGGCGTCAGATAGACAATTCTCTGATATTAGTGGGAATTAAAAGCACGCGAGTAGAACTGCGGCAGTTGCCGAGAGAGTAGCACGCGGGGCGCACGTCGCGTGGCACGATCCATTGCTTGCTCTCGTGTTGTGATGCTCACGCTTACCTCGATACGTAAACTCGACTCACTGTGCTCATAATAGTGTTTATTATCCAACGCCGCACCGCTAAGTAAGTACCCAACCCAAATGAAACAATCAAGCTGTCCTAAACTTTTGTTTAGTTGATCGAAGACATTGTTATCGGCCACAGCAATGCGGTTCTAATCAGAATACGATAAGTAAAATTTCACAAACCATATAATCGAATAGAAATTTATTTCCACTGTGTCACAGTACAGACAGCAGCACGTCAGGTTACCCATTTGCACTACGAAAGCCGAAGCTATTAAGAGTGCGATAAGGGCGACGTCAAGGTCAACATGTATAGCTTGATGTGCTGCCGTGTGTACAAACAATTGTAAACGTTCAATTTCTTCAACACAAAATACAAAGTACAGAAGATATGCTGACAACCTCGAAGCCAAATGTTTACTCACAGAATGGGCCTAAAAATATAAGGCAAAAAATAGAATCAACGTGTAATAATGGGGTTACGGTAGAGTTAACTGGAACTAGTTCATCAATGGAGCAAACAATATTTTTGATAAACCACTAAGAGTACTATTTGGATGCGGTCCAGGTATAAAAATACAATGCCTAGTCGACGTCGTCCCGATGCAAGTGT
The DNA here is from genome assembly GCA_949987775.1 of Aproaerema taeniolella. NCBI lineage: Eukaryota > Metazoa > Arthropoda > Insecta > Lepidoptera > Gelechiidae > Aproaerema > Aproaerema taeniolella. The sequence goes on from OX465253.1 coordinate 11,363,308, forward strand.
CTGCCTGGGAGCCGGGCCGAGCTAATTCACCCATCCGGGGGCGATGATACAGTTAAAAATAAGATAACACTACAATGGATTCTTAACCGACGCAATTTATGACAACATCCCGCTGGGCATTTCAGACCAAAGTTTCTTAAAGTCCAGCAAATAGAAAATTTAAAACAAATCGTCACGAAGCTGCAGTAATAACAATATCATAATAAATAATGTTTTGGCAAAATAGTATATGAACCCTACGCGTCTATGGCACTGCAAATAATAATTTTATTCAAACGATTAATGTATTGTAGAAAGAGCACCCAAAAATCCAGTTTGAACTATTATCAGCCTGACCTATGCACTCTTATCGGCAGAATTTACAATCTTTCAGATTAAAAAATAAACATTAATAAACGAGTAATGCTCGGCTCACAACACGTTCAATATTAATAAATTGTAAATGAATCGGGTATGATTCCACATTTTTTTCTACACTGATAACTTTGATATAACTTGACAATAACGTTAAAATGTTATTCTTGTTCCATAGAAAATAATACGTTTTCAGACGGTCATGATAACAAACATAGTCGGAGACTAAAAACAACTTCTCAAAAGCCACTAACATCGTTCAACATTTTGTGCTATATTAGCATTTGTAGAATCATTTTTCATCACGATCAAAAGAAACCATTCAAGTGGTATTTAGACATATGTTGTAGAAACCAATAACAATCGTTTTACATTTTAGGTAGATAGGGTTAGGTATAATCCATTTTGATGTTGCGTTTGAAAAAAACTTTGCATGCATTTCATTCAACTGGGCTAAATACTTAAACTACGAAAAGATAGAGTTTCTTTGAACTTGAACATCGTGCTGTTAAATTGAGTCTCACTGTTATATAGATAGTTATATATGTTAAATAGACAAAAACAAAATTAGTTAAAGGACAACTTCAGTCCATTGACTAGTAATCTAAATCGACGACTCCTGGGTTTGAATCCCAGTCGGGGAAAATGTTTGTGTACAGTCAGCATCAGATAGATGTAAGCATCCAAGGTAATCAAATTTATCTGATGGACAAAATTTCTTATTTATATTGGCGGTAACAGTATGCATAATGTTGTATGCATACTGAGTAGTCAATATATCTAAGCATCTACCTTAACCAATTACATGTAAGCTATTAGGTTGTTCATAATTATGTTGGCATTCCTTCGAGAGCATTATTTGCTAACATAATTTTGAACATCCTGACTGCTCATATAAATATGAAAGAATGATAATAAGATATTTTGAACACCTAGGGTGCTTACCTACAACAATATGATGATTCGAACTGCGTATATGAAATTGCTCTTGTGTTCTTCAGATCATTTTGACTACCCTAGGAGCTCACATGATTTTGATACTGACTGTACATCAGATGTCTGTTCTTGGATATGGCCCTTATATGTCTTTGTGCCCGAAGGTTCACGATGCAAAGAAAACCTTAGTGCGGGTTTTTGGGTGTTTATGTGGTATTGTGTCCAAACTTTTTGTCGATTAAGCATTGTAAGATATTCTCATCGTTTTGTTTGTATATGAAGTTCAAGAAAAATAAAGTTTGTTCTAAATTCACGTGGTTTCTGGCATGCAACTATCAACTTGACTGATATGTATGGTTTGACTCTGAAGTATATATTTTTTGCAGAACAAAAACATGGGGGCGATGTTCAGAAGTGAAGAGATGGTGCTATGCCAGCTCTTTGTGCAGCCAGAAGCGGCTTACATCTCCATGTATGAACTTGGAGAGGCTGGCGTTGCCCAGTTCAGAGACGTAAGTCCAACGAATACACACTTTGCATATCATCTATTGAAATAGTTTTAGCAGTACCATTTCATTTTTTATTTAAGAAATTCAATTTTACAGATTTACCTATGTTACGGAAAACTTAAGAAGTTTAGGAAGTTATTCTGTCCAATCCCTAAAACTAAACAGTTTTCTCCCAAGGAACCAAAAGAAGTTCAAGAAATACTTTGATGCACTATTCGTAACTAATGCAGTATGGCCAACCTTAAGGGCTTTTCAAATACTGATAACCTTGAAAAAAACTAAAACATTCAAATAACAATTTATCGATTCGTATGTTGTAAATAGGAACTGGGTCAGTCCGGCTCTATGACGTCATAGCTCTATTAAATAATTGAGAATCTCCGTGCATTATAAGACGTCCGACGTTATAGCGGGGCATTTCATACTTACGAAATCATTGCGAGGGACCTATATGTAGTTTCTACAACCCAAAACAAATGTAAGCATGTGACTAGTAAGTGTCATAGGATGAGATTTGTAAGTCGCTCTTTAATTTCACCTCATAATCAGACACATTAACGCTTAGTAGAGCAACACTACAGGTACATATACTCTTCCAGTATGGGGCGAAAATACCACAAGAATCCAATTTAAAATCTTATATATAAAATTTGTGGTCCGAATTCACTGACTCATCAACGCCCAGTCCAAACCCTCAAACCTATAAATCTGAAATTTGGCAAAAAAAGTGTCGATTATGACGTAGCCAAGCACTAAGAAAGGATTTTTCGAAATTCTACCCCTAAGAGGGTGAAATGGGGGTTCAAAATTTATTTGGAGATAGCATTTTTTTGCACATTTTGACTCGAAACTTCGTCAGGATATACTTCGAAGCAAATTAACGAACACATGCTTCGCGATTTTTCGAAAATTATCCCCTCTAAAGGATCAAGAATGAAATGGGTGACTAAAAGAGTTCTTTGCGCGAGCGAAGTCACGGGAAAAAGCTAGTTCTTTATAAAGTGTTAAGTACTTTTTAAACCAGGCACAGTTAGTCAATGACTAGTCAAAGGCGACAATTATTTTAATTTTTCATAATTCGACCTGTATTTCCCATGGACTTAGATTTTCTGGTATATCCTTGGGAAAGTTGTTCAGTTTATTTAAGCAAAAACTGCAAAGAGAACGTATTATGCAGGAAAATGAAAGAAACTTATTCCAAGAGATAGGGAAAGACAAGATGAAGCTGTTCGTTATAAACGATGTCACCCGCTAAATAAACTTATAATATTTTTTAAGTGTGGAGACTATTAATTTAAGTTTAATTTGTATTTTTTTTTGTTTGTGTGAATTTTATACAATAGTCTGAAGATATCAAGTAAAAAAAAGACTGCTGATGAGCAAATCATCAAACCCTTTTTAAATAACTTGTTCTGAGCGTAACATACGTAAACAACCTTTCGTAGTTAGTTTGTTTAGGTTATCGGTCATATATTAATTTATCTACACCAATATTTGCTTTAAATTAAACAAATCGTAGTTTACAAGTTTCCTTACATACAAGAAACATCATTATCGTACAAAATGCTTATGAGTTAGTACCCGCCTAACCAAATTTTATAAGTTCTTACCAAGCTCTTGACCTCAAGACGTCCAAAAATCATTTAACATTTTAGTATTTTTTTCATATTTTAACCGACTTTAAAAGAAAGGAGCTGATGTTCAATGCTTTTTTTTTGTTTGAAAGGGTATACTCCTGAGGTAGTCCTATTTACATTTTCTCAAAATTGTTTCTGCGCTTTTAAAAAAATCTACGAATACAAAATACACATACAAATTTTATTCAGATAACGTTTTGGTTTGTGATTATCTGCTGATATGTATTATTGGGATTGAAGTCGGTTGACTCTTACGTTTTGAAAGCGGACAATTATTTTATACAACAAAATTGATTTTATTTTAATGGTCTTACTCAAAATTAAAACATGTAAGTACAATTAGTAACTATCTTTCCGATATCAGGGCGCAATGTTATCTGCACACATAATTACCTTATAATTTATCGCAAAACCATTAGCAGTTAGGCACTGCGTTCCGTTTTCTTACTATTTTTATTATAGCTCATTCGTAGATATGACTGTATAGCTACAGTACAATGCATATATTGGATAAATTCAAGTTGGTTAGCGAAAAAGGCATTCAACGAGAAAAGCTTGTAAATAAAATAAGAAGCTAACATTAGGATCTCGTAATACAATCGGATTTTGTCCTTCGCCACAGTATACGGACAGCAGCACGTCAGATTACCCATTTTCACTACGAAAGCCGGGACGCTATTACAAACGAGGTAAGAGCAATGTCAAGGTCAACATGTATAGCCTGATGTGCTGCCGTGTTTACTTTTTAAACTGACGTACATCACACTCGTATAGGTACTTTATATCTCTCATATACAACAGGTTTTCGTACTTCGAAACAGTGTACTTTCGAACTAACGTACATCGCACTCAGATACTAACCTCACATACAACGGGTTCGGAAAATAGGTATCTTATGTTCTTCCTACTACAACAGTACCCAATTTTTTTTTAATAATTCACATAGACTTATGTGCCCTATACTGAGCAATACAGTTTATAAATATTCACAGGTGATAGAAGTAAATGACACGCCAGTAGCGCAACGTACTCTTCTGAGTGAGCTTGCTACATCCTCGACCACATCTCCGCCCCTGGGCTAGATTGTGGTCAAGAGAAACACATTATCTATTTTTTTTAAATGCGTCGCGGTCAAATGTCAAAAAAGTGTCGAAATGACAATGCCCTCGCCTAATCAAAGTGAAGTTTCACCGTCACCTGAGCGGCGTGACGTGTGAGTTGGTCGCAGGCCTTAATTCTCTTAATTCTTGTAACAAAATATATCATGAATTGAACTAATTCCGCAGTTTAAATACGTTTTATTATGAAAAAAAGGAATTTATGAAACTTAAAAGTCAAGTACTACCTTAAAAGTCACCTTCCCATAAAAGAGTTCACCTTGGTATCGATTTGGCAACTCGACATTTGGTACCATGGGGCTGAGGTAACGTGGTAAAATATTCTTGAGCTTACAAATAGGCTGGCGCGACGAGGGGAGCGTTACCCTGATTTTGCGTGCTGCCACATTCTACAGGGAGTGTCGGTTTCGTGACCAAACTGTCCTATCGATTGTACAACTGGCTCGAGACCCATTTTAGTAAACATTTAACGCCAAGCACGTTATCAGAAAGGTGTAAAAAAAGACTGACAAAAGCAAACGCACAAACATATAATCGTTCGTTGGTACGGAGACAATTTTATCCAGAATCTAGCATACAACCTAGGCAAAATTATTCTAAGACAATAAATATTAATGTATACACAAATCAACTTATGCGTGACATTCATTGATTCATATACGATGATTCATTCAATAGAAATAAAATTCCGCCAACAGTCCTTCAAAAGTAAAAACATTAACTCTAATAAATATTGTTTATATTCAAATGCAAGTAAAATACTTTTACTTAATTGTTTTGAAACACCGACATAGATAATCATGCAAAAATACTTTTCTCTAAATTAATTTAAAAAAAAATATTTATAATGTGTAGGATTGATAAATCATAGGCATTACAAAAGACTTATTTGTAAACAGTGTACCAAAATTCCCTGACCCTCAAACTAAGTTAACGTGTTAGTGAGTTGTGAGTCAGTGGCTCGGTTCGATGATAATTGGTAAATAGCACAATATTTTCCTAATTGTCCCAATTGTGTGTCATACTTTAGTTTAGAATTTATTTTTAGTAAAAATTTTAAAATTAAAATTTCATAAAAGAGCGACTTGCACCAAGACAGGCTTTTTGGAAGACAGGGCGTCATTAGTATTTTATTCAGTCACCCTCAATGTCAGTGCTGTGCCCAGCAACGTTCCTCACCTATACAACAGACCGTTAATGTCAAGGTAGCCTATCGCTTATAACAAGCTTATATGTATATATCTACACATTTATATAAGTCACTAAAATAACGTTGCCATTTTACTACTGAAATCCGCAACAATATAATCCCACGAAACTTAAAGGGCCGCCTACATTAAACTAGGATAAGTTAAGGTTGGGTTACATCCGGCTTTTTTAATGTATACGTTACCACGTCAGACTCGTAATATTGTAATTTAACTTAGTAAGATTATAATCGCTCGGTACTTTGTGAACTACCTCAATTATTTTTACATTGACAGACTTTTTCATAATATTAATGCAACCTAACCTAACCGAACCTAAATATACATATGTATGAACTATTTTAAACTTTATTAAAACCGGAATAATGGCGACTTTGAAATACTTTTGTTTGGAAAATTATCTATAGTTAAAAATGAAAAAAAAAATCATAATTAATCATAAAAATCATAATAACGTTATTTTTAGCATTTCAGATGGCCTGATATTTGGCAACGTAAAGAAACATAGACTGTGATCTAATAAAATGTTTTTTATATATGTTATACTTTCCACAAAAGTATTTCTCGTATTCCATCTAATAAGCTTGAGAATAAACTTCAAGTGTGGCTTCAAGTGATTCAACAATAATATGACGTTTACTATCCTAACAGGGATTATAAAAGTGAGTGTCAGTATTTCTCAGAAAATAAAACATCGGTTATTTTTATAATGTCTATAGCAACAGCACTAATATTGACAAACTGATATTTTACATATTACGTGCATGGGTTTTAGGCGTGCCGCGCGCGACCTTCTCCGTCTAATATTATAAAAGCATTGTATGTCGTGTCAACATAAACCCCTTATACCATTATTTTAACTTAATTCTCTATTTACTTTAGCGGCCTATTTTCGTAGTAAAGCTCCATGAATGATATTTAAACAATTAAAAAGCGCGATGTGTTGATTCATTGATTGTTGTCAAAAAAGCTAAAAAAAAATTCTGCCTCTACTGTAGCCTCAAATATCTGTCTTAGCAAAACACCTTTAAAACTATCTAATATCTTGATATACCTTAGAAACCGTCAATAAACTTGACCTGCATTGACTTTTTATAATACGAAGCTTGTTTACACTATGTACGAAAAGAGCGTGACCGACAAAATTGAATAAAAATATCATTATTTTTAAATTTTAATATTTATATTCTAATAGACTACTAATCATACTATGATGCTTTTATACAAAGTGATAAAAAACCTCCTAGCTATATTCAAAATCCTGAACCAGTATCACTTACAGAACACTTATGTTTTTTTTTTCGGTAGAATGATGCCTTTTCATACATTTTTACCATCCTTAGAGCATTAAATGTAACGGTACACAGGTGCAAACTTCCAACACCCTTTTTCAAAATGCATTCCCAAAGGGAGTTACAGAGTACATACGACCACTCAGTTGACTGCTGCTGACCAAACCCGAGTCAAGTAGTCAGCTGTCCAAAATTTAACCTTCGCCAAAAAATACTACACTATACTAATTTTTTTTTGTTTGTTACCTCAAAACTCCGTCATTTATAGACCGATTTCAAAAAACTTTCTATAGTTCGAAAGCATCTACTTCTATGGTCCGATAAATTTTTTATCGAAATCAGTTCAGTAGTTTACTAAAAAAAAAACGGAAATTTTCGGTTATATATGTGGATGATAATGGGTCATCAATGTAAACGAAGCAAAACGAAGCAAAAACGAAGTTGTTCTCTGAGACTTTCAAGTTGTTTTTTGGAGCTCTTTTGTGTCCTGGGGCTCTACCGTTTAGTGACCGGTAGAGTTTATTACCACCACACATCTTTCCTGACGTCTGGTGATCGTTTGATAATATCACCACCCCATATCTTTCATGCCATCTGGCGATCGGTTTGAGAATTGTTCTACCCCGTATCTTTCTTGCCAACTTGCGACTGGTTGTGAATATCACCACACCACCTCATATCTTTCCGTGGCTATCAAGAGGGGTAAAAGTAATTGAATACTATATCGCTCTTTAATCTCGAGTAACTTAGTGCTGTATAATAAATGTACGAGGAAGGTTATATAAATGATAAATGACCTCTAAAAAGAATTTAAAAAAAAATTACGTAAAAAAAATTTACTCCTCTCTATTTACCATATTCCGCTATAAATTCACTTATTTACTGTTTTACCCGTAACCACTACTTACTCGTGAATATAGCTTTAAAAAATTATTTTACCTACTCTTTTTGAAGGCGGGTCAATTTTTTGTTAAAAATATTTTATTAGTAAACAGCAACACTATGCAGATGAAGTCTTTATAGTTTTACCACGTTCTGGTAGGTCATCAAAACTTTTTGCTTCCGTATATCGCCTATCGTCTTTTTAACGTATTTGCGGCTTGTTCGCGTGACTTTTTTGGTCCTTTTGGGTGAATATAAAGGAATACTGCTTCATAGCGTGAAGCGTGCGCAGCACTCATCTTGAGAAACGTGTTGTCGTTGAAAAGTTAACCTGAGTACTTATTATTTTTTATGTAGCATTCTATAAAGGACTACTCTACTCAGTCAAGTGGTTTTTTTTCACTCTGTCTTTTTTAAACAATTAAAAATCCTGGTCACGTTCTTGTCAAAAACACACCACGTTTTTACCATTAATATTATTATTTATCACTGACAGTACTTTATGTAAAAAAGAAAAAAAAAATTAAGAGAAAATGAGAAAAATTGAGTGCTCTACTCTCTACTACATATTAGGCGATCCATAGATAGCGCGAAACATAAAAAAAATCTGGATCATCAAAATAGTGTTCATAACAGTTGTACCAGGTAGACGAGCCGTCCGGCCGACAGTATTGAAGCTGCCTTGACCCTAGCCCGGCTATCTCGTATATCATGTAGTTGGTGTGACGGTCGGCGGAATTGCCACCGCCCACTGTACTGTGGAACCGTACACTTTGCCCCCCGTTTCCCGTCTACATTTGCTCTGTACATAATACATGGACATATATTAGATGACTTTAAAATACAATGGGAAAATATAGGATCTGTGAAGCCAATAAACGCTACACACTCAAAGGCCCACACTAAGGTTTTCCCTTGTGTCGTGGGTCCCTTGGAACACACAAAGACAAACACAAACACCCATGACCCGAGAACAAACATCTGCTTTTTACACAAATGTTTGCCCCGACTGGGGATCGAACCCAGGACCCGCCGATCAAGAGGCAGCGTCACTACCACTCGACCAAACTGGCCGTCAAACTAAACAACTATCATCAAAGATGATATACGGAAATGGTAAGAAAATATCACCGCCATTACAAACGATCATGGCTTTAGTATGGAAATCAATATTTTTTTAGAATATCATATAGATTCCATATTGGTGTTAGTTTCATATCATGAGGATTCACGTCCGGTTTTAGAAACTATAATTGAAAGTACAAAAAGTCAATTATTATTTATTTTATACTCATTATTCCAATCACGGCAGTGAATTAGGTATAATTCTATTTAACAAGTGAAAATTTTAAAAATATTCTTGGGGAAAATTTACTGTGAAATCGTTAGAATATGTATGAGTTCAGGAATATTTTTTTTATCAAGCTATCCTTAAAACTCAAATAAATGTGGCCTAGGTAGGTTGTACTATAATTGGCCTTTTTATAATTCGAACGGCACGGCAAAATTTGTTTTACCATTGTCCCCTATGTTCCTAGCTTCTAGGGGCATGCATAATAATACAATTTTGCCCTGCCGTTTGTGAATTATAAAAAGGCCCAGTTCCCCTGGTATGGGTTCTCTTTACGCTTGTTACCAGTCAAATTGTTTCAATTGAAACGTCAATGGCATTGTTGATGTAACGCGTGATCATGGCTTTAACCTACTAGTATTGTCGTATAAATACAAATGAACACTGTAAATGTAGTGGAAAAACACCGCCTGACAAAAATACCCTTTGAGAAGTTGAAAACAGTTGCACAATCGTCTACGTAAAAGTTTTTTAGTTTGACTACCCAGTTTAGTTCATGTAATAATACTTATTTTACCAAAAATATGCATAAATAAAGAGCTTATAGTATTTTTGAAAAGCTTACCTGAGGGATAAGCGCGCCGAACACTCCACTTCAGTGCCTATAAAAGATATGAGAAATTTTAAAGGATGATATAAAATTTCATGAAAATTCTGCATAGTACTTAATTCAAACTTTTTTTATGTGCATTTATCTACAGTCTCTGTAGGTACTTACAAATATAATCTCATGTCGTACAACTAGAAAGAATGGCAAAACAAATAAAGATTCTCATACATTTTTTATAAAATCGCAATACAAAAATACACTGAACCTAACACGTAATCAAAAACAAATAAAACACAAGAGGACCATAAAACAGAAGGAGCTTGTTATTATTATGAGCGATGGCCAGTTATTTTGAGGCAAAAGGTGCGCCGCCGCCGGGAATAAACGACATTTAACTGCCGTTCAGGCTTATCAATTTTGATATCCGATATATTGGATAATTTTAACAGACGTGAGTTTTACGCCAAGAAACCCGCAAACCGCAAACTACTATTGTTGACGTACCTAGGTACTTTGATGCCTTAAGAAACAAGGCATATTAAATACCTAGGCCAGCCCAGTGGAAGGTGTATTTACCAATACATGTTGGTTTTACCAAGTTATTTTTTGCATTGATTGTCACTAATTTTGTAAACACTTAGTTTTACGTGCATTTTTAGTTATAAGACGAAAACTATAATTTTTTTATAACGATGACATCACAATATGTATAATTACACAAATTAGATTTACTCTAAGTTGCTCTTTCCAAAATGTACAAAACTTTGAAACACTTCCGAGCTTCTTTATGAAGTCGAGATTGTTTAAAGTAATATCCTTCTTTATAATAAAATTAAAATGTACAGTATTACTCACGTTACTGAAAGCCAGCACTTTTCTTAATAAAAATCACTATGAATCTCTAATATCTTTAATTTTTTTAATAGTTTTATGTTACATGATAGACCTAGAATTGTCTCGGAAACTGTTTATAAGTCTATGTTTTGAACTTCTCATTTTCAAAACATTAATAGATATTGTAAATCCTATGTTATACACTTGTGTTATATTTCTAAACATATTAATGAACTTTGGCCCCCAAGAGTGATTGAACACTTGTCTTTCATTGTTATATTATGTCAGCCATTTCGACAAGTTAAATATACTTTCTATCTTCGCGTAGCGTAAATATTTACCTATTACAGTGAAAAGAGAAGAGCTTGGTTATTGTCAATAAATTTACGCAATAAATTTCCTTATGATTAGTAGTAGCACGTACTAAATATTTATACTAATATAAAGGAAAACTATAATCGCACCCTGTACATGTGTGGCATCATTTTGTAGTTTGAAAAACTCTAAAATTAAAAATGTTGTACCACTCCCAACATTCATTACTTATAACTTTTAAACGGCTGAATCAATTTAAATTAAATATTGCTAAGAACTATCTCGATTACGTAAGCTTTCAAACAAAAAAAAGTATCAAAATCGATTCATTCGTTTAGGAGCTATGATGCCACAGACAGACACTACATAAACAGCAAAATAAAAGAATTATCAGTGTATCCGTCAAGTAAAATTGACGAATTATCAACAACTTTTTTGAATACAAAATGTATCAGTGATCTTAAAACTTTGGAGGAGTGGTGAAAAATTATTCAATCGTTCACCTAACATTGAAACATTTATCAGTTTATTCAACTTATGGAAAACTCAAGATTCTCTGGTAATCAAAATATCATATTGTTGTAGCTAAAGATTACTAAAATATGTACTAAAATAGCAATTGCTCTGGGGTCTTGCTAACGAGCTAACTGATGGAGATAATTGAATAAAAGCTTGTCTTAATTTGACAGTTGAACCCGCACGTGAACGACTTCCAGCGGCGATACGTGTCGGAGGTGCGGCGCTGCAGTGAGATGGAACGCAAGCTGCGCTGGGTCGGTGGCGAGCTGCCAGAGCCGCCTCCACCTCCCAAACCCTCGCCACACAGCCTTAGTCCACGAGAAATCAATATACTTGAGGTAAAGTTCAATATTTTGGCGACGTCACTACACGACTTTTTTAAGAGGACCCTCTCTATCGCAAACTGTCAAAGCTATCTCAGGACGTTGAGTATATTGAGGTGACTTTATTGCTAACGAAACTTTAGGGCTTTCCCCGTGGAACCCATATGAAATTCTCAAAAAAAATGTTTGCTTCAGTTGATCGCTCAAGCTGTATTGAAAGGCGGTTTTTTTTATTAAATTCATAGTTCGACCTTGTTTTTTTAGGAGATTTGTTTAGTTTAGTGGACCGATTTACATCCTTAATGTAATTGTGAAGATCTTTGTAGATGATTCTGTATAATCAGTTCAGCATTCATTACATACTGAAAAGTCCGTAAAAATAATGGTTTCTCTACATGAAGGAGTAAATATTACCTACTTAAAATATTGCACATGCCATAATCAAAACTCATCCTTATAAGCTGTTAAGATTGTAGATAAATATCCCTATTTACAATTATTTTAAGTACCTAGCAAGAAATCAGAAACCATACTTGTTTAAGCTGCCCTGCATAGCTGACATAGTTAACGTGACTCACAGTCATAGTTCATGAGTTAATTTTCTAAGATTAAGGACGTAATGTTAAATTGCAGCTGCTATGCAAATGATTGGAATTGAAATAAAAAATTATCAAAAGAGCAAATATTGTTTCGGCTCTTACGCTGGAAGACAGGCATACTACTTTCTTCCAAAGTTCCACAAAAGACTCACAGATATTAAACGCTCAGTTAAAAACGCTAGGCAAAGAATATATGCTCGCCGAGTGAAGTTAAACTATACCAGTACATCTGTATTTATTTGTTAGAAAACAAACAGCACATAAGAATGCAACATAATAAATATACTAATACAAACAACTAGTAAATTGATAAAAACTGTTCAGACTGATAAAATTTATCAGAGCGCACAAATTGACTTTAAAAAATTCTAGGATATTCACACGGCACCATCTTATACGCAACGAAGTATATCAAATATAATATACTTTATTATACACACAGGAGAAATAAAAGTACATCAAGGACTTGTCATAACTACTAGTGCGGGTGCTACTATGGGTGCTAGATAACTGTTATACATCTTTCATAATTTTTTTTTTGTTAATACATATAATGCTTAGGGGCCGTCCATTAATCACGTGAGGCTCGAAAGGGGGTTTGGCAAAAATCACAAAACATCACACGGGGGGAGGAGGGGTGTAGTAAGATATCACGTGTATTTATTTTTTCGTCAAACGCGCGATTTCTAAACCGAAAAACGGGCGTGTAGTGTTATTCCAGTCAAAAACAACCAGCAACATTTCTGTCTAGACATTTTTTAAATTAGATTTTACTTTGTATCTGTATTTAAAGACAATATTCTAAAAATTTTAAGATTCTTTGTAGGTACTTAAAAATACACGTGATTTTGGGTGGGGGAAAAATGCTAAAAAACATCACATGATTAATGGACGGCCCCTTAGACACCCACACTCCTCACAAATTCTTAGAAATACGATTTTCAAATAATCGTGTTGGTCGAGAATCAAACCCACAACCCTCAGATCACCGACTGCGTGCGCTATCAGGCCAGTCAGTAAAAGTAAACTTTTTCCTTTTACAGGAAAGAATAGATTACATCGAATCGGAAATCCAAGAGATCACCCGGAACGCACGCAATCTCAAAGCAGACTACTTATCTCTGAAAGAACTGAAGGTGCTCATAGAGAAGATGCAAACTTTCTTCCAAGATCACAGCGCTCAGAGAAAAATTTCAGCGTCGGTAAGTTTGCGTTACTTCGTATCCTTTTCCTACTGTAAGTATAGTTTTAAAACTTAACTCGGCTTAAAACAAACGTATTCAATGTGAAAGTGTATTTATTAGTCTTTCTGTAAAGTCGCAACGGAGCAACGGATCGACCTATTTTAACCCCGACAAAAAAAATTACATGTGTATCTGTATGTGTTACTGTCTATGACATCGTATCTCCTAAACGAATGGACTGATTTTGATGCAGTTTTTTTGTTTGAAAGCTGACGTAGTCGAGATTGTTCTTAGCTATGTTTGATCAAAGTTGGTTCAGTCATCTAAAAGTTATAAGCACTCGAATGTCAGGGGTGAAAAAAAAAATAAAGTTAAGACTCAGGGATATTTAAAGGACTTGAGAGTACTTCTTCCACAGGACGGAAAGCTAGTATTCGTAAAAATATGAATTTTTACTTTAAATTAAAATACTTAACTAGCGAAGTTCAAATCTACTCACATTTGATATCTATCTGTGTCTCGGGTTCGTATCAAGTACTTATGTAAGTACGAGTATTTGCTACTGATTGTGTTATAAGTTTGACAATTTCCTCAGAGATCATTTGGGTTGGTGTAAGTTAAGGGAAGCCTATCCCAATACTGATATTTTGGGAATTGTACTAATGCTGTTCTCGTCCACTATCCAGGTATACAATAACGAGGCAGTGATCGCTCATCTGGGCTTCATAGCAGGAGTGGTGGCGACAGCACGAGTGCCATCCTTCGAGAGAATGCTCTGGCGCATATCTCACGGCAACATATTCTTCAAACAAGCGCAAATTGATGTCCCGCTCAAGGATCCTGTCACTGTAAACATCAACTACTCTATCATTTCATTCCGTTTGTTTTACTTTTTCTAACTATCCGTCGTTCTCAATATTTTTCATATACTTAATTAAAGAAAATAGCAATTTTGTTATGGAAGAATTAACTATATCGGGATGACATTAAATTAACTACTGAAACTTTAAGCGAAACTAAAGGTGATTCCGTCCTGCATCTGAACAACTTTCCTCAAAAAAACAATATAAAATTCTTTTAAAAAATTCGACTTCTTATACTACAGAGGATTTTTTTTCTTCATCTTTATGTTCTATTGAACCATTTGTTCAATTTAGTAAGTTGATTCACATCCTTAATTTTCGCTAACTAATTTAAAGTCGCCTAATATTTAAATTTCAGAATCTAGAATTGGTAACGATTTGGAAAAAAAATAATTATAAAGCAATGTTTTTTTAAATGAAAAAGTTGTAGGAAATTCCACCATTATTTCTCCATTCTGTGTGATCGATCGTATCAACCAAATGCGGTGACTACGTCGGAGAAAATACATTATTATTAAAATCAAATCATTGTTTGAAAATAATGAGTCTACAAGGCAGGTGTCATTAAATACCTACAAGATATAGGCGTGCCATTGCTTTCATAAAGTTATAATGGAATATTATCCCACCTATGACCAACTGTGACACACTTTACTCTTCTTCCTATCTTCCGGATAGTAACTTCATGTCATATAACTGGAGGACTCGATTTAATCAAGTCTGCCTTATGGGTCTCTCTCAAAAAAGTGGCACCGTAACCTGCCGTACAGTTTTTGATTAGAAAAGTATGAATTTTTGAGTTTTGTAAACTAAATGTTATATTAAAATGTTGTATCGAGTCTTATTACATAGAGGCCAGCTATTTTAATGGCAATAAAATGAATATTTCTTGAGCAGTAAGAGTTTGTAACACCAGTTTCCCATCAACCTGTCGTGTCCTAACGCGACTTACATCGATTTAAAATCAATTTGACTGAATTAATAAAGTGATTTCTTTTGTTCTGTCCACTTTAATTGAAAGATAGTGAACTAAACATTGTTGTTTTGTAAATTATGGCTCATATTTATTAGTAAGTACTAAATTAACTTAAGTTAAACTTTGTCCGGCGTTATTTTGTCATCAACCTGTCGCCGTAAAGACACACGCGTACCACTCACACTATTGCAATTTGAACCACTCTCCTCCCATGTAACAACGCACTCAGTCACTGGCTACGCATCAAAGGTGAAATACGTGTCCTTTGTTGCCAAATTTTCAAGCTATCAGCGACGATCTGTCTGGATCTGGGTTTTGTAACAGGTATGTTCTATTTATCCTGTGCACGATATTTTTTTAAATTGAATCGTTTATTTAATGTGAATAATTTGTATTCCTTCTTCAATTAGCCTATTTTTAGATAACGGTTTCTCCAGCTCAGTACAACAAAGCGTTTAATAATAATTATTATTTTTCGGCTGATTCTCATTATTCTGTGCCTATTTAACCTGCCTTATTATGACAGGTGAAAGAGAAACTAGACAGGTGAATGAGAAAGTAGTCAGATTACTATGAGAGTTGTTTATCTTCATTGTTATTTAGTACTGTCGAGTATGTTAACCAAATACCTAAACTTATTGATCAAATCACATACACTAAAAGCTTTTTTATTCAGTATAAAAACGTTTTTTCTTAGCATAATAGTTTATTTCATTTTGTATATAAAGGAGACTGGGCGGGTGCGTCTCCAGTGTTGTAAAGGTTGTGTTATATGTCATTTTAAAGGCCATATAGCTTCATTTTATACTATGACACCAACAACGAAACTTGTGCAGAGAATGAGCTATGAATCGGATACAGTCGTATACAGAATAGATTTTTATTATTACACTTTTATCCGGCAGCAGTGGTTTATAAGATTTTTACCAATTTCATTCTAAACTTCATAAAAATATATTTTTTTAAGCCAATCATGGGTGCCGGACAGGAACAGAAGATAACTCGGGTTATTATGGGACCCCGAGAACGACAAGCTACGGTTCAACACTTCTCTCAACAGAGTCAACAAAGAAGTCAGAGAAACCACACGCCCTCCAACCAAAAGGGAAGCACTCAGCGCGGTCATGAGTATTTACGACCCACTTGGACTACTCAGCTGCTACACCATAACAGCAAAGATTGCGCTGCATAATCTATGGCGCCAGATGATGGAATAGGACGAACCAGTACATGTTTTCTGCGACACCAGACAAGACGCCTATGCTGCAGCAGCCTACTGGAGACTCGAGCAAGAGGAGGGAGAGGTCAAAGTCGTGTTGGTGGCAGCCAAAGCCAAGGTCGCACCACTCAAGGCGCTAACCATACCCCACATGGAGTTGCAAGCAGCACTCATCGGAGCCAGATTGGGCAGTCATGTAATAAAGGAGCACAAATGGAATACCGACAGCGTGACATATTGGACTGATGCCCAGGTAGTGCTGCATTGGATCCGCAACAACAACCGGCGCTATACACCCTACTTGGCGCACCGACTTGGAGAGATAACTGAACTCACCTCCGTCCACCAATGGAGATGGGTACCCACGAAGAGCAACGTAGCCGACCTAGCAACCCGAGCAGGCTACGTACCTGAAAATGAAGAAGATTCCTGGTTCAACGGTCCGGAAGTTTTGAAGATGCCAACGAGCGAGTGGCCCTAGAATGTACCAAGCCATGAAGAAGAAATCGAGCAAGTTGCCCTCCACCTGGTAGAGCCTGAAGCGACATATCTACCTGATATCAAGTGCTTCTCAAGTTACGAACGCTTAATAAGGACAACGGCAAGAATCAATGAAGAGGAAATAAGAAGGATTTGGAAGTGGAACATCTTAAGAAGGTTGACGATGAATGGATGAAGAAAGTACAACGAGACGACTTTGCACAGGAAATAGAAATGCTGAAGAAGAGCAAATGAGTACTACGGGCCAGTCTACTTCACTTACTTGACCCGATCATGAGAGATGGGTTACTAAGGCTTTACGGAAGAATAGGAGCAGCCCAAGGACTAGCTGACGAATACTGGAGGCGCTGGCTGAAGGAGTACCTGCCCACACTGAGTCTCGAGGAGATGCATCGCAGCCCCACCAGCCACTTAAGGAAGGACCCTTCCGCCGGAGTCCAGCGCCAAGCAGACTTGCTTGCCACATCTGCGTTTCGCTGGTGCACGGAAGCTAAGGAATGTAATTCTCTGCCTGCGTCTGTATTTCCAGGCACATATAACCCGCATCTCTTTAAAGTTCGAGTGAATAGGCATCTTCTGGATGAGCTTGCTATAGCCTCGATCACATTTCCGCTTCTGGACTAGATTGTGGTCAAAAGCAAACTCATTAACTATAAAAAAAGGAGTTGTGGTCATAGTCGTCGACCCCTCACTACCCAGGAACACATGGCCTAAAGGCGTCATAGAGAAGGTTTATCCGGGTCCAGATAGTCACACATGCAGCGCCGACGTCCGCACGCAAGGAGGGATCTTCAGGAGGCCTACGTCGACGCTGGCAGTGCTACAGAAGGACAAGCCCGCTGTCAACCCATAGAAGGCTACGTCAAGACTTCGCCGGGGGGAGGATGTAAAAGACAGTGGAGGAAAAATCGTAGTATATAAGATTTTTATCTAGCCTACAAGATCCCACTGCTAAGAACAATTACGTAGTAATATTGTAAAATTAGGTATTAAGTTTTAATAGAGGCATAAATAGAAAAATCATAGCTTTTGTAGTTTATTGCCTATTCTTAGTATAGAATCACATTAACCTGTGCCCGTTTCTCAGTTAACCTGTACGATGCCTCATTCACCTGTCCACCTATTTTTTCTGCGTACTCTCAAAGGCACAACTCTTTAAAAAACCTGTTCCCTCTTACATATTTATATTTAAGAGGGGGAATACATTTTTTTTATATTTTCAAATACGTTTTTCTCACACTTTTTTGAAAATGTGTAAAAAAATTCAGGCGGTGCCACTTTTTTGAGAGGGACCCTTATGCGTTGTATTAGTGTTGCCTTTGATGTTATCGACAATTCTTTGTAAATAGATTAACAATTCTATAAATATTATTTTAGAAACGTCAATAGCATTACTTTGACGCATAATATCACAGAAAATTAGTTGATATTTTGCCTGCTACAATAGAATGTCGGGTGTCCGGACATTTACTGGGCACGTAATATGGTAGAAAACGGAGCCATTGGAAAAAAAATAATGGCATAATAGTTGCAGAGACATATTATAATATTTTTTCAAGCAGCTTGATAACCTGTTTATGGATCGTTTTCGTGCAAACATTTTCTGTAATCCACCCACCCCTGTTCCTTGTTTCCATCATAGAGGCAACCTGTGTGCAGAATTTTATCTATCTAGGACTAAGGGCTCGGTATCTTCATAATGTTCTACTCTACTTACAAAACGGTTTAGTTAAAAGCCAATTAGTATGTCTGTTATACTATACAGAGTATAAGAGACAGATTAGCAAATAGTTAAATGGTGGAATCTACCCATAACTATGATCGGCTACAAATTATAATAATATGTACAATATATGCTAAAAGTTAAGAAGTTTTCGTTATTTTTCCACTTTGGCGCTACGCAACGTTCTGCGAAACCGCCCTCCTGCGAAACTGCTTTCTGCGAAACGAAAAATGTACATTACTGGTTTTCGTGTTTTACTCTGTTTTTTTATTGTAAACTGTAGTATAGACGGATAAATATTTTTTATTTTAAAGAAAAAAATAATAAAAAAAAATCTATGGAAATCTATGCAACATAAAAAAATCTATGGAAAAGTCCACTAGAAATCATTCAGAATAATGATGGTCTGAATTCAAGGTTTCAGTTTTTGTTATGTTGTCCCTCACACTCTGTATGTGTTACACGTACAACACCAAAAACACTACCGGAACATTTATAGCACATACCCTACGACCTACGATCCACCTGGCTGACATATCGTGAGAATAGCTCCCTGGTGACTTACCTACATGCCATTCAACTTTGCCTACACCCCCGCTTAATATGAGAAACTAGCCAGTGTTGGACGGGCATTAACCTCCATAATATTGATTTTCCGATTGCTTACCGCAATGAAGCATTATGCTTTGGTTTACCTTGCCGAAGTCAAGGGGTAGGCGTTTTCGTGGAATGAAATAGTTTTAATTTATATTGCCCAAGTGCAATCGTTATAAAATAAATATTTTTGGCGTAGGTAATGCCAAAAAGTAAAAGGCATGGGCTTAAATCCTTTTCCTAACTAAACCAAGGTAGTAATTCTTTAGATTAGCGCGGTTTATTCGTTATACGTCCGTTATACGACCATCTTTGGAACTTACTTTACTGATGTCAAACCGTGCGTGGAGCATACAAACAAAACGTTTTCTACGATTATTGGTAAATAACTCAACCATATTGTATTTACTACTCATTAACGGACATCGGACACCTATATTTCGTAACGAACACTTATTTATGCCATTTACTTATTTATGAAACGGAACATCACATAGAAGGAATAAATCTCACTTTACGAATAAATTATTCAAGAATTCACTAGTAAAGTTAATGTAGGTAGTAAATATATTAATTTCTAACAGTCACTTGGTCTTGATATAATTAAAAAAGCCCTGTAAAAGGACTATCAACCATTGCGATGTAGGTACTAAATAAAGAGGGGGATAAGGGTACGTGATAGTAACATCTACGCTGGTGAACCCATGCAGGTTTACACTTACATTCTGACGGATTTTTTCCTCTGTCTGGTCGTATTAGATATAGATTCTGTCATTTTTATTATTTCAGGGTCACGAACTCCAGAAGACAGTGTTTGTTGTTTTCTTCCACGGAGAGCAGATTAAGCTACGTGTAAAGAAGGTCTGTCATGGTTTCAAGGCAACGCTGTACCCCTGCCCACCCACGTTTAAGGAGCAACAGGAAATGCTTAGTGGTGTTGCCACTCGCATCCAGGATCTACAATTGGTAAGCAAAAGAGGTAGATTTGGTGTGTTTGTGAGACCTCTTGGAATTGCCAACACTGGCACTTCATAGTTAACTAGACAAAAAAAATGTTTTTTTGTATGTAGAGAAAGTTCAATTTCGAAAAATTAACTTTTTCTGAGCGTTCTTCAAGACAAACAAAACGAATTCTATTTTGCACTTGTTACAGGTTTTAGAACAAACTGAGCAACACAGAAGGCTGGTCCTAACTAACATTGCCAAAGACTTCAACACTTGGATGGTTGCTGTGAGGAAAGAGAAAGCGATCTATCATACTCTGAACATGTTCAGTATGGATATTGTGAAGAAATGTTTGATTGCCGAATGCTGGGTACCGAAATCTGATCTACCCGTTCTACAAAGAGCACTGGACAACGGAGTGGTAAGTTTAAAATGTATTCAAAATCATTATTACTTAAGTATCAGCTATTTAGTTTTTTAGTTTTGTGGGTCAGGTTTTAGTAAAAGGAATTCGCAGATTGGAAATCTAAGGAAAAATAAATAGAGCCAAATCAAATAAGAGCATAAACAGATAATAAAAAAACACTTATCGACTAATTGAAAGTACCGTAAATTTAAAAAAACTTGGGATCTATTTAATATTTTGTTTTCAAAATCTTTACAGAAAGCAAGTGGCAGTCCAATCCCATCGATCGTGCACCACGTACCCACTCGAGAGACTCCTCCCACCTTCAACAGGACCAACAAATTCACCAAAGGCTTCCAAGCTCTAATTGATTCCTATGGAATCGCCAGCTACAGAGAAGTTAATCCAGGTATTTTCAAATCATATTTAGCCATAAAAAACAACGGCGGTTCAGAAGTAATTTTTTTCATGGGCAGGTCGTGAATCATTGAAAAAAATTTTCTTTTGTTCCAGCTTTATACACAATCATTACATTCCCGTTCCTTTTCGCGGTGATGTTCGGAGACATGGGTCACGGACTCATCCTAACAATATTTGCTGCAACACTCGTCATCTTAGAAGAAAGATTCTCCAAACAGCGAACCGATAACGAAGTTTGGAACATATTCTTCGGAGGCCGTTATATCATACTACTTATGGGACTATTCTCCATATATACTGGCCTTATTTACAATGATATATTTTCCAAATCACTCAATATATTTGGCAGCAGCTGGTATAATACATATGATAATTATACTCTGAAACATTTTAGAATTCTTCAAGTGGATCCTACGATAGCATACACAAAAACACCGTATCCCTTAGGATTAGATCCCGTTTGGCAGGTAAATAAAGTTAAATTAGTACTTTTTTAAGGTAGCGTTTAAATAACCCGACCTCGATATAAAGACATAATTCAAATTTTATGGCTGTGGAGGAAGCAAAAGCGGCGCTTTAATAGTCAAAATCTTTGATATGAATCGCTTAGTAACCAATATAACGTTAAGAATGAACATTTCTAACATTTGCCATTTCTTTCAGCTTGCACAAAACAACATAGTATTTCTGAATTCTTTCAAGATGAAGCTGTCTATAATATTTGGAGTGATACACATGGCCTTCGGTGTAACAATGAGTGTGGTAAACTTCAAGTAATTACTGTATTCATAGAATTAGACTTTGTAGAGTTGATAAATTACTTAAGCTTCTGAGGCTACATGCAATTAATTATTTTATGTATTTTTCAGTTTCTTCAAGAAACCGCAAATGATATTTCTGCAGTACATACCGCAAATACTGTTCCTATTGCTGTTGTTCTGGTACTTGTGTATACTTATGTTTATGAAGTGGACTCTGTACTCATCAGATGCCGACGGTAATTTGACTTTAAGCTGTTCTATACTTCTGCTTAGCGCGTTTTAGGCATTATTAAGAGCAAAAAAGCCTAGTTGACACAAAATGTATCTAGGATGTGTTGCACTGAATTCTAGCAATACCTTAAGTCTCCCAGATTTCCCTGACAAAACTTCAAGAAATAGAACAAAACCATTGTGTATTTGGCAAGATAAACTGAAATAATAGTATGAATATTAAGATGCAGCAATAAGCCTTTGCTAGCGATTTTATTTCCCTTAAAGTAAAAGGTTTATTTTAAAACCAAAAGTTCTCTTCATTGTACATAAAAACATGTTCTATCAGAAGATTGTCGTATAACAGGTATTTGATAAATTAGTGATTTATTTTTGTAATTTTCATGTTACTATAATTCGCAACGTGTCATTTTTAGAACCAGTGGTTTCTGGCTCATCATGCGCACCATCAGTGCTGATCTTGTTCATCAATATGATGCTGCTAAAGAAGTCTGAAGCCAAGGAACCATGCTTACCGTATATGTTTGCGGGACAGGATTCACTACAGAAGACGTTCCTGGCCTTCGCCTTCCTTTGCATACCAGTCATGCTGTTTGGAAAGCCAGTGTTTAACATTCTGGCAGAAAAAAAGAAGAAGGTAAGATTTTAAATACTCTCACTTCATTATTTTGCATTTTTTTTAAAGCTAAACCAATACACCCGTCAGAAGACGTTTATTACCGGACATCCACTTCGATACATTTTCATCAAGAAATTGCAAACCTGCTTGTAGAACAAAAAACGGAAAAGATCTCTCTTTTTCATATCAATTTGTAAGATGTCTGTGGTGTGATGATTGATCGCTTCATATAGACAGTGTGTAGAAGTCGAGTTTATCCAAGTTAATTCTATTGTTTGACAACGGATAAAAAAAAACTATATAAGCATAGTATTCTATAAAAGAATGCAATTACTATCGTCAACCTAATAGACTACTAATTATTCACTTAACAATTTTTACGGTTTCGCATTAATCTTAACACAATGTTTTTAAAAATAAGCAATTAGTATTGGAATTTAATAACATAATAAAGATCTCATTAAAAGTCAATGCCTTCTCGTGTTAGTTCCGTAAAAAGGTTACCTAAACCATATTTTTTGACGAATTGTAGGGCTTTCAAGTTAGGCCTTTTAGAGTTTCGTGACTTGACCGTTCATGAAATTTGTTTTTAATAGAGAAAGTTTTATTATTATTATTATTATTATGACATGACTTAACTCTTAACCTCAATCTTGACCAAGGTCATAGATGAGGTCAACGATGAAGCGAGTTAACCCAGTAAATGCCATAAAGGCACTAGTACTCCTAACGGAATCCAGCTTAACCGTGTGGTGATCGGTTGAGAATAACACCACCCCATCTCTTTCCGTGTGTGTCGTAAGAGGCGACTAAGGAAACACAAATGAGACCTGCCTCCTAGTAATCCATCCCAGGCAACGACACTTCATTTTTTTCTGAATCTGAGGTGTCGTCCTATGGTCTCATGCGGTGTGGTAGGCTCTGTAAAGGGCAGTCTGGTTCGCGACCACCCTTCTACCGAAGTCCGACGCCAAACAGCTTGCTGTGTTCCGTCGGTGCGTGGGAGTACCAGTGCCTTTATAGGCATTTTCTGGGTTAACTCGCTCCAACGTCGATTTCATCTTTGACCTTATGGTCAAGATTGAGGTCAAGAGTGAACCCATCTTATAATAAAAAAAAGCTTTTTAGCGTCGGACTTCGATAGGTTGCGAATCAAAAGGCCCTTTACAGAGCCTACCACACCGCATGAGACCAAAGGACGCCATCTTAAATTCAAAACAAATTGAGATGTCGTTGCCTAGGATGGATTAATATGAGGATTCATTTCCTTAGTCGCCTCTTACGACACCCACGTAAAGATATAGTGTGGTGTTATGATTATGACCATGTACCCGTTTGGGCAAGTTATTCGTGATACGATTTTGGTAAAATCTAATATGTATACGGGAACACAATATTATATCAATACTTAACTTGCTCGATAGTATTAATTTTCCAAAATGCCTTTCTGTATGTACAAAATTTCTTGCTTGCATAAAATAAACATCACAATTTTGGTATTGTAGCGTGCAGTCTACAATACCAAACTATTATTATTCACTGCTTCTATTACTCTTGTCAGTTACTCAGCGCATGATGGTCAATTGTCCATTTAAACGTGGCTATTAAATACAATGAGTGTTAATTGATCTGATTAACCTTCCTCCAGTTAAATAGGCAAGAGAATTTGGAAAACTAATTGTTATTATTACTAGATCTGTTTGTAGATAAATAATAAAGATTTTATGTTTGAACCTAGATCATTATCAACTACTTATATCAGTCAGAAACTTCCATTTCTAGAGTTAGGTAGGTATTTAAAAAAATAATGTTTAGCGCTAGGAGATTTAGAGGCAAGAGTTTGATCACTTCAATTCACATACAGGCATCATGATACACAGAATGATTGAAATTTAATAAGATAAATAAACAAAATATTCATAACTAACACCTGCATAGCTAGCACGGCCCGCAAAAACTCGCGCGTCACATCACTCCGATGACGGTAAAACTTCACTTTGATTGCGCGAGGGCACCGCGCAAGGCTTGCTCGCCCTCTGGCGTTGACATTTCAATTTTTTTTTACAGTTGACTGTGTTATTTTCTCATTGTGCTTGAGTAGGAAATTAATGGCAAAATAAAAAAGATACTTCAAAAACGAAAGTCATATTATTGCGGCAATATCAATATTAATCTAAAAAGTGTGATGAACTGAAGAAATATTTTTTTAATCATTTTCAGAAATACCAACAAAGTGTAGAAAATGGAGAGGTGGAGGTGGCAGAAAAGGAATACGACGGTGGCACAGGCGAAGTGTTAATCACCCAAGCCATCCACACTATAGAGTATGTGCTAGGCACCATCTCGCACACCGCATCCTATCTGCGACTTTGGGCACTCTCACTTGCACATGCTCGTGAGTATACTGTTAAAATTATTACAAAATAACACTTTATACCATACATAACAGGATTACTCACATAATTATATGGATGGTATTTTGATATCTCCGAATAGTTTAGTCTCGACAACTATACTATATAACTATACTTAGTGTTCTCGAACAACTAATTAATTTATACTCGCATTAGAGATTCTTGAGTTTACTCATTATATTTAGCGCTATAATGGACTTGTTTTCAGATTTCTAAACAAAATATTCATAATATCGCAATGTTACTGTATATCGAATATGTTATGAATGAATCAATATCCACAAAAATTGTCGGAAAAGCTTCCGACATATTAGAAAATGCATAGAAGATTAAATTGCAGATTTAATTATTTACTGCTAACGTAAACCTAACAGAAACATTTGGTATTTCCAGAGCTGTCTGCCGTGCTCTGGCAGCGAGTCCTCAAGATGGGAATGGGCACTAGTTTTGTGCATGCAATAGCTCTTTACATCATCTTCGCGGTGTGGGCCTTCTTCACAATCGCCATCCTCGTTCTTATGGAAGGCCTCTCTGCTTTCCTTCATACACTTCGGTTACACTGGTAAGAAAATTGTCCTGTCTACAAAAGAGTCAGCATTTTTTGCCATGTGTACAAAATTAAATTAAAAACCGTACAATTTGCGCCACCACCTATACAGGGCTTTAGGTAACTATCTTTCAATGAAACTGAACAACTTTTCCAAGGAACATAGGTCAAAATACGAAAAAAATTTTGATCACCCATACGAAATGCGTTATATATGCTGATGAAGTTTGTATGGAAACACAACATTTTTTTTCGTATTTTGACCTATGTTCCTTGGGAAACTTGTTCAGTTTCATGGACTGATTAACCACCCGAGAGGTTGAAAGAGATTATCTAAAGCCCTACATACAAACATGATTTTTTCTATAAATATAATTTTATTTAGATAATATGTTTAAACCTTCGCGTGCTTTTTGAACACATGGTGTACGAGATTTGTGTCGCACGCGGCGTAAACGAGCATAGACGGGTTGATGTAGATAGGTTCATGATATTACATTTTACAATCTATTTTCAATAAACTTTGGGCAAACATACCGGAAAATTGTAGTGCTATACAAATTTTATTGGTTTTCTTGGGTAGGTATGGCGTGTTCGTAAGTTATTTGCTGCTAACTGTATTAATACGGGAATCCCTGTATTTTTTCAGGGTGGAATTCATGAGCAAATTCTACGACGGTCAAGGATACGCATTTATTCCGTTCTCTTTCGCCGCCATATTGGAAAATGACGATGAAGACATCACACCGCAACGGAACGGAGCGCCAGCCAAGTGACATGAGGACCCCCACGAGTCGGGGGGTTACTCAGACTTGGAGTCTCTCGCCATGACCCCTCTAAGCTCTGGAACTGAAATATGGACTTGTTCGTGAAAAGTAGGTCATACTTAGTTCAATAACTGCCATCATTAGTATATTGCGTCTTCGTGTGCTACAAGAGTGCCTTTTAAATCAAAGACAAATTGTATATTATAATTTCATATTTCATACACCTTAACGCCTTCGGCATCTATTCTACGACCGATACTTTGCCTGTCTCTGCCGTCTGTATATCTAAAGATGACGCAACAAAGAGACGTGCTGACTTGCGGTGCTCCGAATTGGCGGCCGTAGGTAGGGTTGCCAACCCTACTATATAATATAGTATCCTTCTATATTAAGGCATCAAATACTATATTTCTATTAAAAATATATAGTAGGCGAAACTACTATATTTTGCGTAAACCGGAACGCAGCCTTAACTAAAGCCCGCCCTCTCTCTACTCTACGTCTACCGCGAATATTAATGAAGCATATGAACAGTTTTTTTAAAAATAAAAATGTAATTATTGAGGCGCAAAGCAGTAAGAAATATTCATTTCAAAAATAAAGTCACATTTTAACCACATACTATATTTTTATTCTTTTTTTTGCCATCTACTATATTTTTTAAGGAAATAACTTCAAAAATACTATATTTGATAGAAAAAAAGTTGGTAACCCTAGCCGTAGGGATATATTTATACCTATATAATTTCGATTTGATTTTGTATCAAATAGTTAGAACTAATTTAAATGGCAATTTAAATTCTAAAAAAAGCTCGCTCTTGAAAGGAGGATGGGCACATCAGTATGGAATTTGGTATCGGCACCAATTAAAATAAATGATATATCGTTAAAAAGCAAATTTTCAATAGAATAAGAATAACTAACTGAACCGCTAGTCTTGATTTACTGTTCAATTGTAGTCATCCTGCCTTGAAAGTTATTTATTTTTCATTTTTTCTGCGACATTATTCTTCATTTTAGCATAGTATTTTTGCTTATTATATTAATTATATTTTCATTATTTTTTCTGAAAATATAATTAATTATTTTTATTGGTTGTTTATTCTCTCAGTAAATACAACAAGTTGAAAGTAGGTTTTTTATTTAATGCTTAACAAAATTATGATAATTTATAATTAATATAACTCTAATTATTAAAAAAACAAAATACCCGACTGCACACTAAAATAAAATGTATCCTATGACACTCCCGTAATCAAGACAAATCTAACGATACCTCATACATCAAAATCCATCAAGCCGTTTAGGCTACAGGAGGTCACAAAGGAACAGACATACATACATACTTACATACACTCGAAAAACATTACCCTCCTTCTTTGGCAGTCGGGTAATAAAAAATGAAAATACTATGCCAAAATGAAGAATAATGTCACAGAAAAAAAAAAGATGAAAAATAAATAACTTTCAAGGCAGGATTACTCTTATTGGACTATGAATCAGGACTAGCGCTTCTGTTATTCTTCACAGAAAATTACCTTTTTAACGATGTATCATTTATTTCAATTGGAGCCGGTACCAAGTTCCATTCTAATACCGATAACAAAATGCCCATCATCATACTTTAATCGATTGACATCTGTAATCATTATTTTTCTCGTACTTTTCTATGAAAAATAAAGGATAGCGTGAATCAAACAAAAATTATTGCATAGAAGAATCAACATCTAGCCCTAATGAAAACAAGTGAGTATCAATGTATAAATGAATGAGAATTAAATATTCATATTTTCAGTTGCTCACTCTAATATAATAATCTTTTGGTAATTATTAAGTTACTTAGCATGGTATTGTAACGTCTTTAACGTTATTAGAAATCTGGAAATCATTAGGAATGTTAGCCGTGAATGCTGAACTTTTAAATAATTTCAAATTGTGATATTATTAAATTTATATATTCTCACAATATTTGAGTACCAATATAATCATAACGTAATTCCTAAATAAGGATAATTATAATCAATTAAATTAAGTGTTATTAGTATTAAGCGTTATATTTCATACAAGTTTTTTTGATCTTCTCGTCTTAAGTATAAATAATCGGCTTAACTTTTTCCATTATGAAAATTTTGTTGAATATTGGTGGGTTATTTATGTAAAATTGTTTTATAGGACTCATTGACGAGACGGTATATCGTCTAAGCTTCTTTCAAACTGGGACTGGGCCCACTTGTCAGGGCCTTGATGTGATATGATCATAGTGTCAGAATGTAAATCAACTGTTGTAATTTTTATTATTACTATACACGAACGCAGCAGATCTAGCGCCCTAGAGATTTGTTTTTCCTGTTGTCCAACAAATGTTTATTGACCTTTTTGTTTCTTTACTAAATCTTTTTTAAACTTATGTTTGGATTTTTCGCTCGTTGAAAGCGGAGTTCTATAGAATCCACACAAATTCAGAACAGAGCACCAGGTGCCCCTAGTCAAACAATATATTCCGGTATGCTTTATTGATTTTATATTTTCGCAAAATTTTTATTTCTATTTAAAGATTAATCGACAATATATTGCTGTTTTTTTTTCAATTTTGTTTATATAATGTAAACATAATTTTGACGCTCACGTTATTCATTGACATTAATTATCGTGCTCGTGATTAAGAGTCCTGTGTTTATTTTTTTGAAATTTTGAAAGAATTTTTTTGTTTCAAATAACATGTCACCTTTATAGGTATAGTGCTTCTACTTTCTTATTGTGGTTGGCACATTTCGTAGGCTATTTCGAATAAGTAAATTGATTTTCAAAAGACTAGAATGAGACAGACACTGCTTGCCGAGAAACATTAAGAAAAAAGAAGCACTGTACCAACAAATGTTACTTATTTAATGTATTATTTGACGAACAAAATTTGCATTATAATTTTGGAATTATTTTAGAATTAAATACCTTCTAACATATTTACTAAAGGACCAACTGATGGCCTTATAGAAAAGTCTAAGACATATAACATATCGTTTTGATTATTAAATAAAGCTCTAATATACTAAACCCTTACAACTTTATTCAAGTTTTATCTACATTTTAGTCCAATAGCACAATCGTCAGACAACAATACTACAACATTTAGTTTAAAAAAGCCGAGACATCATAAAAACTTAATCACATTTTACACCATTCCTCAATAAACGAATTTCTCCCGAAACATAGTATTTCTTCTCAACTTACATAAAAAAGTTCCTAATCCTAAATAGTACAAAACCCTTAACAATTTTGTGCAATTAGGTAAATGTGTAGGAAACTAAAATAAATACTAACTACAATAAATTAGGTACAATAAATATCTTTTGAAAGATTTTATTATTTTTCTTGTCTTTCTCCGAGCATTATAGATCTGTAGCCCGGGGACATTTATATTACAAAAAAGGTTACCGTTTGTCTGTGTGAAATTATTATAGATTTTGCCATTTTCTACACAAAAAGTGAGGTCTTAATGACCGTAACCCGCCGTTACTATATGTAGTGTTTTTTTTACATTTTTTAGTTAGTTTCAATGTCTTAAAATAGGTACGTATATGGTTTGTTCAGAGGGCCTATTAACAGATGTATAAATTTGAAACGGTAACTCAAAAATGTAAATAGCTAGCATACAGGGTGTAAAGGACAGCTTACCAAATACTTAAATGGTGGAATCTACCCATAATTATCATCAGCTATAAGTGATTATTTTTTCCCGGAAACGTCATGTTAAGGAATTTTCATTATTTACCTATTTTGGCGCTACGCAACGTATCGTAAAACCGCGCCCCGCGCGCGATTGTTTTTTATTACAAAATGGAATGTATTCAATTAAATAATAAAAAATGTAAGCAGAAAATATTAAAAAAACACGAAAAAAAATTGAAAATTTTCCGGAGAAAAATTCCACTGGAAAATCATTCAGAATGATTTTCTGAGTCCAGGGTTTCAGTTTTTGCTAAGCTGTCTTTTACACCCTGTATATAGAGATTTTTTAACTTATCACTACATATGGTTACGTCGGGTTACGGTCATTAAGACCTCACTTTTAGTATATAAAATGGCGAAATCTCTAAAATATATCTTTTTAGTAATATAAATGTCCCCGGGCTACAGAACTATTACTGAACCAAGAATGTACAATTGATAACATTTGGAAGCGACTTTGATTTTGGAGTTTGGTACACTCTACAAGTAGATGCGTTATTTGTACAAAAATCCTTTATAAAACCTAACGAATTCATTTCTAATTAGAATCAAACGTCTTCTGCAAAATAATGGATTACACTTTAAGAAAAAAGTTAATAGAATTTGCTTATGTTTTGACGACTCTACTCTACATTATCTCCAAAATCAATGTATACAGATTAAAAATTGAACGTATTTATCCAATGGTTACAATAAATTGTTAGCTATACTAATTGCCTTACTATCCACTCTCAAAAGTATTTTATATAAATAGTCTAAGACATATGATGATATGACAATCGTTTTGATTATTAAATAAAGCTCTAATATACTAAACCCTTACAACTTTATTCAAGTATTTATTAGCATGTAGGTACGGGTAATTTTAAAGATGTAAACAGATCAATGAACTCAAGTTTCCATTATCAGAATTTAGAAATAAAATGTAATGATAAATAAAAATCTCATTCACAAAACAATGTCGTTGCAACGACAACAATCAGGATTTAAAGTTCATTGGGTTCATTCATTTTATTTTTAAATCTTGCGATGAGTTACACAGTCTTTTAAAATTTTGACTTGAGTTCAGCTATTAAATACAAAAATCCAGTGATAAGTACTACATAAAAATATCTAAAATTATTTTAATAAGTTGTCCTAATACAGTTCTTTGACAATGTTACGAAACCAATAGTCACACAGAATTTTATAAAAGGAGTTCAATAAACTAGCTCGGAGGACCAACAACAACTTGCCAATCGGACTTCAGATAAAAATCTAAGTATAAAACTTTAATAATAAATTATGGTTACATATAATAAATTATTGGATAACTTCAAATCTTATCATTATCACGATAATTTTACTTGACAATTTGTCATGTTTGTAGAAATGCACTTACACTGTCAATAGAGTCAATTGAATCACTTTAGAGAATGGTGCACACACCCGAATAGTTTACACGAGTCGATGGGTGCGTATGCGCCTCTGCTCTGACGGATTCGCTTGAGTAACGCTTCAAGCGTTTTTTCGCGCCGCTAGGAGCAGCCATGCTTCTGCATCCAACTCTCGTACTTAGCAACATCGGTCGGTGTGACCGTACGACGGGTTTTCTGCACAGCTGTACTCAAATCTTCTTTCGTTACGGGAGCTTCGAGCTCCGAACGTTTTATCCGACGAATCTGCTCAGGATTCTTCCCGGCGATTTTTCTTCGCATTGTCATCATCGCTGCATCCCTAAACGGAAAATTATAAATTATTGTACAGATAAGTAATGACATTATTTTAACCGCTACGCTCAAGCAAATAGGTAATTAAACTTTAAACCTTTACCCAAAAGTAGATCTGCTATGTACTTTTTCAAAACGTGTAATTCGAGGACATCGGAAAATAATACTTGTGGCATCGGTGACATACTTCTCAGTTAAGGTCACGTGATGGACTACTTGCCTTGAAACCGCGACTATTTTTTTTTACCTACATCACACTGCCATTGTGAACCAAAATATGTTCCTTCCGAAGCAGTGGTAGTTTTACGATAAATTTTAAGTCCGTTGAATAGAATATTTAAACTTTAAACTAGTAATTACATAAGGGGGCAGCGAATTTTCGGTCGGCTACGCTACGCCACTGACCAAATAGTCTGAGTGTGAATTTAAGAACGCCGCTTTTGCCAAAGTGTATGTAGAGTACAACAAAGCGCCAAATTAAATGGGAATGTAGACATAAGTTTTTTTTTATAACGAATGGGTTTGCTCTTGACCACAATCTAGCCCAGGGGCGAAGATGTGGTCGAGGATGTAGCAAGCTCACCCAGAAGATGCCTATTCACTCGAAATTTAAAGAGACTCGGGTTATATGAGCCCGGAAATACAGACGCAGATATAAAAGATGAACAGAAGCGCTCAGTACGGATTCGAGGAATTTCGACAAGGTAAGGGTGGTACCCCGCAGTGCGTCTGGATGTCCGGTAGAAGAAAGGAGCAGGCGGAATGAGCTCGTGCAGCTCATGAGCACACTCCCCGAAGTACATCTTGTAGAAAACACATAGGCAAGCTACTTTGCGTCTACGAGCTAGGCTTTGGAGTTTATTTTTTACTAGCTTTTTGTCACCAATGAGCTTCCTGGCTCTGCGGTCCAGTTAGAATTATTTCAATAAAACTAAATCGTTAAAACATTCAGAATCAAAGTGACGAAGCTGAAAGCTAACCTGCAGAGATTGCTGATGTCAGAGCCGCTGTAGCCGTCGAGGTGGCTCGCCAGTTCAGTCAGATCCACAGTATCAGCTAACACTACGTCTTGAAGACACATCTTTAGAAGCATCTCCCGCGTGTGTTCTGATATATCAAAGAAGTAAAACATAATTACTAACAAGTGGAAGAATCACAAATAGAACAAAAAATTATATAGCGCAAGACTAGACAGTTATTGAAAATTCTGCAGGATATCCCGACATTATTGTTTCATTTTAAAGCGTTTGAAATTCATTCTATGTTCACTTGCATGTTGAACGTTGTGTTTTCTCTAAATAAGATTGAATAACAATCTCAGAAAATGAAATTTAGAAAACAATACCTAGTTTAATTTTTATTTACCATCTGGAAGTCCAATGTAGATCCTCTTCTCAAATCTTCTTCTGAAAGCTTCGTCAATATCCCAAGGATGGTTAGTCGCTGCTAACACCATTATGACCTTTTCTTTGTTGCTTGAAAAAATGTATGTACATTATTATGAAGGTATGTTTTACCTCTATGCTCGAATCCGTAACCCTTTCTAAGCATGAAACTGTTTGTAATCATGGTGCGAAATATTCTAGCTCGAGTCACACAGATGTTTGACCTTGGTCCCTAGCTCAATCTAGGCCGGTATATTTTTTTTAAGTTTAAGTTCGTTTGCTGCTACATAGAAATTGGACGCGTTGCAGTGCAATCTGAGTAACTGGATCCATTCAAAGTCAAATATAGTAAAAAAACCCTGGTCCAAACTCTCTCTATACCTACCGCCTGTGCAGCGTGAGCTTAAATGAACTGAAGAGCAGGTTGATGTAAGCGGGCCAAAGAGAAGTTGGTGAAACTGTATTAAGAAAATTTGGCGGAATCGAGAACTTACCTATTTAATATTATATATTAAATTACTTATTATAAGCAAATAAAGAATTCGATAACGATACTATAAGATGTAAACAGATCTTACAATGAGGCGGCAAGGCCATCCATTTGAATGAGCAGCTCTGCCTTGAATCGGCGAGATGCTTCGTGCTCGGAGTCGGCACCGCGAACTGCGCATAATGAGTCAACTTCGTCTAGGAAAATAGTACTTGGTGCGTAGAACGATGCCTGAAACATAAACAAGTTATTTTTAGAATGTCTTTAAGTGCAGATAATTCATGAGAACCGGATATTAAAAATCTAAAAAAATCTTTGCAATAATACAACTGGCTTATTTGTGATTAAATGTATAAAAATATGAATAAAAATATTTTATTTTTATTTCTTTAAATAGTTTTTGTCCCCATAATGCACAAAACCCTCGCGTCCCACTTACTGACTCGCGTCTCATAGCATGGTTCATCTAATATTCCCTCAGAATTTATGTCAAATGTAGCATCAAGTGGTTCTAGAACCACTGATGGTCTGCCTACCCCGATATGGATTACATGCGTGAGCGTATGTATGTGTGTGTGTGTTTGTGTGTGTGTGTGTGTGTGTGTGTGTGTGTGTAATTTTTGTCCAAACCAAGAAAAAAAAATAAGTGTCGAAAAAGAAACCTAGTTTTATTGAAATTCTTTGCTCAATTTAATAGTTTAGTTGATAGACTAAACTAAAAATTTCACCAAATAATAAGAAATAACCAACAAACCATATCAAAGAGCAACTTCACTAGCTTTTCAGAATCACCACGATACTTAGAAGTGAGCGTAGCTGAGGAAACATTGAAGAATGTAGTCCGACATTCAGTGGCCACTGCTCGAGCTAGCAACGTCTTTCCGGTGCCGGGTGGGCCTGTCAGCAACACACCCTTCCACGGTCTTCGGATTCCCTGAAAACATACTAATATTTTGTTGACTTGGCAGAGTATAAGTTACATACATTTTATTAGGTCCTTACCTATGAAATTGGCGTTTTCCATACAATATTTTTGGAAAACTCATTTTTTCATACTAACGATTTTGAATTTTTCTCAGATATGCGAAATCCAAGGGATGATGGGCATTTTGATATCGGCATTTGTACAAATGAGACCTGCCTCCTAGTAATCCATTTCAGACAACGACACTTCATTTTTTTTCAGAATCTGAGGTGTCGTCCTATGGTCTCAAGCGGTGTGGTAGGTTCTGTAAAGGGCCGTCTGGTTCGCGACCACTCTCCTACCGAAGTCCGACGCCAAACAGCTTGCTGTGTTCCGTCGGTGCGTGGGAGTACTAGTGCCTTTATAGACATTTTCTGGGTTAACTCGCTCCATCTTTGACCTTATGGTCAAGATTGAGGTCAAGAGTTAACCCATCTTATAATAAAATAAAATAAAATAATAATTCGCAGAAAAATTAATAAATGATGAAAAATAAATAACTTTCAAGGCAGGATTACTCTAATTGGACAATTATACAGGACTAGCGCTTCGGTTATTCTTATTCTTCAGAAAATCACCTTTTTAACTATGTATCATTTATTTCAATAATTTTTATAACAATTATTACAAAAAAAATTAAGTGTAAACATTTTTATATATAAATAAATGATTTAAAGTTATTATTCGTTTTTCTTAGAAGTCCAGGGATCGACTTAGATAATCTTCATTTTCCAGGCTGGTATATGACTAAGGAACAAAATGCACTAAAATTCACTTCTGGACAATACCTGGCCCAAATCCCATACAAAGACTGGCATTCTCCTTTTATTGTAACTAAATTACCGACATCTTGCTTAATGTGCTCTTTATTTCATGTGTAGATGTAAAAATACATGAAGTCAGGAAAGAAAATACAACAGCGTAACGTGACCTAAATAATATCAATCCAGTCACGCGACCCTCCGAAAATTACGAAATGCAAAATAATCCTTTTACTTTTTTTTTGTTAAGCTTCGTATACCTTTTTGTAATATTTTTTAGTCAAGCAATGATAACACGATAAGAAGAACCTTTAACTGTGGTCCTAAGAAATAAAAAGGCCGTCAGAATATTGCCCCAGTATTATTGTAGTACTATTGACCAGTGGCTGTGTCTAAACTTGATACCTAATAAATAAATAAAAATTAATTCAGAGTGTATTAATATAGTATCATGACCAAACGTACCCAAAATGAGAAACTGGATAAAATGGTCAAAACAAAACTACAGAGTGTAACTGCACCAAAGCAAGGTTTGACTTTGACTAGCTCCCATTGACAGCTTGATACTCTTTTGGTAAGAACAGTATTCAGTGGGCATTAGGCGGTAAACTAAAAGCAATAACATCTCACACGC
This sequence comes from Aproaerema taeniolella, assembly GCA_949987775.1. Classification (NCBI taxonomy): domain Eukaryota; kingdom Metazoa; phylum Arthropoda; class Insecta; order Lepidoptera; family Gelechiidae; genus Aproaerema; species Aproaerema taeniolella. The sequence continues at coordinate 11,399,574 of OX465253.1, forward strand.
AAATCAGCAATTTACACAGGGTAGAAACTTGGTCAAAGTAAAGTCAGTCACCTACAATTTATAAGTGGGTATCATTAGGAGTACTTACCTTGAAATAGTCGGGCATAACGAGTGGTAAAACCACAGCTTCCTGGAGAACTGACTTAGCGTCCTCTAAGCCAGCGACATCCTTCCAACGGACATTCGGATCTTTTTGAACAATATCTCTTTCTAAAGTTTCTACCAGATGTAACTCGTATCCTGTAGCATCAAACACTTTTTCATCTCTCTCTAAAATTGCAACATCACCAATCCCGTTTGCTTGAGCATCTTTTCTCATAATCGGTTTTATTGGTGCAAGTTGCCTTTTTCTAGTTCTTTCTACTGATCTAGACTTCCTTCCATTTCCTCCATCATTTGAAGATGAAGAAGACAGTGTTTTCGCATTGATGATCGAAGGTAGTGAGGGATTAATATTCGCCATTGGCTTCCGTAGTGTGGTTGCCCATTTTTCAGTTGTCGGATCGACTTGCTTAGATTGATCAATTGAATCTTCTCTGGGACGGACATCTGTAATAAAAGTGTTGATATTAGATACATTCATGTAAATCTAAGACGATAAATTATTATTTTTTGAGAAATTGTGGCCTGTTTATGAGTCAAAAAAGAAAAAAATATCCGACAAGAGTTACTCAAAAACACAATTCACTCGGTAGTTTTTTGAGCTAACGGATCCTTTCAAAACTGAGTAAAGTCATTGGAATTAAAATTAAACGACTCAAATCCCAAAAATACTAGCTAAAATGAGGTTTTCTTTCTGCAACTGTATCCTTGTCGTATGCTTGGTACAACATGAAATACTAAATCATTGTCCACTTAATTTCTATACTATAAAATATTATAAATTTCTATAATATGGGGTGACTTTAAATTAGTTAGAAAAATTATAAGGGGTGGTTCTCCCCTTTGAAATTTAACAACTTTCCCAAGGGACCTGTATGAAATTCTCAAAAAAAATCTACTGCCCAAACAAAGGCAAATCCGTTACGGGCCCGTGGACCTACCTACCGATTTGACCTACTGGTAGGACCACGGTACACCACTATGTACCCGTGGTCCTACTGGACTATTTTGAACCTTCTTGAGAAAGTTATTCAGTTTCGTTGGCTGATTCACATCTTTAATTTTTGCTAATTTATTTAAAGTTTTCTAACATACGTGTTTAAAAAATACCCAATAAAAAGAAAAAATATAAAAAATAAATTACCTAAACCGCAGGTCTATTTCAAATATGTTAAGAGTGTCATGTTATGAAACTTTCATTTTTAAAAATGTCAAACTGTGCAACTGAGTGCTAGTGTTGCGATCATTTCTCTTTTGAATGTGATTTTGAATTTTCAACGTGTTTTAAAACACATTGTATAGACCGAGCCACTTCGGTTTGCTGAGGCAGCGATTTCGTGGCGCACCTACTAGACAAACAAGTTTTCCATACGAACGAAGTATAGAATCAATACATTATCCATAAAACGCCTTAGAATCTAAACAAATAGAGAACTAAATTACGGTGCGTTTGTAGATGTCTAGTTCCATTTTCATCGTGTCTGTCACTTGTCCTTGCGCGTTGTCGCCTTGCATCGCTCTTCTCTGTGCGAAGTCCATCTCGAGGCAAGTTATCCCGATCGTCGTCTGAGTGGCGAGACGTCATGCGAGCAAAACCGAATGGCTGCATACTCCCTGTCATCATCCGGTCCATCATCCGAGCCATCTGATGGAATCCAGATGATGGACTGCACAGAAACAAAGAATTTTCAGAGAACGAAAAATTTTCGGCGCGAATAGGAATTTAAGTTTGAGTTTGAGATAACCCTAAGTAGAAAAATCTAAAAATCAAGTTATGTTAAAAGTCGTATAATAAAAGTTATTTTATGATGTAAGCATTCGCGTCCTGCAAGCTGCAAGGTTATTGGTGTTTTATAAATAATCCTGTTTAAGTAACGTATGTAAAAACGTTTAAGATTTATAGAATAGTTAAGTGTAAATTGTTCATATTTGATTGTCATACATAACAATACCTACATCGGTTGCACCACATAAAATTCCTCTGAAATAGCGTAACTAACTACCATTATTGGCTTAAATGAGTTGGAGTCATAAGAATAACTTGAACAGATCTAAGAGACTGGGCAAACACATTATTCTTCTTAAATGTAAAAATGCTGGTCCTGACTTGACCACCCAGTCCAAACCCTTGGACCTAGAATGTTGAAATTTGCGGCACGAAAGTTCCTTTTATAGCTTATGCACGGAAAAAGGTAAGATTTTACTAAATTCCAATGGGAACGAAGTCTCGGGGATTCTCTAGTTTAGATATTTATCAAACTGTGTCGCAAGCCAACGATCTTAGAATCAAGCTTTAGAAATCTAATTATTATAGTTTTCTTTGTATCCATATCTTTTGTTTTGTACTTTTTATTATGTGCAATAAAGTTTTTACATACATGTCATATAGGTAAAGCCGCGTGTGGAAAGCGTGCACTAAATATGAAAATTTGTTTTTCTCTCCTTCACGTCGAACCGGAGCAACTGATCTACTTGATTTTTTGCTCAGAGATGGTTGGAAGGCCGGAGGGTAACATGATAATGTTTTTTTACGTGAAAAGTCAATGACAGAAAGCTAAAAAAAATTGTGGTCCTTCCTTTACGACGACACATGGATATTTGGAAGGCTCGACGCTCGCAAATATCGTTTAAATAAATGCAACAGACTAAATGGTATTGATATTTTAGGAGTTTAGTTTTAGATGTACTAATCTTCATGCAATATTTAGTTCAAATAAAACTTGTCCTAATTTTACAGGAAAAAGCACTTCGATGCATATGGAAAATTCTCGATACTACCAGCACTTTGTATGAGCACCTCTGTTGACAAGCCATGACATGAATGATAATCTAAAAATATTTAATTCCTTCGTTAAATTTAGCAGTTTAAAGCAAATTTACGTACCTAAAGAAAGGATCATTTTCGAAAACTTGTCGTATCCCATTTATGTTAGGGTACAAAAAATCTCCGAAGCCGAAGTCCATCTTTCTCCGTAGTAGTGATTTTGTGAAGCTAGCTAAGTACATAAGGCTCTTCTTCATCACATCAAGATTGGGGCTCCAGTGCGTCACAACATGATTTCCGTGCAATACAATTGAAAAAACGGTGTCATTTAGTCTTTTTTGAACGGGGTCGAAAATATTTAAGTCTGCTTTTTGACAAGTTTGTTGGTTGTTAGGTTGCCAAGGAAACCTTTTTGCGGAAGAAACAAGCTTGACTTGTTGACATTGACTTCGCTCCATTGTCCATGACATCGAAGACCAAGAAGAACACTTGCTGGTCACATGTCTCCAAAGAGACATTAATAGTGATAGCTATTAGGTCCATAGACATTACTGTATCTCCCCTCTGTCCCCTTTTAACAAAGATTGCACTTTATCCAGAGCCCTGAGCCCTACATTAAAAAGATTTGTTAAGTGTTTCCAGAATCTAAGCTTAGAATTCTTATACCTCTACTAAACCTACTTTGAGTGCCGTTTTGATGTAAGTCAGAAACCGACAATAAAAATAAGTATCCATTTCAACAAAATACCTATTAATCTAACAAAAACCATAAAAATATAAGAAAAACGCCATAAAATATATTCATCATAAATAATTTGTGTGGGTCCCCGGCAGAGTAGAATAGGACCACCTTCTTTCTTACTGAGGTGTCGTACAAGGCGACTAAGGTTAATATGCAAGCAAGTTCATCTGCACACAGAGAAGGAAAACTCTGCAGTTATATCAAAACCCTCGCCAACCCGTCTGCCAAGCGTGGTGAGTATGGCATTTACCCCTCATGTTATTGAGGGAGTCCCGTGCCCCAGCAGTGGGGACGTATATAGGCTGATGAAGAAATAATTTTGAATAGGTTTATATCAGATTACTTATTTAAAAGTATTTTACGAAATGTCAATGAATTTCGTCGTAATTGTAGGTCACTAAAACTTTTTCCATGAACCTGGCTAGGGGCAACATAGGCCTTTTCATAAAAGATCGTTAACCCTTGTCCTACTTATGCCGATGATAAGTCAGAAGTGTTCAATCGACAATTTAATCGAACAGTAAACAACTTAAACTGTAAGGCACAGTTATCTGTGTTTGGGAACCTGAAAACCTAAAACCCTGTGTTTCTAAGTATAAGCTAGGGTAATGATAGGGTAATCGAACCAATTGTTTACATCCTCAGCAGTAAGGTAAACTTGACAGCCATTGTTCCGGATATGTGTCGGTCATTGACCAAACTCCTTGCTATACGAGGGCGATGAACTCACCTACTTCCTGATAATTACTGCAATCGATGCAGATTTCGATTACTATCTATAATTACTACCTTATTTTGTTTTCATTTCTTTTTAAGCTTTTTTGAAAAAGATATGTGGGTGGATTACATTTAAGTAAATGATGGTGTTTTTTTACGACTATTGTTTTTTCTCCCAACAGTAGAGCAATGCGAGATATATTAGATGAGATACTTTATTTCATTAAATGCCTTTCAATGCGTTAACATTAACATGTCCTTAATATTTTTGACTTAAGTAAATAAAGTTGGGAAAAGTGTAATACCTACGAAGATCAAATTAGAACAAAATGAACTATATGTATATATAAATTGCCACCAAATATAAATCACTAAAGATATTGAAGCATCAATAATGTAATTAGTTCAGCCCACTTTACGGAGCACTTATGATGAAATTGATTGGACGATTCAAGTGGCCTCAAATTCAAAGTAAAATAACGGACGTGAAATTAAAAATCATTTTTTTTTAATCTAAAATGAAAGTGATTAAGAGTCAAATTTTACGTAAAGTAAAAATTGAGCAAGGATTATTGATTTTTACATTCTGTAACAATGAACTTACTACACCCTTTGGTTCGGTCGAGTTCTTCCGGTTCGTGTACCTTTTTTTAACCCCCGACGATAAAAAAGGGGTGTTATAAGTTTGACATGTATATGTGTGTATCTGTCTGTGGCATCGTAGCTTGATGCGGTTTTTGTTAGAAAGCTGACGTGAGCGAGATTGTTGTTAGCTATATTTTATTAAAATTGATTTCGCCGTTTAAAAGTTACAAGCTAAGTAGGTATTTACACCTGGGTTAGCCAAGTTCGCTACATACTAGACTATACCTACACGATATGAATAAAATATTTTTAACAAAAAATGGACCCGTCTTCAAAAAGGGTGAAATAATTTTTTAAAGCTATGTTCACGAGTAAGTAGTGGTTACGGGTAAAACAGCAAATAGGTGAATTCATAGCGGAATATGGTAAATAGAGAGGAATGTTTTTTTGACGTCGGCGCTGGTTTGAACAGGATGACCGTAAATTTCATTTTTTTATTTTTGACCTAAACTACTGAAGCGATTTCGATAAAGTTTTTATGCGACCAATATGGAAGTAGATGCTACCGAACTAATATTTTTTTTTGAAATCGGTCTACAAATGACGAAGTTTTGAGGTAACAAACATAAAAAAAACACCCGAATTGAGAAAAAGAAGACTGAATGTCGGTGGTGATACAATATCTAAAGTGAAAAACGAGGTGTGTAAATTCAATAATATTTAGGGTTGCCAACTACACTTCATATTTGTTCATTAACATGATTTTTTATCGCTGCTACAGTGATACAGTGATAACCCAGTTGGTAATGAAATAAGCCAGACTTGTAACCGGACGGTTGCTGGTTTAAACCCTGGCGCGGGCCTGTAGTATTAATTCGTCTTTTCGGATTTGTGTATTGATTTTTCATTAATTATTACTTGATCAGCGGTGAAGAAAAACATCGTGACGAATTCCGCACATATAAAAAACATTTTCGAAAAGCGCGCGGTCCACCAAACTACATTGGGCCAGCCCGTACCTCTCGATGGGGTGGGGACGTATGCAGGCCGATAAAAAAACATAATATCAATAGTATTGGTTGAAAGGCAATTTACCACTTTAATCCATACTAATATTATAAATGTCTGTGTCTTTCACGCCTAAACTACTGAACGGACTTTAATGAAATTTGGTACAGAGATAGATTAAAGCCTGGGAAAGGACATAGGCTACATTTTATCCCACAGTTGGGCACGATATAACCTGTAGTCCACGCGGGCGGAGCCGCGGGCGGAAAGCTAGTTGTAAATAAAATGGGAGCATCCTAAGGAAGCACTCACGATTATTTGGCCAAGTAAAAAATTATTAGCACAACCCTGTGCCAACTTGCCAATTTACATTTGGAATGACTGTGTAGGCGAGATTTAACACGTGAATAACACTGATAAATGAACTTTAAACAAACTAATTTTGTTAGATTGAGTTTACAACTTTATTGAGATGAATATCTTGGAGTTGACAATAACATAATGTACACGAATATCACGAAAGTAATTTCTTTATTTCGAGGAGTGATGGCCAATTGCCAACTTAGTCGCGTATTCTATAAGGCGCAGACCCACCGCAGCGCACGGAGAGGCTACGCACGTGGGTTAAGCTTCGCTTTGCAAGAAAATGTACAGCTTGGCAAAAAGTCCTGAAACAAAACTAAAAAATATATTAACTGGTAACTTTCTTTCTGTCAGTTGTCAATCACGTCAAGTAGGTATATATTGTGTCATTTCTTTTACTACGTGGCAATCGTTAATCGTATATTTAAGAATCTATCTATTCATCGTTAATCGTGTTTTTTTTCTATTTTATTGTGTTGATTTCGGTGACCAATTGTGCTCAAAATGAAAAGGGCTGTAATTCGGAGCTCCGCTAGAGGAATCATTTATAAAGTATATAGGAAATGTTTGGCAAAACTCGAAGCCGGACAATATCTATCTGATCTGAACGATTTTCAAAAGAACTGCTGATATGACTGGTAAAATGTGGTTTTATTTATGTAATTAGATACAATTTGTGTGATTCAACTTGCAATAGCTAGAATATACCCCTCATTGAATGGCTGTTTACTTTTGAAATGAACACCCACGAATTCGAGGTTTTGTTTTCAAATGCAGTAACAAAGAAGCGCGTTCGAACAATTTGATCCTTTTTTTGTTGATATGGCATAAATTACAGAATAAAATTGTTTGTATGTTGTGCAGATGTTAGATGACTAAATATATCCTTTTTTATCATTTCATTAAATACCTGCTGAATTTATATAGTTAATTCTATGTATCTACTTTTTTAGGTACATCCGTCAGTACTGTAAGACAAATTGTACTGGAAGGTCAAATAAATTAAGGTGTTTTCTCCACACCAGGGAAATATAGAGCGGGGCGACCTAGAAAAGAATTGGTCAATTTTAATTTGTGTGCGATTCGACAAGAAAAATAGTAATAGACACAATAGTGCAGATATTAAGTAAATAGATAAAAGAATAAATGTAAATACTAGGACCAAACGGAAACTGGATGTACTAAACAGTCGTATCCATGTATCCACAAGGTCACGAACTCTTTTATTTATTATTTTACTTTACCCTTCATACCGTGGTCTGTGCTCCTATTGGCAGAGCAATCGCGAGATATGTTGAGACTAAAAAAAATTGGTAAAAAATTGTATTTAAGTCAAAGTATCAAAACCGTTATTGTCGCAGTATATAGGGTGGCCACTGCATGATAGTGGTGCCGCCATTATTTTCACGACTTTTTTAGCTTGTAAGTGATGTGTTCACTGCGACCCACGACCACGCTACGCATGAAATGACGTCATCGATACATGCGTGGCTTGCTGGAATATGTTGCCCACGTAGCTCAACCACAGAATAAATAATAGTACGAACGCCATGCACGCTGTGCATACGGCACACGGTTGGCACGCGGCGCTTTTTAGCTGCGGTGAATATCTACTAAATGAGTTTGACATTAAGGCTCAAATTAGATTTTGATCTAATCCACGTAGCTAAAATCGTGGGTTTCAATTCGCATATGGCGTGTACTGCAGTGGAAACGTAGACCCACGTTGACAAACAAATGAATCCACGCATCTAAAATGCGCCGCGTGGCCGTGCACATCCTGCGCCGTGGCG
>OX465253.1:11407847-11528198 GCA_949987775.1 Aproaerema taeniolella
AAACACTAGTTTACTCATGGGCATAAATGTGGGTTAAGGCTCACGAACGTTTTGCCCGCCCGTTCCAGTGTGTTATGAATAAGCATTGATGCAAGTAGTTTCTCTTCCAAGTGAAGTCTTCATCCTGATTATTAGTAGAAACGGCCATCGTTAGTATGCATCAATATTCATAACACACTGGAAACGGGCGGACAAAACGCTCGTGAGCCTTACCCATTTCGCGTTGTTAGCGTCCGCCGAACTATCTTCAAACTGGCAGAACTATGTCTGTTTTTTACCGATTTAGATGATTTAAATTTTAAACTATAGAAAAATAACATAACATTATACGAAGAAATCATTTTTTGTCTCTAATGTAATGGTTCTCTGGCTATAGAAATAAATAAACATATTTTTTTCTGTAATTCGATTTATTTGTTACACAATTTTCTTATTTCTATATTTACGCAGAGTACATTACATTAGAAAATTAGAGCATATTAAATATGCTTTCATTTCATGTCCGAATGTATACATACATACATGTGTGTTGCGCAGTTCAGTGTATTTAGACTCTTCAAAACGCGCCGGCGACGTCGGTTGAATATGTTAAAACAGCATAACTATGTCTATTTTAACCCGATTGTGATGATTTAAATTTTATACTATAGACGAATAACGTAGAATTATTTGTACGCTACATTAACAAATGGTTATCTAGTTATAAAAATAAATATGTATTAATTTTTTAAAATTTGTATTATTTGTCCTATATTTTTGTTGTTTTCATATTTACGCAGTTTCATTTAATGAAAACAATGTAGCAAATTTAATATCCTTTCATTTGATACCCCAAACATTCATATGCACTGCGTTATTTAAGTATAACTAACATTTTTCAAAACACGCCGGCCGGCGACGTCGGTTGAATATATGGCATCCGCCGCGCTTTAGTTAAACCAGCATAACTATGGCTTTTTTCACCCGATTGTGATGATTTAAATTGTAAACTATAGACGAATAACGTAGAATTATTTGTACCCTACATTTTTTCTCTGTAATATAAATAGTTCTCTAGCTATAAAAATAAATATGTATTATTTTTTTTGTAATTTGTCTTATTTGTCCTATATTTTTGTTGTTTTCATATTTACGCAGTCACATTCAATGAAAACAATGCAGCATATTTAATATCCTTTCATTTGATACCCCACACGTACATGTGCACTGCGTAATTTATGAGTGATTTACATTTTTCAAAACGCGGCGGCGGCCACATTGATGACGTCATAACTGGTGACCTTGACACCTCACGAAGTGTCTCCCGGCAGTTTTGGGGTCTAGGTGACATGCCTAACCATACATAAAAATTTGGTGCTGGTTTCCGGAAGCGAAATGTTCCGGCCTTTTTTGGACGTAAGGCAGAGCACTAGTTTGGCCATGATCCAATGAAAGTTTTGATATTGGTGATTTTGTTATAGGCAAGTTTAATCAATTTTCTTCTTGGATTTTTTAGATTTATTAGAAGCAAATAGCCGTCTTTGGATGTGGAGGAATAGTACAGGATCATAAAGACGCCAAACAGCTTGCTGTGTTCCATAGGTGCGTGGGAGTACCAGTGCCTGTATTGGCATTTTTTGGGTTAACTCGCTCCATCGCCGACCTCATCTTTAACCTTTATGGTCAAGATTGAGGTCAAGAGTTAACCGATCTTATAATAAATAAATACATAAAATAAAGATTACGTGGTGAGCTTTCACTATGCATTGTTTACTAAAACTCATGTCCATTTTGTAAACCCCATGCCACGTGTGCATCGCCCGTTTTCTGTACCCCGGTCATGTGATATGAAATAAACCTTTTCTCATTTGTCTTCTTTTTGTTTTTCAGTGGAAATTTTGTACGAATTTATGCGAGAAAATCTCAAACTTTGAGGATAATTTGAGTCCGTTGGCACCCCGCTTAATTGTGTTCGTGCGCACGTGGTTACCACGAAAGTTGCAGGATCGCCTGAAGCCTGTTGCGGAGCTTGCCTGCCTGCGTGCCTGCCCTAAAGTAGATCACATCACTTGAGCCAGTCGCGTTGCCTGTGTGCTAGGTATCTTTGTCTGCGCTTGAGGTTGGTCGCCCAATTATTGCTTCTCCGGACAACTTAGTGTGCAGTTAAATTATATCATTAAATAATAGCTACTGGTGGTTCACCTCCCTAATTAGGTATGTAAATTTATTTTAGCATTAAGGCGACTACAGCACTTAAATTACGATTTTATGATGCGTAGATAAGCATGACACACTGCATTAAATCGAAGAAAAAAATACGATAATATTCAGGACGATAATATTCAGGACATAAACTAGATAAGTAGTTTGCTGAAAACATGATTCAGCACTTTTGGTTCGATAGAAAAAGCTCACAAAGTCACCTCTAAATACCAATATTGTGTATCTTTTAAGCTGTAAAAACGATAGTAAAATGCACACAGGAAGTTGAATTTGCTAGCAAAATGTTCGTGATTGAACACTCTCGATAAGTAGTTAACGCATTTTACGGTTTAAGCTGTTACCTTTCCATAAATCTCATTTTTATAACTTTCGAACATGTTTTTATGCACGTACGCTTTCATAGTCCGTAAACTTCGTGTATCGACACTGTTCGCACTGCCGGCCCAGGCCTGTTGAGAGATGGCACTATTCCTATGTGTGCTGCCTTTATCGGGTGCTGTAGTCGCCTTAAGTAATTTAGTGAACAACTTTAACCATATTATTAACCATTTAACCATATATGTATTTTGAACGACCCCTGCGCTGAAATAGAGTTTGGGTATTGTTTAAGATTATAACTGTTCATTATTTGTTGTGAATTTAACAGATATTCTTCCTGTATTACATCATTAGGCTAAACTGCATGTGGTTGTTTTTTTGGTCTTGCCTAACGGGATTGGCCAGTGCTACGCGACAACACCATTAATGTATTCATGCATAATGAATAAAAATAATAATTTACTATATATTTGTGGAAAAGGGTTCAAAGAATTACGTGAATTAGTATTAAAAATGTATATTTTGGAACAAAATCTTCAACAAAATAAATGAAATGTTGTGACGCAATTACCAAAACTATACGTATATTGAAAGTATAAATAAACATTAGCCATTTGAAATTCAAATTGGATAAAATTACACGTTTTTCAATTAAAAACGAAACCGTGTTTAATTCGACATTATCAATAAACGACTTTAATTTTTAATTATTTCCTTAAAACCAAGCGTTACTTTGAAAGATTACCTTAAAACCAAGCGTTACTTTGAAAGATTACCCAAAAAGAAGCAATTTGATTAATCAATGTACATTTGCACCAAAGTTTAAAAAAGCTATATTATAAAATGCAAAAGCAATCAAGAAATAGAAGAAAAAAATACCTTTTAATAGCTGCAGCAAAAACTGGTATTCTCATGAGGTGGGTTCCCATACCGGTCCATTGTGATCCCATTCCGCTGTACACAAACCATAAAGGACGGTTCTCATCGTCGAAGTATTCTAATTGCTCAGCCAAACAAACCGTCTCATTGTTATCATTGGTATCTAAAATAAGTCATAAGTACCTTTTGTTACATTCTGTAAAATACTCTGACTCGGAATTAAACGTTTGGTTATTTGGCATTTATGGTGAATAATTATTAGGGAATAAATTACAGAACGGTTATTTTTGTTTACTTTCTTCACTTACCCAGAATAGTATACCCTCTGCTCATGTGGCCAGGTTGACTATCTTCATGTATATTATGCAGCAGACCTATTTGTTCTGCGTCAATAGGTTTTGACTTTAAATCATCAAGTATAGTTTTAACAGCAGATTCCTGTCTTCCAGAAATCAGCACCAAGCGAGGAATGCTGGATTTATAACGACTGAGATCCTGAAATTGGGAATCGCTATAAAAGACAATATGCATAGAAACTTTTTTATATTTTCAAAGTTTACAAGCTATAAATTGTACACTACGAGAGGCGAAAAAATATTATTTACAAGAAACAGTATGAACTTAGCGACATTACAACACCACGCAACACTGCGTTAGTGTCCATAGTTGTGAGACGTTTTGTGTTATTTGGTTTGGTCATGTTTTTGGTCAAATTCGTTTTTTGTGAAATCCTTATTTTGTCAAAAACAACCTGGATCACCTCCTTGTATGATCATCTTGTTGAATTGTAATTACATAATTTCCTTCATGAACTCACCTTAAGTTTAGTAAATCCATGCAAAAGGACGTGAGCATTAACACCAGTGATAGAAAAGCTATTGACCGCTGCAAATGTTCTACGGAAGGGCTCATGCTCAGTCACAATGCGCATGCGGTTATCACGCAACGCGGCTATGTCTTGGCGAGGTTGCGAGCAGTTTAAGTTAGCAGCTATTTCACCTCGATGATTTGCAAGGGCCACCTGTTGTAAAGTATGAATAAGTCCATAATTTAAATTGAACATCTTGTCATGTGTTATCTGTCACTGATTTTACCGCCCCTGTATCTTACCTTGGCTTACCTCTATTTCTACTTCTACCTCTTCCTGAGAAACACCAAAAGATGGCCAGCAGAGTCTTTTTGAGTATTCTATGTCATTTTTGAGAGATCTTTGCCAGCAGAAATGTCAATAATTGTTAAAAATATTATTTAATCATATCTTTTGTTGAGTCATGTAAAACCAATAAAAACATGAACGATGTCTTTGAGACCTAATCTATTCTATTGTTTTTTTATCATCATCCGCAACACACACATACATTAACTCACGTGTATGTCCCATCGAGATAGAGACCACAGAGCACGCTCTGGTACGATTCAGACACCTCTTTTGCTTTTTCTACATTCATAACGTTTTTCATGCATATAAAGTATAAGATATTATCCACAACTGTATTGAAAAACGTCGTGTGATACACGGGTGTGTAGGTTATTGCAAAGGAGGTGTCATTAACAAGCCCGAACCGCAGCTTGTAACACAATTTACTTACTTTCAACCCTTGTATCACAATGTACTATATTTGCTTTACAAATTGTTTGTTTAAAACTAAGAAAAATCGCCCATGTCAAAGGCTCCGCTCTTCCATACAATAGTAAACAAGTAGAACAAAATAATATGAAACAAATAAAGTGAGTGCCTGTGTTTGTGTGTGCGTATGTGTGTGTGTGTGTTTGTGTATCTGTGTGTGCGTATCTGTGTGTGTGTGTGTTTGTAGGTGTTATGAAACATTTAACATATGTGATCCAAAAGGGTCTCAGTTTCTTCGTAAGATTTGCTTTTTAACCATTTTGTTACAACTTCGGAACATTCACAGTATAATTTGTCATATATATTTAAGTCTTTATTTAATATATATTAAATAAAGACTTAAATATATATATATAGGATTTATTATATAGGAACGAAGATCTATTTTTGAACTGATTACTTGCGAAAGAGGTTCTGCACATTTGGAGATACCTGGTGTTTAACTCTTTTATTTCTATAACCTGCATCATATTGCAACTTGTGTGTTTTTAATATTATTTGTTTTATATATAATTTCCTAACAGTCAAAAGGTCACTAAGTTGGCTTTCAGTAGGAAAACGAATCCTTTTGAAGTATATGACCTTTATCAACGCACGCTGAGCCCGTTCAAGGCCCAGTAGATGTATCTTTGCCGCACGATCCCAAATGGAAATGCAGTACATTAAAACAGATTGAATCAGGGATATATAAATGTTGGTTAAGAGAGTGTTACTCTGCTTGTTTTTAGGCTTTTCAGGTACTATGTGTCTCAACGTCTTGAAAATCCACACAAGCTTTCTGACTCTACCAATAACATTTTCAAGGTGTGGATACCAAGTTAGAAGCTCATCAAGCTGGACACCCACATATTTTATTGTTAAGTTATTATGTTACTACAAACCTTGATTATAGAAGCAATGCCAGAAGCAGCCTCAGTGTAACCAATGTTGGAAGTAATGCTGCCTACGGGCAAGGGCTCACGTCTATTCTTGCAGAATATTTTCTCAAATGATTCTAACTCGGTTTTGTCTGCATCAGCATTGGCTAAAAAAAGAAATTGTTATAGCTTTGATGATGGACAGAGAGGAAAATATAAGCACAGATGGCATATTCTTCTATCGGGTAAAAGTGATAGAATGAAATAATTTTGTTTTATTGTGATAAAATTAACCTATCAACGTTACATAATGGCTTCATCTAATTACCCTGTATAACCCTTACTCTTAATTATTTTTTTTGTTTTAGGAGCGTTTGGTGCTATTTGATGCTGATTCATTAATGAATTAGACGTCATCAAATTGGGTAGTAAACTAAAATATCATGTTTTAGTAAAAATACTTTGAATGATCGAAAAAGGTTGGTTGTAACTGTACCCAAAAAAATGTTTAAATATTTGAAAATATATTTTATTTTACGCACCAGATCCAAATCCTTCCACGTAGTCAACTATTTCTGGAGGAATCCCAATTTCATCATAGAATTTTTCCAAAAATGCTGTTACGTCATTGAGGTTTCTATTGAAACCATACTCAACGCCTTTTTCACCTTTTTTAAACCCAATAAACTCACTTTTTGAGTGAACTACGTGTGCATAAATTCTGTGGGTTTAAATAAAATTACAAGGATACATGTTACAAAAAATTCCTATTCTACATAATATTATGGCAATCTTAACATCTTTTAGGACGGTTTTATGAAAATCTAATACATATCCTACAAAATTAAATCCAAGTCCTCAAGATTTAATTGTAGGTATTTGCTCAAGACATAGCAACTCGATGTTTTCTAAAGACATGATGCAAATGTTTAAACAGTTTGACAGTTAATATGGAGCGAGTTGACGATTTGACGTTTAAGAAATCCGTCGAAATAATATTTATCGACCACAATATTTTCAATTAAGTTGCAAGGACCTTGATATATTTAACCCTGAACAAAAATTATCAAATATAAAATCTGTTTCAAAGATCCACAACCTCACATAGAATAGTATCTTCTTGCTTTAGTATGTTAAGTCACATTTTATGTTGTTCAATTTATCTTACTTTTTTAAGTGTATATCTTACTTAAAAGCCTATTTGTTTAATCAAGCTGTACGTCCACGCCCAAGGTTCACTATTTAGAACTATAACAGACATTATGTATCTTATATTTGTTAATATAATTGCGCAATGTTGTGAACGTCTTAATAAATAAAAAATAAGTTATAGTAAAAGAGTACAAAAAATACCTACCTTCGAGCGTCTTTAGCTTTTTGTAAAAAGAGGACGTTGATACCCTCGGACCTGGCACATCCATCACAGTTCTGGTCATATGACTTGGTTTTACCATCCCAACATAAGGTGATCAACCTAAAACATGCAAATATAGTAAGTACTACAGTCATGCTCAAATTTTCAAACCTATTAAAGTCACAGTTTAAATATTCTTAGGGATATTTTGGAGGCATGAGATAACGCAAGCTTATATATATAATATATTCATATTCATAATATCTGTCAGAACTACTTATTTGCGTTTGTTTTACCATAAAATGAAATATGGGTAGAACAAAGTTATTTAAAAAAACGGGAAGCTATTTAAACAAATTAATAAATACTTTAAAAGGTTATTTAAAATTCAAAAATAACGCAAATTTTGTACCTAATTGCGCCATGTAAAAAGAATGCTGGCGGCCAAACTGCGCATTAGGCGATTTTTGAAGTGAAAACTTATTTAGCGGCGTTGGGCACTAAAAGTATGGAGAACAATGTTAAACTCGCGTCAGATGTCACGTGACCCTGATCGAAAATGCGTGGGATAGAGTAACTTCTTTAGCATTTTTTGAAGTGTAAACTTCTTTAGCAGTGAGCGTCTTGTTGTGCACTTTGAAGAATGGGTGGAAACCCGGACGGATGGCAGCCCTATGGAAAAATTATCTCTGTGACAGATGGCAACGATTATTCGCACATGGCGCGCAAATACCGATAGACTATTTTACTGAATTGAAAGTAGTCGGTTTGGTCGAGTGGAAAAGTTGCCAGATTGTAAGCAACAGGGTTCGAAACCACGAAGTGAACTCAAGAAAGTCTTCTTGTATTTTTGGCTGAGTGGTGAAGTTATCAGATCGTAGGCGAGGCGTCGATGGATCGAATCCTGAGAGAATAACGGACTCTTTTTGTGTATTTTGTTTTATTTCCATATTAATGCACAGCGTTAATGTTCAAGTTTTCACTTCTGCCGGCACTCCCGGAGTGCAACCCGTTGTTTTTTCTATTTAATCAATTGTACCTACTCATAATCAATACACGAAGCCGCGCGAGCAAAAAGTTAGTTTTAAAGAAATAAAACAATAGGCTTAGTACTTTCGTGTGCGAGTGTACCTAAGCACATAGGTACACTCCCCGGGACTCTACTTTAGTTCAGTTTTTTTTCATGACACGACCTATATAAGTACAATAGCTTTTTCCCGCGGCTTCGCTCGCGCAAAGAACTGTTTTAGTCACCCATTTCATTCTTGTATGTACCCTTAAAAGATGATTTTCAAAAAATCACGAAACACGTGTACGTTTATTTGCTTCAAGGTAAGTATATCCTGACGAAGTGTCGAGTCAAAATGTCAAATTTTTTTTTCCATACAAACTTTGATCCCGATTATACCCCTTAAGGGCTGAATTTCAAAAAATCCTCTCTTAACACTTGCTTACGTCATAAGACACCTTTTTGCCAAATTTCAACTTTCTAGGTCAAACGGTTCAGGCTGGGCGTTGATGAGTCAGTAAATCAGGACCTCCAATTTTATACATAAAATTTCCTGCTACACAACTATCATGCAAATCTTAAACTGTTTATAGGGAAGTACGGAATCTGACCATTTCCGAGTCTGTCCCAACACAAGTTTATCTCTGGGAGATCTTTGGGAAACCTAGTGTAGATATTTTAGGTAGAATAGAATGCATGTTCTCTCTCTCTCTTAGAACAGAATATAATTTTGAATCACACCTTCCATTATGTACAGCGGATTGCGGATGAAGACACAGCTGAACACCTCCAACGACGGCTGCTTCACACTCCCCCTTTTTTATATCATCAATAGCAGCTTCTAAACAAGTTATTGAGCTACTGCAGGAAGAATCCATTACCATCGAGGGGCCCTTCACGTTCAACCAGTAGGAGACCCGGTTTGCGTACATAGCTTTGCTGCATCTAAAATATTTGCATAGATTCTTTATTACATTCTAAAAATTTATTATTTATAAGACTGACAAAAAGGACAAAAAGTTGTTACGTTTGTCGGGCGTTTTCCGCAATCAGACAATTGTGCGTTATGTATTTATTTTGGGCAAGCTAGCTTCAGTTGTGATTGTATCACCACTACTTTCTGGATAAGAGAAAAGGGTTCCTATATCAAAGTTTCTAAACGCGACTCTACTAGCAACATTGCATATGGCATTATTCAACCAATAAGGTATCCATGTACAAAAAAAAGTCGCTTTAATCAAGTAAGAGAAAAAAAGGACCCGGAGTTTAATTCCAATTTCAAAATTATACAAATTCTTATATTTTCCATCTTCTAACGTTTTATATTTCGTTTTTTTCTCTATTCTTAATTTTCCACATTATACTTTCTTCACAATCTTATATTATCAAATTCAGTTTTTTCCACATTACGTATATTGTCGTTGAGCAGTACAGTCATTCTAAAGGATTATTATATAATTCTGCTATCAAAAAACTTTTAGTTTCAAATACATAAAAACTTCGCGATCTAAGATAGAAGATTGCAGCTACAGCAGCTACAAACATTAATGTCAAATCAAAGTCAATTATGATACAGATATTGTTTTAATGCTACACTGCAATGTAAAATTATGTCTAGTGTAGACATTGAGTTGAGGTGATATTACTAGCGTAAGCGTAGATAAGATTGTTAAGGTGGAAATAAAACTATGGCTTCTACAAGTTCAGGAGACGTTTAGTTTAGTTTTGTGGAGGTGGGAAGACATGATAAGAAGAAATTACTGAGGGCTGGTCATCAGTACTACTTCCAAGTAAAAAATAAAAATGGTAATTCAATTTGGCGTTGTGCAAATAAGAGTCGTTGTCGTAGTGACTGGAAATCAGTTCCCGAAGTATAAGTACAAATAATGCATGCAAGGACTAGATAGCGATTCAGATTCCAGCAATAATGCTGAGATACCGCCGTTTTCCTCTATTAAACATTCGCTATACGCGGCACGTAAATACGTATATAATATAACGTTACTAAATGTTCATTTTGAAAAGTTGAAGAGGTGGAGATCCCGGAAATATTGAGAAAGAATTTTATTTTATATGAAAAAGCAGGAGAAAATAATTTTTTCATTTTCATTTGCCTGAAGTTATTACGAAGGATAAGTTTATATTTAGCAGACGGCACATTTTGGAGTGTTCCTGCACCATTCGAACAATTATTTACAATTCACGTAGATACTGGAAGTACTGCAGAAAATACCTCTATAATTCCCATATTTTTCTGTTTATTACCAAACAAAAAAGAGAGCACTTATGAAGAAGTATTTCGCATTTTAAAAGAGGAATTTAGTGTTACAATATCCTATTTCAAGAGTGACTGGGAAGCGGCAATAATAAAAGCGATTAAAACAGTTTTTCCAGATGTACGTGTGAAGGGATGCTTTTATCATTTTTAACCGACTTGAAAAAAAGGAGGAGGTTCTCAATTCGGGTAAATTTTTCCAAGGAAATTTGGAGAAATGCCGACAAGATTGTTAGGCTTACTTCCAACCTAGCATTGTTGCCAGTTGAATATATACCTGAAGGTTGGTTATATGTAATGAATAAAGCAAAAGACGATGCCGTAACAGGAAAAATTCATATCATACTTTCAAAAAAATTGGATGTCAAAGATCTGCATGAGCATGTGGTCTTGCTCAAGTGAGCGACATAGAACGACTAATGCTCTCGAAGGTTGGCACTATCGTCTGAATAAAAAAATTGGTCAGGCTAACCTATTTGAGTAATACATTTTTTCTAAAGAAAGAAGCCAGTTATTATGCAAAAAAGGTTAGAAGAGAGCAAATCCATGTAAAAGCCAAGAACAGACGATTAAAATATATAACGAAAGACGCAAAAATTGAGAAACATATTGAAGATCTAATGAAAGGAAGAATAACACCAGAAGAATGTTTGAAAAGGTGGACTGGTTTAAATAACTTTTTTAAAATAAATTTACTGTTACTTTTACCAGACTAATTTTAAACTAATATAATAAATTGTTTCATTATTTGTTCAACTGTACTTACTCGGTATTTTCTTGAAAGCTTGGAAATTACACAATCAATAATTTAGTAAACAAAGAATTCGGAAAATTAAGAATTTTCCGAATTCTTTGTTTAAATTAAGAATTCGGAAAATTAAGAATTTGGAAAATTTATAATTTAGACAAATGAGATTTGTTATTACATAGAAATTGACAAATATATATCCTGGAATAAATAGAAATGGGAACCGGTCGCCGGGAGGAAAAAAAACTTCTTAAGCTGTAGCAACTAACAGTCAAACGAATTAATCTGAATGAAATTTTTTTCTATTATTTTATGTAACACGGTTAAATCTACCTAATATACTAACCCAGTTACTCCAAATCCAGTATTGGATGTCTTGTCGTAGTAGCATGTTTTATCCGATTCCGAGAAACAAGCACCAATGTATACACCTACTTTTTTGCCAGATATAGACTTTGTACTGAAACCTGATAAAAATATTAACATGGTAATGCATGAATAACCTATTAAGAATTTGAATGCTCTTCATTCTGTTGTTTGATCCTAATTTTATATTAAACTACTAAGATCTTTTACTAAAATTTTAAAATTGAGTAGTTAATTTAATAAAGAACAAAGACGTTGACTTGATTTTGATTTTAGAAAATTTAGGATAAAAAATTATTAACTCACCAGCATCGTAGATGGCTTGATATGTTTGTTCAAGAATCTTTCTGTTTATGACATCCATGACCATGGTTTGACGATAATGGATCTTGAAAAACTGGGCATCGAAGTACTCTAAGTCCGGTGCAATGCCCGTATATGGGGGTACCTCGGGATGACTGAAGTCCCATCGTTGCTTGCTATCAATGACTGGATTGGTCTGCGAAGTTTTTAAATAAATCAAGCTCGTCGCCATTCTTATCTCCTTGAAAGTTTATTATAGAGCTGCTTACTATAAAGTAAACACTATACTTTAAATACGTCTGCTGCGGTCAGGATGAGAAAATCCGTTAATACACTCATCAACGCAGTCTAGGGATATTGCACGATTTTTCATACAAAAGAGGTATGTTTGAGAAGCTATAAAAGCATACTCGAGATACACGGAGAGCTATAATTTTCAGACGAGTAAGTGCTAAACCTGAATTTTCAATTCTAATCAATAAATTTTGTTTTACTTGAAATTTATGAAAACGTGACGGAAACGAAAACGAAAATACACTTTTTGCCTGCTTTTTGTATGAAAATAGTCGAATTTACGCAATTTTTTTTATCATTTTCGTCACGTTTTCACAAATTTCAAGTAAAACAAAATTTATTGATTAGAATTAAAAATTCAGGTTTAGCACTTACTCGTCTGAAAATTATAGCTCTCCATGTATCTCGAGTATGCTTTTATAGCTTCTCAAGCAGACCTCTTTTGTATGAAAAATCGTGCAATATCCCTAGACCGC
The DNA here is from genome assembly GCA_949987775.1 of Aproaerema taeniolella. Taxonomy (NCBI): domain Eukaryota; kingdom Metazoa; phylum Arthropoda; class Insecta; order Lepidoptera; family Gelechiidae; genus Aproaerema; species Aproaerema taeniolella. Next base: position 11,420,556 of record OX465253.1, read on the forward strand.
GTTGATGTGTATATTTTGTCACTTTGCTTAGCAATGAGATATGATTTGCTACTGCTATCAAGTAGCAAAATATCTTTCAAATTTTTTTTTCATTTGATAAGCACACAGCATAAACATCGTAAATCATAATAACAGTTATTGCATCGGGATGGCTGCACTTGTAACATCCCTGCCGTTTACTTAATTCACCTGGGTTAATATCTAAGGTGTGTGTGGGATCATAACATCTTAGTAGGTACCCTAAAATCGTCATCCTCACCGGTGTTGATCAACGGCCGGGGCTCTAGGCGTATTACAACCCTTAAAGGGTTTATTTACTTGATGTCGACTTTGCGATATTAACTCGTATCATTAGAGTTCGTATAATAGAAAGCGACTCAAACTTTGATCTGAAGTAGCAGTCGTCTTTATCATTGTGATAGTGAGAGAAAGAGAGAATCATTACCTAGGCATAGATTAAGACTTGAGGTTTCTTCTATAATACCGGCCTTAAATCGCGCTGTTATTATCCAACCTTATTTATAGTGCTGCAGTTTACATACAGATTTCAACCAACAAGTTACTTCCATATGAAGTACTAGCATTCCGCTCGGGACTTTGTTCCCGTGAGAATTTGGAAAAATTATGTAGCCTATGTTACTCAGGGATAATGTAGCATCCTAATGGTGAAAGAATTTTTGAAATAGGTCCAGTAGTTTTTAAGTTTATTCGTTACATACAAAAGTACAAATCTTTCCTCTTTATATTTAATATTAGTGTAGATGTAGATTGATAAAGATATAGTAAGTCACAAAGGAAGTGGTATCCTTATAGTAGTGTCTGCACTTACCTTGTTGTACAGGACATCTGACAAATCCTTTAAGTTTCTGCTATTAGCGTATATGCCAGATATTCCTGAAATAACTACAGAATCTCCATCTAACTGGTACGGAACCTGACCATTTTGTATGGGCTCTACATTCTGGGACGTTGGCGCCATTTTAATTTATCAACTGAAACAATAGTTACTATTATTATGGAGCAACATTAATAAAAAGGGTTCTGATAATGGTGGATCACCAACTCTTGTTCATGTGAGAAAATGGGCCTCTTTATAATTCGAAATCGGCACGGCAATAGTACATTATGATATAAGTGCGGTAAGTTGAAAATTACAGCCGAGGCGATATTGCTAGCCCGAAGCGTAGGCAATGGCTACAAGAAAGCAGAGGCTTTAATTATAAAGGCGCACGTATGTCATACAACGTTTTTTAACATATTTGCGAGGAAATAAATAAAACTCGGACTTTCTTAAATGAATAAATCTTTAATCACTTGTTAGAGCAAAACAATACAGCGAAAAGAAAACGCGCGCGAAATATTTTTTACTTGTTCACAAATTAGCGATGCGCGCCTCTCTTAGCGATCCACTCTTTTTTTAGGCAAATGCACAAAAAACAGCCAGTATTACTAATAAAGTAAATTAATATTTTTGAGTTTTTGGTACAGATAAATGTTTGTAATTGATTGTAAAAAATAATTAAATGTTTATTTATTATATTTTATCTCCCAAAGTTAATTTTATTTATAAAATGTTGACCACTTTTCTGACATAAAAACTCTTTGCTAAGATTTTAAAAACTATCGTTCGTTTTTAGACGGAGCATCTTGATAAACCGTGCGTTTTACTTTATTAAAAAAAAACTTCGTGCGTTTTACATTACAACAACGCACAAGTGCGTAATGAGATACAATATGATATTGAAATTGATAAAATAATGGACCCTTTACGAGCAAATGTGTTATAAAATTGTATTACCATTACTTCTTATGTTATAGTAATACTAGAAGCTGAGAACATAGGGGGCAAATATAATTCAAATTTCGAAGTGCCGTGCCCTTGCCGTTCGAATTATAAAAAGGTCCATTAGCCTACGTAAATCTCCACCGCTCCAACTATCTCTGTGCTAAAAAACCACGTCGATCTGTTGCCCCGTTACGTTACAAACAAACAAGTAAATAAATAACTCTAAAATAAAAAAAAAAGGTATCATCCCGACATTCGATTACTTGTATATGTCGTAGGATAATTTGATACTTCGAATCTTCGCGAAAATCCTAGGGGTTTTGCAAAAAATTATCAAATCTTACTAGACAAAGTCAGGATTTTTGCGAAAATACTCGTCGTTCTAGTAAGATTTGATGTGCTCAACATTGATTGGCTACAATTTTGCTGGCTGACTTCTGATTGGTTCCTAGTTTGCCGATGATGAACTTCAAGTATTGTATCATAGAGTTATGAAGGTTTAGAATAGGTGAGAAAGAAAAATCACTAAATTGATTTTTATAAACTTTTTATTGAAAATTTTAGTATGTATGTTGTTTTCTACAGACAATAGGAGATCTCAGTCGTAGAAAAAAAAAACTGAACCAATTTTAGGGTGTAATCCATAATCATTTAGGGTGTAAGGATGAAACTGGTTAGGTAAACAATTAGTTTAATAGTGCAACAATGGAATTGATGGAGGGGAGTGATCGGAGGAGCCGAGCCGGGGTGAGTCTGGGGTAAGTCTCGGGTACGTCTGGACTACGTCTAGGGGATGTCTGGGATACGTCTTGGGTACATCTGGGTAAGTCTGGGGTACATCTTGATACGTCTGGGCTTCGTCTATGGTAATTCTGGGGTACGTCTGGTAACGTCTGGGGGAAGTCTGGGGTACGACTGGGGTAGTCTGGGGGAATTCTGGGGTACATCTGGGGTAAATCTTGGGTACGTCTGGGGTGCGTTTGGGATACGTCTGAGGTAAGTCTGGGGATGTTTGTGATACGTCTTGGGTACGTCTAGGTTAAGTCTGGGCTACGTCTTGGGTACGTCTGAGCTACGTCTAGGGTAATTCTGGGGTGCGTCTGGGGGAAGTCTGGGATACGTCTAGGGTAGTCTGGGGGAATTCTGGGGTACGTCTGGGGTAAGTCTGGGGTACGTTTGGAATACGTCTGAGGTAAGTCTGGGTTACGTCTGGGGTACGTCTGGCATACTTCAGGGATACGTCTGGGGGATCTATTATCGTAAAACTTTCTTAACTCTATGTAAAATTTGTCTTTATCGGAGATAACCTCCAAATTCTCCGATTCTGCTGAAGGTTGAACATCATTCTCTGTCGAATCTGTCATAATTATATGAAAACCAAACCTCCTATTCACACCGTTTTTTAGTCCAAGTCCAATTTTATAGTCCACTTTTAACACAATGACAAACAAAACACCGCTAAACCAATCTCGAAAGCATTGTTGTTGTTGAGTGGTTGACTAAGACTTTTATGATATATGACACTACATCCGTGTAGCACTTTTATTTACCACTTTATTTAAGTCCAAGTACACTATTTACGATAAAAAACAAAACACTTCTGCAATTTAACTCAGACACAAACGTAAACAAATAACGTGCGGCAACAAATGATTGACATTTAAGACGTCAACCAATCAGAGACGATCTCTTATTGAACGCGCTGACTGACCAATCAGCGTTCTTATTTCATAACAGCCAGCGTTTCGTTTCGCAATATTGCTATAGTAACGAGTATTTTCGCAAAAATCCTGACTTTGTCCAGTAAGATTTGATAATTTTTCGCCTATGTCTAATTATCCGCGTTTTCGCAAAACCCCTAGGATTTTCGCGAAGATTCGAAGTATCAAATTATCCTACGACATATATAACTTTTAAACGGCTGAACCAACGGCTAAGAACTATCTCGATAACGTCAGCTTTCAAACAAGGAAAACCGCGTTGAAATTGATCTATTCGTTTAGGAGCTACGTACGATGCCACAGACAGATACACACGTCAAACTTATAACACCCCCCTTTTTTGTCTGGTGTTAAAAACAAATATTTAAATCACATTTGTAAGAATTACTTAAACTACCTTCAAAATTATTTAATATGGCAAACAATTTTTCTTAAAGATTGATAAAAATAACATATGTTTGTATGTGTATATAAGTGATAATTAATTGCTGCTCCAATAAAGTCAATCTATGTAAATTTTTAATATCATGAAAAACAATTGAATACACATTTAGACATATGTTAGGTATCTATAAGTTTTTATAAAACGTGCTTATAAAATAAAAACTTACAACTGAAACCCGGATTGTGTGGATCCAACAGTCTCAAGCCAGCATTGAGTCTGTTGACTACTTTATTTATACAGTCTACATTTATTTTATGTAATTATGTATCACACGATATAATTATGCAATAGTTCGATTGTTAGAACCCAAATGAGCATCGCTTACGTTTTCACGCGTTGGAATAATTACCATATGAATGTAAAAATAAAAGATTAAGGAACTAACTTTTCGCCTGCGATTTTACGTGTCCATGAAGATTTTTTTAATTTTCGCTACCCACCAGAAGATTTAAATCCCTATTTCTATAAAAATATTATAAATGTGAAAGTAACACTGTCTGACTGTCAGTAATGCTTTTACGCCTAAACTACTAAACAGATTTTGATGAAATTTGGTACAAAGATAGATTATACCTTGGGAAAGGACATAGTCTACAATTTAAACCACAGCTGGGCATGATATACCTACAGTTCACGCGGGCGAAAAGCTAGTAATTTTATAATTTTTTAGAAACTAGAAGTGAAAGAAAAACGTTGAATGTGCCAGCTGTCAACTCTTCCCTGGCATACTGTAAAAGTAAGTGTAAGTACATATATGTTAATATGAAAATGCCTTTATTGAGTATAAGTATGTTAATATAAAAAGTTTTTTGGATACTTGGGAACGCAGTCAAGGCTCTTACTGTGGAATCTCTTGAAAGTTTGAACCGATTCTCAGATAAATTCGTCCCAGTAAGAATATTCGACCAGATGATTCGGTATCTAATCTGATACCCCGAGATTTGACTAAAGATTAGCGGATCCAATTTTCAGATCCGCTAGAAAACAGATAAGAACTAGATCCACTGATCTTGGAATTAACATGACTATGGAGCCCATGTCAAGCTGTATTTTAACCGTGATCCATATACTTGCTAAAGGAAACAAGTAGCTATATTTTTTGTTTATACTGTTGACGACTGTATTAATTACTTAAATTAAACTTGTTTTTTTTGGGTACGCGGGTAAAACAAATTGGATGTTTTTGTGGTGCCATAACTCTCAACGTGAGTTATGAAAACTCTGCGTGGATAAATAGTTTTTATGTCACTATCAACCTTCCAACCATCTTGGTAAAAAATATGGTCCGTTTTTCTCTTTCGACGTGAAGGAAGGTCAAACAAAAGTACACATTTTCTTTTTATTAAAAGTACGAGTAAAGAAGTAAGCGACTTTGCAATTTAACTGAAACCAGGCTTTTGGCCGCCCAGCATAAAACATTTATCAAAAACCTTAAATCTAAGTTAAAGGGATAAAGATAATGTGAGTTCATATTGCATACACCTACAATTTGTTGGTAATAAAATAAGGTCGCATATTCTACACTCTAGAAGAAGAAGAGAAGATTCTACACTCTGCAATACTCTCAACTTTCTAAAGTTGTCATAAAAACAAGGCTAGTCTCCAGGAGATCTCTTCCAAGAGATTGCGCTTAACGAGGCCGCCTTTGCGTACTTTCGTACTTTAGTTAAGTGAAACATTTTTTGTGACCGTGTACTAGAGATTGCAAACCGGTTCCGGCCGGGCCCGATGCCCTTTTAGACACCTACTGGACCCGGCCATTCTTACCGGGCCCTGTTCACCCGGTAGGTATGAAAACCGCGGCGCGAGAGCACCAACTCGTAGAAAATCGGCATGACAACTGCAGCTTTTTTGATAATTGCTCAATTAAATAGTAATAGTAGTACTTACAAGTCTTGGTAGCTAAAATTTATGAAAAAACATAATATTTTGCTTTTAGAAAATAAGAATTTGTTTTGTTTATACTAAAACTACCAAAATTTATCTATCTACCTAAGTTAGTAAAGACAAGTTTAGTACTTTTAACTGCGTCGAATTTCATCCCCACCGGCTCTTGCACTAGACAGATATCTCTCCATGACTGTACTGTCATCTGCGTACGCAACAACTCCAGACACAAACATGTCGTGCATGTGCAGCAGGAAAAGAGTCGCAGAGAGAACGGACCCGTGAAGAACTCCGGTATCAATAGCATCAATAGTCAGAGGAGCAGCCATCTGTGACCACTCGGATCGACAATTCATCAGGAAATTATCTTCAGCTATCCAGCCACAAAAATCGGTATGGACGCCGTGCGCAGGTAGCTTGCCCAGCAGACTTGCGTGCCAAACCCTGTCAAATGCCTTCGAGATGTCGAGTAACATGGCGAGAGCTTCGCCCCAGCAGTGCGTAAAATACACAAAAAGATCATATTGACGATCACTGAGCAAGTCGTTTTCTTCTAGGTAAGTCAGCAGCTTGCTGTTCATAACCTACGATTGATGACGATTGATCGTTTTGGACACTGGTTGCATGTTAGCAAGCTTTCAAGACTTAGGTACGGTTTGAGCCTTCAGAGAAAGACAGTACAAGCGTGTCAGTACAGGAGACAACTCGGGACCATGGTGCCTCAGGACTTTAGCAGGTATCCCATCCGGACCGCTCGCTTTGTTTACGTCTAGACTCTTTAATGCTCTTCGGACCTCTTTGAAGAAGTCACAGTGAAGCATACGTCAGTGGTTGTAGAGAGCCAGTGTCTTGACGAGAATTGCTCGCAAAAAAAGATGCAAAGAGATTTGCTTTCTCTTTAGCAGAGTAAGCTAACGATCCATCTGGTTTCTGCATGGGAGGCAATGTTGGACGGTAGAAATTGGTTTTGACAGACTTTGACAGGGACCAGAACGGCTTTACTACCAGGAGGATCAGTGGTACGCTAAGCTCGATGATACGATACTCAATACTCAATATTTTATTGCATACATTAGTGTCGACCTTATGCGGACGAGCACCACTTACCGTCGACCTTATCTTCCCCTCTATGTTACTTTTCAGAGCAGCAGCTCTTTGAAATTGACTGTCTCCATTCATTTTTTAGAGCTTCGAAGCCAAGCCATTAATTAAATCTCCGTCACGGAAGAAATTTCTTTGTAAAAATTACTGCTCTCACTAGCTCGTATAAGTATTACATTTAATCAAGCATTGGCATCTCCTTTAGCCTTTTTTCAAGGTTTTGTCTTTACAAGTTTCGAATTAAATCATAATAGGTAAGTACACTTATAAAATTTATAACAAAACCTAGTCTTTAGTAACTAAGACATAGAGTTCAAATTGAGATAAAAAAATGACGACTTCTGGGTCATTTTGACGGTTGTTAGAACGAGTACTGGTGAAAATCTCTCTTTTTTCATATTAATTAAATTAATAGGTATCATAATAGGTAAGTACACTTATAAAATTTATAACAAAACCTAGTCTTTAGTAACCAAGACATAGAGTTCAAATTGAGATAAAAAATGACGACTTCTGGGTCATTTTGACGGTTATTAGAACGAGTACTGGTGCAAATCGCTCTTTTTTCATATTATTTAAATTAAAGTACACTTTTAATTTTTTTTCATTGAAAATGTTAAATAGATATAAACCTAAATTCTACAGCTCATCACTCAATCAGATCAGTGTAAACTTTTCTCATTTTGTCACAGCATCACTGCAAAGTTAGCCAAGTGCAGAAACTGGTGATTATCGGGACATTTACCTTAAACCTATTTAAAAAAACGGCAACTTCATAGGTAAACCTATTATTAATTCATAACCTTGAATCATTGTCTTTTTCCATTCATATACAGCAAATCTTCATAAAATACTTGAAAGATTTCAACGCTAACACATGTCCGCCGGGCCCGGCCGGGTTCGCGATGAATGCTACCGGGCCTAGCCGGATTGAGAAACATACTGGGTTGCAATCCCTACAGTGTACTGTACATTAAATAATATCTATCTATCTCTCTAAGGTCGCGTTTTGTAAAGTTAATTGCTGTAATTTATCTCGTTTTAAATAGCAGTTACGATATTAACCCAGTAGTGATTTCATTAATTTTGGTTTCTTCTGCAAGTACTCGCAAAACTTCCACTACTTGTACGCGTGCAGGATATTTAAATTTTTTTGACTGTATCAAAAGGTTAATTTGATTAATATAAGCATTACGTATGTCACAAACACATTCTTATTTTATTTTTCCAAAGCAGGTACGGTTAATTTACATTTTACCTAAGTTATAAATTGTCTGTATTGTTTTTGGCCCGCTTAGAAGGGCTTTTTTTGTGTTGCATAAAAGTTTTGTTTGATTTATAGTTATCTGTGAAAGTAAGTAAACATAGTGAGTGAAAAATACAAGGTCAATTATTTTACCACAACAATACTTTTTAAAAGACTTAAAAAGTGAATCTTATCAGGGATTTTCTCTTATTATAAATGATAAATCATTTATTTTCTAGAGTACAGTACAAAGATTTGCTCTTTGACAAATTATTGAATAAAAAAGGTCTTAAAAGTAGGTACTTAGCTAGGTGTTCTGTGTATTCAACCGACAAGGTGTGCAAATAGTTGTGTGTTAGCTCAGGAAAAAGTTACCAAGTGTATTGGTAGTGTTGGGAAGTTGAGCGAGGGCTAATCTCTATACGTAGGTACTGTGAGGTGCAATTTTATATTTATTTTCTCATTTGTAGGATGGCACCACAAACAGAAACTTGCAACCGTCCTTCGGTATCCGATGATGGTGTTCCTGCATTTCAAGATGACGATATTTACATCACTGGCATAGCGGGATGTTTTCCTGACTCTTATTCCGTTCAACATCTGGGAGAAAATTTATTTAACAAGGTACTACTGAACTCTCAAGTTGTTGCTTTAAATCATAATAACAGTTATTGCATCGGGATGGCTGCACTTGTAACATCCCTGCCGTTTACTTAATTCACCTGGGTTAATATCTAAGATGTGTGTGGGATCATAACATCTTAGTACCCTAAAATCGTCATCTTCACTGGTGTTGATCAACGGCCGGAGCTCTAGGCGTATTACAACCCTTAAAGGGTTTATTTACTTGATGTCGACTTTGCCATTCCCTATTTTAATACTAATTAAATACTGGCAAAATCACGAAATTCGTGGACGCCATTTTATTATTATGTCTAATTTTTGAGTTTAGTCTTCCATATGCTTCGCACTGGCTAACAAGGTGTACGGGTATAAAATACATGCGGCTGCTAATCGCGTTCTTATTGCCAATCTCACACCTGCGACTTTTGTGACACAGGTGGTCATGACATTATAATTGACATATTATGATAGACAATGTGGTACCTCAATACCTCAATGTATTTTATAAAGTCTCAATCAAAGAGATACTCGTATAAACACGTCTCAATTTTGACGAGGGGTTCTTCGGGTGTCTAATTACGCTCACGACAGCCTCATATGAGTTAGGAGACTGTAAATAAATAAAAAAGTTCTGAGTTTATTGTAAGTGAAGTGTGACTCGAGACTTATGCTTTTGTTATTCTTTTGGTTGTTGTGCGTAAAAAAAAAATGACAAAGAATCCAAGGCAATGGTGGATAAACCCTATTAGCATACTTAACACGTGCTAAGGTCTTGCCGCGGGGGCTTGAAGTTTAAAGTTCATCATTGACTTTTAACAAAAAAAATACGAGGTCGCTCCGCACGCACATTGGAATAAGTACTTATCGTATCTACCTATGCTGTTGTTTAAGTAGTTTTAAAAGTTCTCTACAGAGTTCTAAATAAATTCTAATGTAAAAATAATAGCAAGACCGGCCCTGGCGGCCTCTGTGCTTAGGGGCCCCGAAACTTTTCCGAAAGAGATCTGGCGGCTTCTGGCTAAAACTAACTTGACAAAAAAGAAGATCGCCTATGGAAGAACTTTCTCTATCTAGACCATTGATTCCCAAAGTGGTCCAGGTAGACCCCCAGGGGTCTGCGGGAAACTCGACGGGGGTTTACGTTGGCGTGCCAAAAAATGGGGGTTCACAATTCGTGAGAGGATCCACAAAAATTTTATCTGGTTTCGATAGTGAAGCACTGAAATTATTTATTAAATAAAATAAAATGATAAATACTGAGAATTGATTAGTTCCTTGTGTTCTGAGAAGATGTCAAAAGAGTAAAGTTGGATAGAATTACTTTTTTAATTGGCCAACTTTACTTTTTTGACATCCACTCACAGAACAATCAATTAACCAATCAGTACTAACTTTTTTTCGAAAACTGTTAATTCGTGGTTGGAACTCAGCTGCAACGCAAGTAGTTAGATCTAATCTTCATATTTTTTGTTGAGTTTTGGAAATATGGTAGAAAATTAGGGAACCTCTGATCTAGACCTAAGCTACTGACAGAGATTGAAAAATAATACGGACAAGGACAGTTACTGCCATCCACGGCGACACAAACATCATTATGTTTATGTCTCTGGAAAATAATATAAACCGAATGTATGTATAATCTCCCCCGACATAACCATTTTCCCAGTAAAATTACAACTCTACGAAACTTTATGGGCAGCGTGCATGTAGTTAGGATAAGTTAGGTTATGTTACACTTTTTTAGGTTCGGGTAGGTTAGGTCGCATGAATATTATAAAGTCTTTCAATGTGAAAAAAAATTATCAGTTCACAAAGTACCGAGACAATAAAATGTTACTAAGTAAAATTACTATTATTTAAAACTAGAGTTATTGGATACAAATGTATCGAACATTAAAGCAAACATGTTCCGAATGCCGGCATCTCCGTGATTAATGTGACTGAGTTTGGTGACAATTTAAGAACAACTACTATCGTTGAAAAGTGATAGAAAACTGATTATTTGTTACGCTTTTGGCGTTTTGCTTTGTACCACAATCTTAGGGGTAATCTTGAAAAATCTACTCGAATCTTAAAAAAGCTCGGGTTAAATGTGCTCGAAAATGCTTTTCTTGAAGATTTACTGCTCTATGATGAAATTTTTTTTTTAATTTTTAAGTTTTTTGTGTAAAATAAAGAGTATTCTATTGTATTGTATCATTTGTTGATAAGGCAATTTTACGAAAACTTACCCGGAGCCATGTCCACAAACTGTTTTTGAGAGTCATTACTTCCGTAGTGGATGGTGATGATTAATGATTTTAGTTAGCTAAGTATCACAATTTTTTTGTTTTTTGTTTTGGTAGGTTGATTTAATAACAGCAGATGAACGGCGATGGAAAAAAACTCTTCCAGAAGTTCCACAACGGACAGGAAAACTCTTCGATATTCAGAAGTTTGATGCATCATTTTTTGGAGTGAACTATAAAGAGGCGCATGCTATGGATCCCATGGCAAGAATTTTGCTTGAAAAAACTTATGAATGTATCATCGATGCAGGTAATTTATTTAAACATTCGAATACACGGTAAATGTAGTAAGATAATAGTACATTACGTTACAAGTGTGCTAAATTGGATATTACATTAGAGGCGAGTTTAGGCTCAACGGAGCCGAGAATGTAATATCTAATGCGCTCGCGTGTCATACGACGTTTTTCAACACATTTGCGAGTAAAGAAATAAATATAAACTTTCCTTTGATATTGTCGGCAACAAACTATCACTTGCATGTTGCGCCTCGAAAAGTACCCATGTAGGTTTCCTGTTCTGCACTTGAAGAAAACATTTTTTGTGTTGTATTTCTGACAATAATCACAATCTGATGAAAAAAATGCCGTTTGTGAAAACCAAGTGAAAACATCTGAAAAGAGGCGCAATTATTTTTTTCTTTTTTCGCTCGCAAAATGAGATTCACATTGACAAGTATGCCATACAGCCAAATAATAAAATAGTAGATTAAGCAACAAGAGGATAAAACAGTGTATTATGTCACGGGCAGCATATTGAATTCTGAGTGAAATGAAAGATTCTGTAGTTGATTCCTGAACGTAATGAGGGAATTATGGTAAGAATCCTGAATGAAGCGAAGGATTCAAGACTGCCCAAGACTAAGACACTTTTATCCCCGAGGAGTTTACTTTATACACCTACTGTGAGGTTAAATAAAAAATAAATTATAAATTCATCCCATCAATAATGTTTTGAGCCTCCGTTTCTATGTCAGAGTCGCTGGAATTACATACTGGACTTTTTTTTGATTTGTTTAAAAAAACTTAACACAAAAAGATTTTGTAATGCGCGGTAAAAATCACAGATCCAAAATCACCGACGACGTTTTCTTATAATATTTAGTTCCGTAGGCAAAGGAAAGTCAATAGCTAAGACATAGAGCCAAGTTTTTATACTAAATATTTTTAATAAAAGTAAAATCTATTTCATGTGTCAAATTTTATAGTTAAAATCTACTTGGACCAAGGAAGTTAAGCCTTCAACAGCCTTGTTTTTTTTTCGAAATTATTTTTGATAGAAGTTTTTGTTGAAATTTTGGCGTTCCATATTTAAATGTCGTTAATGCCCAAGGGAAGTTTCATACAATTTTATTTCCCTTAAGCTTTAATGGCTTACTTTTAAGTATAGAACGTGCTCCAGATGCAGGTGGTGTATAAAATACTGAACTATATATTTTCATCGTTTTAGCATAAATAAATGATTATCTTCTGTTACATTTAAATAATTTAGTGGAATTATATTTTTATTTGCAAATTGTTTAATATTATAAAATAAAATAAGATCTGATCTCTTTGCTGAAATTTAGAAAAAAAACATTAAGTACTAGTGCTTTGTTTTTATTACTAACGGGCTGGGTAATACATACCATTATGAACCTTAAAACAATGATATAAGACCCACTTTATGAGCAAATGTGTTGAAAACAAAATTTAAATAGATGTAGTAGGTTTACACTTTGTTTTTACTTAATCACCATTTTGTATTGTTACTCATCTCTAAAGGAACTCTGTTGAAAAATAAATATGTTGATCTATGTATTCAAGAAATATATAACAATTTGAATAATAATCATCCCAAAGAAAAAGTAATGTAGATAGGTACCTACCTACGTCTCCTATTCAGACAGCGTTTATTTGCAGGTTATAATCCGGCTGAACTTCGAGGCACAAAAACCGGTATTATTATTGGGACGAGTACGGCAGAATCGGAAAAGGATTGGTTATACGAAAAAATGGAAATTAATGATAATGGTTTAGTTGGGTAAGATATTCAACTTTAATTATTATTCGATTTTCTGCCAGGAGTGGGCAAGTTAAAGTCTGCCGAAGTTGCTCATACGACAATCAAAGAAAGAAAAAAAAAACAGTTAACGATAATGTAAAAATCAATAACAATAAATTATTTTCAGTTGTGCTCGATCTATGAGTTGTAACCGCATTGCTCAATGGTTAGGCGTCACTGGCCCTGCATTCGCTGTGGACACTGCATGTTCAAGTTCTATATTTGGCATGCAACAAGCCTTTACAAAGCTAAAGAATGGAAGTTGTGATGCAATAATTTTGTGTGGAAGCAATCTGTTGCTGCATCCATATGTGTCACTACAATTTAAAAGGTATTGTTTCGATGTTTCAATATTAGACAGATAGATAGATAGAAATTCTTCATCGCACACAGTTACAAAAAAAAAAGTTTTACATACTTAACTAAACAAAAGTGCGCAAAGGCGGCCTTATCGCTAAGAGCAATATTCTATAAATAAAAGTTAGAAAACACTATTTTACTACAAACGAAGTCCGATAATGATCGGTTGAGAATAACACCACCCCATCTCTTTACGTGGGAGTCGTAAGAGGCTACTAAGGAAACAAAAAAGACACCTGCCTCCAAGTAATCCATCTTAGGCAACGACACCTATGTATATATTTTATATATTATATTATTTGTATAATTGTATATATTACGTGTATTGTACATTTAATGATACCTGCCGACTACTCCTACCTCTCAAACACTCAATGGGTTGACTGGAAGAAGTCCCCTTATGGGATAAGTCCGCCTTTGTACTGTTTTTCTATATTGTGTCTTGTGTAACTTAAGCTCATGTACAATAAAAAATAAATACATACATACATACACCTCAGTTTGTTTTGAATCTGAGATGGCATCCTATGGTCTCATGCGGTGTGGTGGGCTCTGTAAAGGCTGTCTGGTTCGCGACCACCCTCCTACTGAAGTCCGACGCCAAACAGATTGCTGTGTTCCGTCGGTGCGTGGGAGTACCAGTGCCTTAATTGGAGTTTTCTGGGTTAACTCGCTCCATCGACGACCTCATCTGTGACCTTGGTCAAGATTGGGGTCAAGAGTTAACCCATCTCATAATAAGAAATAGAAAAAAAAATGACGTTTTAATTCTTCTTCTTAGTTTTAATTCATTTAATTCAGTATAAATTAGTTAACTTAATTATTTTAATAACTGTTTTAAAGCACATTTTTGAAAAAATAACCTAACTTTTAATTACAGATTAGGTGTATTGTCACCTGATGGAGTTTGTAAATCTTTCGACAACAAAGCAAATGGATATGTGCGAGCTGAAGCAATAGTAGCTTGCTTTTTGCAAAGACCTAAAGATGCAAGGAGGTCAGTTGGTGGTAAAAAAATCAATTATCACAAAAAATAAAATATTTAAGTAAGGTGTCCGTATTACTAAAGAACCATTATCCAGTTAATCGGAAGCTGTAATAAATATTAGGAATAATGAAGCGAAAAGATAACAACACCTAAAGGGCAAAGCCTAGTTTTGGTGCCTTTTTTTGACTGCACACTAATGCCACCTGGTTAGACGTGTACTTTCATATTTATATTTAGTGTAACACCGACATTTATTGCTTATAACTCTTAAACTGCTGAACCAATTTTGTTCATAGGCACACAGATATACAGAGTGTAAAAGACAGCTTAGCAAAAACTGAAACCCTGGACTCAGACAATCGTTCTGAATAATTTTCCAGTGGGATTTTATCCAGAAAATTTTCATATTTTTTTCATGTTTTTTAATATTTTCTTTTATATTACATTTTTATTATTTTTTATATTACATTTTTTATTATTTAAATTAAAAAAAACAATTATAACAACGTAAAACACGAAAACCAGCAATGTACATCGCACTCCGATAGCAGCGCGGCACACTCCGATAGCTGATGATAGATATGGGTAGATTCCACCATCTAAGTATTTGCTAAGCTGTCCTTTACACCCTGTATACGTCAAACTTATAAAACGCATCTACTTTTTGTCAGGGATTAATAAGATATTAGAGATAAGTTTTAAGGGAGAAGTTTATAGGTTCTAAGATGAGTTATATAACACTTTAAACTTTCGCGATTTGAACTAATAATTAAACTCTAAAACGTGTCTAAATTCGCGTATATATATTTATTTACCTATTCCCGATGTTTCGACGCGGTTGCACGCGCCGTGGTCGCGGGTAGACACGGGTGGTCACGGGTGGCTTTGTTAAGATGAGTTTTAATCAAAACCTTTCAATAAAACAAGTGTTCAATTACGAGTTTTTTTACCTTTACTCGTGTTTTTTATTTTCTGTAATTCCTTTGAAAACGTATTAACATCTTTATCGTTATAGGGTATACGCGCGACTCATCTACGCAAAAACTAATTGTGATGGTTATAAAGAGCAGGGCATAACTTACCCAGCTGGACAAATACAAAAGCAGCTGCTACAGGAGTTTTACGATAAGTGTAAAGTAGATCCCGCTACCCTGGAATACGTTGAAGCACACGGCACAGGTATGTTATTTGTTCTAAACAAACTTAAAACCATACCCTATAAAGTAAAGTCGCCATTTGTTCGCAAGAGATCAGTTCATGAAACATCTGTCTTTGTAGATATTTAAACTTACTA
Source organism: Aproaerema taeniolella (assembly GCA_949987775.1). Lineage (NCBI taxonomy): Eukaryota > Metazoa > Arthropoda > Insecta > Lepidoptera > Gelechiidae > Aproaerema > Aproaerema taeniolella. The sequence goes on from OX465253.1 coordinate 11,436,339, forward strand.
TTAAATACTGAAAATACAGCGCTTTCTAACAAATGGATGATTATCTGTTAATAAAAAAAAAACTTAATGGTAATATTAATGAAAACTTTTAAAAAAGCTTGACAACAAAGACAGAAAGAATTATTTAACAAATGTATATTACCTACGTGTTTACATTTTTATACTGTAGGTACTACAGTAGGTGACCCCGAAGAGTTGAAAGCTGTTGATGACATATTCTGTAAGGATCGAAAAGGACCTCTCCTTATCGGGAGTATTAAATCTAACCTGGGGCACTCCGAACCGAGTTCTGGACTTTGTTCTGTAGCTAAGGTAATAAAACTTTTTTATTGAATATACATGAATTATAAAAGTAAAAGTTTGGTCATGGATCAACCACGCAATCTTCTTGAATCGTGTTAATCTAAACAAAATAGAAACCTAGGGTAAATTAATTGTAAAGTATTGCTGTAACTACATTAATTCATTCCTAGTTAGACACTTTTTGATTAATGTTGCGTGAATTTGGTATTTAAAATACCATAATTTTATATTAATGGCCTTCATTTATTCTACGAAAAATAGCAAGCATCTTAAAGTTTATAAGTAGTTCGAACTAAATACAATCATAAAACTTAATAGAATCAAAATTCAGTTAAAACATTAAAATTCATTCAGCTTGCCAATTTTCTCCGTAATCGAAACAATCATAACTGATTCATTCATCACAATTTATTACAGCTTTGCATCGCATATACTACTGGATACATTCCTCCTAATGTCAATTACACTAGCCCACGAGAAGGTGTTGAGGGTTTGATTGAAGGCCGACTACAAGTGGTCACAGAGAAGACTCCCTGGCACAAAGGTTTATTCGGAATCAGCAGTTTTGGTTTCGGAGGAGCTAATGGACACGCACTATTGGATAATGTTGCTAGAGAAAAGGTAAAGATAGACAAATAAAAGTTAAATTGAAGTAAGTATTATAAAATCTGGTAAAGTTTAAGGGAATAAGCTAGCTATACAATTAACAAAGAGTTTAACGATGCTTAATAAAATTGAAACAAAGAAAAAACACTGCAGTTGGCTTAATGTGAAATGGAGTAAAATAAAAATTTATATACCTATTTAAATAGTATAATTAAAAAGTAGCGCATGTCCAACGTACGTTTTGTGTATGTCCTAGATAGAAAACGAAATATGAAATCGATAAATCAGTTGTGTATCTTTAACAGATAAACAATGCATTACCAAAAGACGACCTGCCTCGCCTTGTTTGTGTATCTGGACGTACCAAATCGGCAGTTGATAAGATTTTAGACGATTTGGAGTCTCGACCGGTAGATGTCGATCAAATCGCTTTGTGGCACCATATCTATGCTCAAAGTATACCTGGGCACAATTTCCGAGGATATGTACTTCTACGTAAGATATTTTCTTAATGGTCTTATTATAGTCTTACTTTCACTATTTCACTTTTGTAAGGAATAGGGTAAAATGTTCTCTTAAATAATCTATCACTGGCCTATGTCTGACGAGTATCATCAACTCTAAAAATGGTAAAGATCACTGAATACTTGAATATACTTATACCTACACGATAAAAAAGTATCATGAATAGTCAAAAAAGACAGTGCTACGAAATTTTTCTGTTAGCATTAACGGTTTGAATTATTACAGGTCCTGCTAAAGATAAAAGTGTACGATTGGCACGTGATGTACAGAGCATATACATGAATAAGACAAGACCAGTTTGGTTTGTTTACTCTGGTTTGAGTACTAACTGGTCCACATACGCTCGTCAGTTTATGGCTTTAGCTACATTTGCAGCGTCTATTCAAAAGTGAGTTCTTTTTAAATGTCGAATGCCTCAAAACCATTTGAGTAAGCTTGAAAGTAACTAAAATTATTAATATTGAAAATTTGCTGTTACAGATGCCACAACTTTCTCGAATCTAAAGGTTTCAAATTATTAGATTTCATCTCTGGGCACAAATCTTCTAATTTATCTCATGAAAAATGTTCCTTGATTGGTATTGTTGCTGTACATATTGCATTCACGGACCTGTTGGTTTCAATCGGCCTTAAACCGGATTATATTATTGGTAGGTACTACCAACTGTTATCTTTTATATTTAAGTATTATAGGTTTTGTCTGTAAGTTTCATTTTCATAGAAGATAGCCTATGTCACTCTTCAGATAGTAAACAATCAGTTTCGGAGTCCCGCAGGGGAGTATCCTGGGTCCGACATTATTCTTAATCTTTATTAATGATTTGTGTAACATTTCGCTTAAAAATGGTCAAATTTACACATATGCTGCTGACACCGCTTTGTTGTTCTCTGCCAAGACGTGGGAAGATGTCTGTTTGACGGCTCAGATTGGTTTCGATGAGGCACTAAAGTGGCTATGCTGTAACAAGCTTGCCTTGAACGTCGACAAAACAAAATTGGTCCCTTTCTCGATTACTACTACAACACGCCTTACTGCTATCCTTATAAATGCTCACTCTTGTGATCGCACGGTAAACGTATGTTCCTGTCCTAAAATTGAGTACACAAAATGTATCAAATAACTGGGCATAATTATTATTTAAAACTCATATTAACCTACTATGTTCCCGCGTCTGAAAGCTTGTCTTTGTGTTAAAAAATCTAAGATATGTTGCTGACCAATCTCTAATAAAAACTGTTTACCTAGCACTCTGTCAATATTTATTGTCTTATTGCATCACTATTTGGGGTGGTACAAATAAGTATTTCATGCTTCAAATCTAACGGGCGCAGAGAGCAGTGTTGAAGGTGGGTTGGCTGCCTATTTTCTATCGCACAACTATGCTGTGTAAAACCTGCGATGTACTATCAGTACGTCAACTCTCAATTGTAGGCATTATATTAAAGATGCACTCCCACACCCCATACAAACCTGACGAAATAAATCAGAAAAGACGAAGGCATAACATCTGTCCTGTAAAAAATTTAGCACTAGTTTTGCGCAAAGATTCTTTTGTTTTTTTGGCAGCTTCTTGTACAATAGGATAAATGCTACTGTTTATATTCACAATCATGATTGCAATAAATGCAAATGCAAAAAAAAAATGCTTTTCTTAAAACCCTAGATTATATCAGCACAGAAGATTTCTTAAAAGTTGTTGTCTAGAATGATTTTGCTCAGAACCGTGTTTTTAACCGTGTGGTGATCGGTTGAGAATAACACCACCCCATCTCTTTCCGTGGGTCTCGTAAGAGGCGACTAAGGAAACACAAATGAGACCTGCCTCCTAATAATCCATCCCAGGCAACGACACTTCATTTTTTTCTGAATCTGAGGTACCGTCTTATGGTCTCATGCGGTGTGGTAGGCTCTGTAAAGGGCCGTCTGGTTCGCGACCACCCTCCTACCGAAGTTCGACGCCAAACAGCTTGCTGTGTTTCGTCGGAGTACCAGTACCTTCATAGGCATTATCTGGGTTAACTCGCTCCATCGTCGACCTCATCTTTGACCTTATATGGTCAAGATTGAGGTCAAGAGTTAACCCATCTTATAATAATAAAAAAAACTGTCTTTCACTTTCTCACATTTACTTTCTCACTGACCCACTGATAGACATCCTATAAAGACAGATACACTCACTTGTACACATGAACACACACATACATTCACTCATACACTCATACACACGCACACAGGCATTTACGCATGCGCTATAAGATAATTTTTTGTTAATTTTTATTGTATACTTAACTAGATTTTTTTTACAAAAATTGTTCTCGTTTAAAATCTAAATTAGTAAATTATATAACAGATATGATATATTGTAAACTCATTGAGATTGAGCTTATTTTTGATCGCTCCAGTAGTTGGGGGCCTGGAGAGCTGTAACACAGGTTTCTACCTAATACAGACTCCAATCTCACACAAAGGTGCTTCTATGTTGTGCTCAGTCAATTACTTTAGATACCTATGAGTTTGTTTAACCTTTGAGAAAAATAAATGTTATTATTATTATATTCATACTGATTCCTCGGGAACGTTGTTAAGTTTTGCGGCTTGATTTCCGATATGTCTTATCTAAGTTAAAAAATATTTTTCCCCTTAATTACCTTACAGGTCATGATATCGCTGAATTAAGTTGTGCCTATGCTGATGGGTGTTTGAGCTTAGAGCAAACTATTCTAGCTGCGTATTATATAGCTTTGGCATCTGAAACGATTTTCAACAAAACCACAATGCTAATGGTTAAACTTGGTTACCAAGAGGTTCGTAAAACTTTTTTAAATTATTCAATCATTACAAAAAGCTTAAAATACAAAACGTCAAACTTTTTAAATATTTACTGCTTTGAGTTTCTGTTAATCTTTATATGTCAATCAACTTCTAACGATACCTATTTCATATATATATATATATATATATATATATATATAATTACGCTTTAATATTAGAAACGCGAATGATTATTATGTTAATTTCTATTCAATTGGTTGACAGATCTAACTTGCGTTTAAAGGATTTTTATTTTTAATAGTGTTTTCTTTTAACAGCTCGCCAAAATTTGCCCTAAGGAAATCGATATATCCTGTCACGTCAATTCGAATTTCTGTAGTATTACGGGACCAACCGAAACTGTTAAGAACTTCGTGATAACATTAACTGCAAAAGGAGTTTCGGTTAGTCAGTCTCCTACACCAGTGGCATCTTATCACTCTAGATATGCTGCTGAAATTGGTAAGTTTGTCGATATTAATATATTTTAAAAGGTATGAATTTTAATGTATCAGGTATTACTTACTAATGTTATAATTTGTACACAGCTCCAATCGTTCTCAAATACTTAAAAGAAATAATACCGAAGCCCAAAGCTCGCTCTGAGCGATGGGTGTCCACATCAGTTCCTGTTCATAAATGGAATGAAGCAAATTTGTCTTCTGCAGAATATCACGCTAATAGCTTGATTGTAAGTTTTCAATAATTTTATTTCATGTAAGTGACGGTTTGATGACAATGATGTAGATGTATTTTGTCACGGGCGCTTTATTTAACCCAAAGCACGAGAGATTCTAGGGCTAACTCACGAGCAAAGCGAGAGAGTTACATTAATGCTAAAATCCTAAGTTTGAGGGGTTCAAGATCGCCCAAGACAAATACACCTTTATCCCCTCGTGCATACTCTACTTATAATATAACCACTGCGAGGCAATAAAAAGTATTACAATTAGAAACAATTAGTAAGTTTCCAATAATGCCAGAGGCTTCGGATTTTATGCATTCCGGAGTCAAATCACTGTCATCATCACTTTCACTAGTCATTTTTCTTGAGATCGAAACTGGGAAAATAACACAGTGAGCGATTTGCAGTTTAGTGCCTTTTTTCTTTTTTATTCGGTTGTTGCCAGTTCGATTTTCAAATATCATCTTGGTGCAGGTTTCTATGATAAGTTTTCATGCAAATTTTGGAGTATGGTCATGGGTTGCTAGGAGGTTGGATAAATCAATGTAGATTGCATTCCAAATTAAAATCTTATAATAGCACGGTGGGTCATAATGAAATTTAGTACAATATTATGACCCGGCTAGACCGTGGGGGTCTAATGATTAACTTTAGGTTAGATTTGCATTACACATAATATGGCATTGACGAGCAGGTGTTATATAAAAATATTTATAATGTTTGAACAATTTTAGAATCCTGTTTTATTCGAAGAATCTTCAAGCGTTATTCAACCTAATTCCATAATCGTAGAAATGGGAGCTCAAGAAATATTACCATTCTGTACCAATCCTGTTCTTGAAAAAACTGGTGTCAAGGTCTCCCTTGCGAAGCAAAATGATAGTTTGCTGTTCTTTTTTAACACCTTGGGAAAGTAAGTTTTCAGATTTTTCAAATTTTTCACCTACATTTAAAATTTTTGAGTATGCCTACATAATTTTTTAAATCCTTACAATGGAAAATCATCCAAAAATGAAGAGCTTTTAATCGAACATGAAAATATAAAACCTCATCAATTTATGTAAACAAACTTTTTTTACTTTGTGTATTATGTACTTAACTAGTAATTTTTATTATTTTATAGTTTGTTTGAATCTGGTCTGGCTATGCAGCTACACAAGTTGTACCCAGCCGTTCAGTTTCCCGTAGCGCGAGGGACGCCGATGTTGTCACATTTAGTAGAATGGGAACATAGTGAGGACTGGTGAGTATACGTCCACAATTAAAAGAACTGGTGGTGTAACTAGCTTAGCTTGGAATCAATAAGGTCATTGATCTTGAAGACCTTGTGTTCTTGAAGAAGGACCTATTCATATGTTTCTTTACTGTTCTTATGTTGTTTTATCTGGATGGTTATTCCACTAATCAATACTATCTCACTGGCGGTTGAATGACAACGGTTGCCATTTTATCCGTTCAGGTATCGAAATCGAGAACTATTTTTCATACTTCTGATGACGGCTGCTTTACCTGCTGGCGCTACCGCCAACTGAATGTTCAGTTGCTAGATAGTTTGCAACTTTAGGTTCGGATGGCTGTGGCACAGAATATATAATAGTACTAATAGTGGCTCTACTGGTTGGGGTGGCTGTCAGCAAGTAAATAAAAAATAAAAAGTTATCAATTTCATCACCTGAACAAATAAAATAGCCTCCATTTTCAGTGTATAATTGTTTTTTCCTAATCTCCTTCTCTTCAAGCGCTTGCCTTACTTTTATTTCTGCTCCTCCATTACAGTTTTGTCTTTGTTTCAAATTTTGAAATTATGTATTTTAAATGCATTTACAAAAATGTAACCTAAAATTTTTTTAAACTATTTGTTTGTATTTGACTACAAATGGCGCTATCCTAACAGCAGTATCCCATAACTGATAAATCTCCACACAATATGAAAACTTCAAATTAATAGTTAGCTTACTTAAAATTTTGTTTTATTATTTTAGGTATTTTTCTTATTAAAGTTGAAAAAAAATCAGAAATTAGAAATGTAATTTTTTTACAGGTTCGTTATTTCCTTCAGCAATATCACCAAACTTAATGTTTGGGAAAAAATTTATTATGTAAATGTGGAAGATGAAGACAACGAATATATAACTGGACACAAAATTGATGGTAATATTATCTTGGAGATTTATTAAATATTAAACTAAGTGCATCCGACACTAAGGAACTAAATTACGGCACTTATTTTTAATACAACAAATATATTATCTCTTCTGAGTCTGTAAACTCATTGAAGTAAAGGAGAAGAAAATAAAACAAACCAAATAGTGCTGAGATAATAATATTATAGATAGAAATATATAACCAACAAAAGAACAACAGACACAGTAACAGAAAAAAAATCAAAGAATTAATTAAAATAAAAACACATAATATGTACGAACGAAACTTCAAGGAGTTCCCTACACACGTGATGATTAAGCCTGACTTGATACTAAAATGTTTTTTAAGTTAAAACTTCTTTAGCGGCGTTGTGCACTTTGTAGTATGGGTAAAAAATGTTAAACTCGCGTCAGGGTCACGTGTCTGTCACGTGACCCTGATCGAAAATCCGTAAGGCGGAGGGGGTGTTTAATAAATATGGGAAATTAAAACTGTAAAAGTCAAGATGTCATCCGATGTCAGCATAGAAAAAAATCAATTAAATATAATGTTCAAGTGTTCACTTCAGCCGGCACTCCCGGAGTGCAACCTGTTGTTTTTTTTCTGTGCTTAAGTCTTTTAAATTTTCCCCTAGTTTTTTTTTTTAACATTAGCACTAACATTATATTTAATGCAACCATATTCCACAGGACGCGTCATATTTCCTGCTACGGGCTATCTTGTCCTCGTATGGGAAATGTTGGCTAATTTAAAAACATGTGAAATGTCAGAAGTTTCTGTTGTTTTTGAGGACGTCTACTTTCAGAGGGCAACAAATATTTCTAAGGGTAGAACACTTACATTTCTCATTGTAATACATAAAGGAAGTGGAAAGTTTGAGGCAAGTAGTTTTTTTATCTTGTGAGATTCTTCTTTAACCATGCAAAGCAATAAATGATTGAGTATTGAGTATTGAGTATCGTGTAGGTATAGTTTATCTTACCCTGGTGTCACAGTTTTCAAACCGCTCAATGGCCTCTAAATTGGTTTTAACGACTATAGTCAATCGACAACAGCCGGGACCGACAACTTAACGTGCCCGCCGAAGCACGGAAACGCTCATGACAAATTGCCACTTTGGTCACCCATCAGGTTCCCTGCCTCTGTGTACGTTGCTTAACCTCACTGATCAGTTGAAATCAGCGAGCGCCACTGGGCTTCGAGCACTTCCTCTTAGTATCTTGTTACAATTCGTTATTTAAAGCACGCTTATAGAAATGGATCGAACCCTAATATTCTCTTAAATCATGGATTTAATCATATACTCTTAGAGATACATTTTTAAAATATCATTAAATTGTTTTAGATTACTGAAAATAACGTTCCAGTTGTAACGGGTAGAGTTTACGAAAAGGGAAACGAAACTCAAAACTTATGGGAAATTCCTTCTATAACTTCAAATGATAACGAAACAACAGATTCTGTAGTAAAGTATTTGTATAAAAAAGATTTTTACAAGGAATTAAACCTCAGAGGCTACCAATACAGGTAATTAAGAAATCGATTTCTTATCTATTAAAACTCAAAAATTACATATTATGTCAATACAATTACTTAAATCAGTCAAGTAAACTGCCCCTTGACATCCTTGGTGCAACACTGGTATAACATTTGCGGCCTTACCACGTTGAATAGCAATAGATAACCTTTTCTTATCGTATTTAATTTGATTTTTTCTTTAATTGTGGCTGTTTATGTGAGAAATTTGGTCTATGAGATGAAAAAAAACTCTGAAACTTAATTGGCATTTTAATTGGCGTTTAAATTATTGGCTCTGTTTCTATCAGCGAGGGCCTTTAACTGGTTCTGACATTGTTAATTTAAATTTCATTACTGTTTCTTTTACTGTTGGTTCTCCATCGAAATATAAATAAATAAATAATAAACAAACGATAGTTCAAAACTTGCCGGAGGATACTTATTTATCTTTACAAGTTAAAATTATATTATTTATTTAACAAGCGTGTGATAATGTTTTAACAGAAGCAATCTAGAAGCTGAATAGTTAATTTACTAATTAATTGAACTGGCTCTATTAAAAAATTCTAAAATGTTTTGTTTTAGTGGTTTGTTTAGAGGTGTACTGGGTTGTAGCGTGGATGCCACAAAAGGGCGTTTGTCATGGGACAATAACTGGGTCAGCTTCCTTGACACCATGATGCAAGTTAACATTGTCTCTCAGGACACGCGAAGTCTTTACGTTCCCACAAGACTTGAAAAACTTACTATTGATGTTAATTTACATGATAAGATCGTTTCTAAACTGGACGTCAATAGCAACAACAAATCACTCGAGTTTTGTTCATATCCCAACATCCAAGTGACAAGGTGAGTAGATTTTCATTACTAAGTAACAATACGATCAAAAAAATATAATATATTTGCAAGTAAACTGTACCATTAATAAACATACATTGCTCATACCTCTACATTCCGAAATTATTACTCATCGTCCGCGTAGAACTTTTCCCTAAATATACTAGGCAATTTAGAGTAAGTATTTTACATGTAATAAATTAGTTTTTTTCCTGTGCAGGTGTGGAGGCGTAGAACTTCGTAGCATTCATGTTACCGCAATTTCTAAGAAACCTTCACTTGGGATTCCAGTCTATGAATCTAATGAATTTGTCCCTAGCTACAGCCAAAATGCTATATCGGTAATAAAAATAAAATATTTTTTTTTAGGAAATTAATGTCATTTATTAGATAAATTCAACTTTTAATATAATTATTGTCAGTTTGCAGATAGTGTGCGTTCAAGTCTTCAATTTATCCTAGAAAACGTTCAAACATACAAATTCAAAACTATCGAATTTGTGGACGAAGAATATGAAAATAACGGTATTGAACCTGCTATTGAAATCATCGGCGATGTATTAGCTGACTTACCCCTCATACAAGCTGATCTTATTGTAGCTACTGATAAAGTGCTAGCATTGCCACCGACAGTAACCATTTCTAACAAAAAGATAGCTGGGCAAACAAATACAGTACTTTTTATTGGAGCTAACTTGCTAGAGAGATCAACGGTTGGTTATTTATATAATTATTATTTATGTTATTGTTCATCATAAGTAAACTGTAATTTTTAACTCATAATAATTACATTATTTAATTTTCAGGTTTTAGAAGAAGCTGTAACTATACTGAGAAAAGATTGTTTTGTATTGAGTCGTGAAAATTCTCTCCCTCATCAATATCCTGAAAAATATGATATAGTAACTGTACACCAAACTGAAAGGGAATATCTTATTCTCTTGAGACCAAAAAGTGAACCGAAATCCACTAACTACATACAAATTATAACAGATGATCAAACATTCTCGTGGATTGAAATTGTTAAACAGCAAATGAAGGAAAGTAAAAAACTTGTACTTTACAGTCAAAATGAAGAAATAAATGGTTTATTAGGTCTTGTCAATTGCTTGAGAAAAGAACCAGGTGGAGAGATAGTACATGGCTTGCTGATAGCTGATAAAAATGCGCCACCATTTGATGCCGATTTAAAATTCTATAAGGAACAATTGGACAAAAACTTTGCCGTAAATGTATTTAAAGATGTAAGAAGCCACTAAAAATAAACATTATTTATTAAAATCTTATTAGTTGATAATAAAATAATATGCTGTTTGAATCTCTTTTTAGGGGCAATGGGGTACATACAGACACCTTTTGTTGAAAGATATAGGAACTGTTCCAGTTGATAACGCTTATGTCAACACCAAAACTATTGGTGACCTTTCATCCTTAACTTGGTGGGAAGGCAACATCCAAAGAAATCGGACTATCAAGGATCCAGATACTTGCCTCATACATGTAAGATATTATCATCACACATTATTATTTCCATATTGCCAGTTAGAATCCTGAATTTTTATTTATTTTAGCAAGCTTATTGCACAATCTTACTTGACTATTTGTATGGCTAAGGAGATAAAAATGTTAGCTTCAAGTAATTTTTTCAAGGTATACTGTTCTGCAATGAATTTCCGTGATGTGATGGTTGCAATGGGTCGAGTGACATTAGATGCAGTAGCTCGTGGACGTCTGGCACAGGAATGTGTACAAGGAATCGAGATGACCGGACGTACAGCGAGGTTAGTTCAATGTCTATTAGCAATTTGTAACTGGTTCTGCCAGTAGCTGTGAGTAATAAAATAAGATTTAATTGAGTACGTGTGACTAGCCTGATAGCTCAGACGGTAATTGCCTACTGATGTGACGGTTGGGAATTCGATTCCTGACTAATACAAATACTTAAAAATCGCATTTTTAAGTAATTGTGAGGGGTCCGGGTATAAAGTAAAATATTTTTACATTATATTGACCCACCTTCAAAAAGGGTAGAATAATTTTTTTCAAGAATAATTAGTGGTTATGGGTAAAACAGTAAATAGGTGAATTTATAGCGGAATATGGTAAATAGAGATAAATATTTTTTTTGACTATCTTAGTTTTTATACTGCCAAAAAAGATTGTGCGAATACCTATTTAATTAAAATAGATCCTGTTCATACCCGCGCCGACGTCAAAAAAAAATTCATCTCTATTTACCATATTCCGCTATGAATTCACCTATTTAATGTTTTACCCGTAACCACTACTTACTCGTGCATATAGCTTTAAAAATAATTTTCACTTTTTGAAGGCGGGTCAATTTTTTGTTAAAATATTTTATTTTATTCTTTTTAAAGGATATCATTTATCATTCATAACTTTCCTCGTAGATTTATTATAAAGCACTACATCAGCACTCGAGATTAAAGAGCGATATAGTAATCAATTACTTTCATCCCTCTTGATACCCGCATATTGAAAGATATGAGGTGGTGATATTCACATCCAGTCGCAAGATGGCAAGAAAGATTACAATTCTCAAACCGATCGCCAGATGGCATGAAAGATATGGGGTGGTGATATTATCAACCAATCACCAGACGGCAGGAAAGATGTGTGGTGATAATATACTCTACCGGTCACTAAACGGTAGAGCCCTAGGACACAAAAGAGCCTCAAAAAACAACTTGAAAGTCTCAGGGAACAACTTCGTTTTTGTTTCGTTTACATTGATGACCTATTTTCATCCACATATATGACCGAAAATTTCAGTTTTTTTAATTTTTTAACTAAACTACTGAACCGCTTTTGATAAAAAAATTATGGGACCAATTTGGAAGTAGATGCTTTTGAACTACAATTTTTTTTGAAATTTGTCTACAAATGAAGGAGTTTTGAGGTAACAAACATAAAAAATAAAAAAATGCACCCGAATTGAGAACCTCCTCCTTTTTTTTGAAGTCGGTTAAAAAGGGTATTAAGTGTTTTCTTAGCGAATCGAAGAATCGAATTTAGGTATACAGGGTGTAAAGGACAGCATAGCAAATACTTAAATGGTGGAATCTACCCATAGCTATTATCAGCTGTAAGTAATGATTTTTCCCGGAAACGTCATGCTAAGGAGTTTTCATTATTTACTTACTTTGGCGCTACGCAACATATCGTGAAACTGCGCCGCGCTGCTATCGGAGTGCGATGTACTATCACGTTCATATATGGAGGCATAGTCAATACAAAACGCAGAAAACAAGTCGCTTGCGGCTGCTCGTGTACTCACACATGGACACAAATGACGTATACCGGCATACCCCACTACGCTTGTTGCTCTGATAACAAGCATAATTTTACGACCCAAAGCATAAGCCTTGGTGGCGCAGCGGTAACACCGTCTGCCTGCTGTAGCGAGGCGTGGGTTCGAGCCCAACCGTCGCCTAATAGCAACGACGTTTTGTTAGATATGTTTTGGTTTTCAAACATTTTTATAGTCGTAATTGAATGCAATGAAGTTCGTTTAGATTCGTTCGGTTCAGTGTTCATGAGCAACCTGTTTGTCATTGCTAGATCATTAGTGAAGGTGCTCGTGTGTTTTACTGTATCGGCAGTTTACTGTGATTTCTTTTTCCGACATGCATACAAATACATATAAGTTTGCAGGAGAGGCAGCGTACTGTTGCGCTGCACAATATAGGATATAATATATCCCAAATTGCTAATGAGACTGGTCTTACTGTGAGTATCATAATGTTTACTTAATATTAACACAGTTTTTAAATTTATAATTTATTTTGAGAACGTAAACATGTCATCTAAATGGTTCGCTTAACTATTTTAATGTATTTAATTAGTGGTGCATAGTTTTTGTTCCTTATAGTATGTATATTCATCTTGTTATTTTGGTTTTAGTGGAGGACCGTGCAATGTTGGGTGAATCGTTACGGAATGAGGGTAACGTGTAGTCTCGGCCGCGCAGCATACTCTTTTCTTCATGAAAACGAATTCTTAAGCAATAACCTTAATAAAACTGAAAGTGATCAAGTTGCAGAAAAAAAAGTGATTTTGTTAGTAGGAAATAAAATTATCTAGTCGAATTTCATATTTGTTTTATTCAAATACTTCATCACTGATACAATGTAACATTATTATTATTAGTGTAATATTTTGTGTGAAAATAGTTGTTAATGCTTTAATAAACAAAAATAAACTACTCGGCTGGGATTAGAACCGTAAACCTTTCACCCTGTTAGGACAGTGCTTATCCGCTGGACCATACTTAACGCTAGTAAGATCGACAAAATAAAGATACACTACGTCATGCTTACATTACCGATTGTTTGATATGACTCAACAGCAGCAGCGGTGAGTGGAGGATAATGAAATGTTGGATGAATGCGTCCTACAAAAACTTCACCGAGGAGCCAAGAGATGTCGCTAAGCAAAATTATGTTCTTAAAGAAGGCTATAAGCTTGTGTGCGTGAGAAATCGTTTGAACTATGTTGAGAGGAACATAGTCCCTATTGCAACGCGCTAAGTGGTTATATGACTCCATTAATAAACGCCACTGTACATTGCTGGTTTTCGTATTTTACGTTGTTATAATTGTTTTTTTTATTGCAAAATGGATTGTATTCGATTAAATAATAAAAAATGTAAGCAGAAAATTAAAATAAAACATTAAAAAAAATTGAAAATTTTCCGTTATAAAATTCCACAGAAAAATCATTCTGAATGATTGCCCCAGTCCATGGTTTCAGTTTGTGCTAAGCTGTCGTTTACACCCTGTATACTTGCTCTCATCTCAGAGATTACAGATCAAAACAAAACGCAGTGGTTGTTGCTCCCGGAGTAAAAATACTATTCACCGAATGCTCGTCCCGGAACGAAATTGAGGCAATCGCCGTAGATCTCGAGCACTGCTTCATCACCTCCATCTATAAACCCCTAGGGTCACCTTTCCAGTTTTGAACTACCAACCAAGTTCGATAATAAGCGCGTGGTAGTATTTATGTAGCTTTTCATTTATTAAGTACAAGCCTTGCTTAGTTAAGGGTTTGAATAGCGCATCATGAATTTTCTAAAAATATTTACATTGTGAACATACTCGTATTATCCAAAATTATTTTTCAATAAATGTCATTTTATGCTCGATTATCATATTCTTTAAGCTGCAAAACAAATAAATAAAAAAATTAAATAACTTTTTTTAAATATTTTAGTGGAACTCGTGTAATGGCAATTTGTGAAAAAGCCTTCAGCAACGTGGTTCAAGTGCATGAAAGTCTTACATGGCCATTCCCTGATGAATGGACTTTTGAAGAGGCAGCCACAGTACCTGTTGCTTATGGTACAGTTTATCTTGCATTGGTAAGACATATTTAGATTAAAGCAGTCTAAGCCTCATTTTAGATTAAAGCAGTCTAAGCCTCATCTCAATTATTTTTACATTAATAAATAATTTTAGGGAAATAAAAATTTTCGGCGCAAACGCGACTTGAACCCACCACCCCAGGGTTATATCTCCTGGTGCTTTAACCAATTGAGCCGAACATTTTTCATTCCCTAAAATTATCCTAAAATATTCTAGTTACATTATTCCTTCCTAAAAATATTTTTTCGTCCAAGTATGTAAAGCACAACGAAAATATTTTTTTGAAAATGTTCATTCAAAATTTTTAACAATTTTTTAGATCATTGTGGGACAAGTCCGTTCCGGGGAATCGATATTGATACACGCCGGTTCTGGCGGAGTTGGACAGGCTGCCATTAATATAGCATTACACCACGGACTCGAAGTATTCACTACAGTCGGTACACCCGCTAAAAGAGCGTTCATCAAAAGGCTCTTCCCTCAATTGAAAGGTTTGTTCTGTTGTATTATGACTTTATACAATGCTTTAATTATAAGAGTGTAGATTTATTTGGAATATTATACCAGTCATCAAAACTATTCTGAGGACATCATTTGGACCTCTGAATAATTTTAGATAAGTTTGAATTTGGGCCGTTTTTATTATTGGAAAACGACACGCCAAAATCTTATTACCATTACTTCCTATGTACGGGTAACCTAGGGGGTTAATATATTTTTTCCGGACCGTGCCGTTCAAATTATAAAAAAGGCCCGTTAGGTAATTCTTTTACTACTAATTGAACTTTATGATAAAAATGGTTCTTTATACAGATAGTCACATTGGAAATTCGCGAGACGCGACGTTTGAAGAAATGGTTCGCCGTGAGACAAACGGTCGGGGAGTAGACTTGGTCCTTAATTCTTTATCAGATGATAAACTTCAGGTAAAACATCTATTACTATAATAAAATCGTAAGTCTAAACATATCTGTACAGACAGCAGTATGTCAGGTTACCCATTCGCACTACAAAAACCGGCGCTATTACGAACGAGATAAGGACGAAGTTAAAAACAACGTGTGTAGCCGTGTGTTTACTGAAGACTAGCTTTCCGCCCGGGACTTCATTCCTGTGGGAATACGGTAAAATCATGTACCCTATGTCCAACACGGATAATATAGAATTATAATGGAGAAAGATTTTTTCAAATCAGAGCAGAGTTTCGGAGACTATTCAATGCAAACAAACAAACAAATAATCAGATCTTTCCTCTTTATAATACGTATAGATAGATAGATATATATAAAAAAATGTATCCAGGGCGACTCAGAATTAGTAAGTGAGTCTGTAAGAATGGTTTTTAAAGCCTAGCACCCAGTTGCAGAAACGTCCGTTAAAGTTAATGCCACTTTAAATGTCATAGTGTCACTTTCTGTCTTGTTGACGTTAACAAAGACGGTATCACATTTAAAATAGCTTTAACTTAATGAACGTTAAATTAAAGTTACTAAAGGATTTTGATGAAACTTGGCATACTTAGTGGTATTGGTAGCCTATTTTTTGTAGAGTTGCGATTTTACTTATTGCAATATAAATGATAAATTGTCTGTAAAAAATCACATTCCAACTTTTAAGTAGTAAAATTATATTGGAATGACAAAATTTATATGGTACTGATTAAAATTTTATCAAAAAGTCGGTTATATGAGGATGTAAAGCATTTTCTATTTACATATATAAAACTTTCCTCGCTATTTCATTTTGACATTATAACTTGCAAAATTGAAATGGGATTGGGCTGGGCTTGTCATTCCCAGCAGCATGCCTCACGATTTATAGGGCCAAATCACTACGGACTGTTTCCACGAAAGTTTTGTAACAGTGTGAACTTCATATACAGGGCAGTCTAATAGTAATTGTTCGGCGCCGATATAAAAAAAAAATTCCTCTCTTTTACCATATGCCGCTATGTTCACCTATTTACTGTGTTACCCGTAACCATACCACTACTTACTTGTGAATCTATATTTAGAAAAATATTTTACTCTTTTTGAAGGCGGGTCATTTTCTTGTTAAAAATATTTTATTTCATTCTTTTTAAAGGTCATTTATCATTCATATAACTTTCCTCTTAGATTTATCATACAGCACTAAGTTACTCGAGATTAAAGAGCGATATAGGAATCAATTACTTGACACCCACGGCTTTCCATATCTTTATCTATCGGCTTTACATATCTTTATATGTAGGTGGTGATATTCACAACCAGTCGCAAGATGGTAAGAAAGATACGGGGTAGTACAATTCTCAAACCGATCGCCAGATGGCATGAAAGATGTGGGGTGGTGATATTATCAACCGATCACCAGACGGCAGGAAAGACGTGTGGTGGTAATATACTCTACCGATCACTAACGCGTAGAGCCCCAAAAAACAACTTGAAAGTCTCAGGGAACAACTTTTTGCTTCGTTTACATTGATCACCTATTATCATCCACATATGACCGAATTTTTTTTATTTTTTTTATTTTTTAACTAACCTACTAACCGATTTCGATAACAAAATTATGGGACCAATCTGAAAGTAGATGTTTTCGAACTAAAAAAAATTTGAAATCGGTCTTTATATGACGGGGTTTTGAGGTAACAAACATAAAAAATAAAAAAAAACACCCGAATTGAGAACCTCCTCCTTTTTTTTGTAGTCGGTTTTGTAATTTGCTCTGCACTTACAAATGCTCAACTTACCTCCGAAGTTTTTAAGTAGACTACTGCTGGTTAATGAAAATGTAATTCTACCGTTTTGAAACGGTTTCACTTACGTTTACAAAAAGGTGGCTGGTATTAAAATGAAAAAAATTCTAAATTACACATGTACAATTTTGCCAACATATACATTGTTTCAATTGTTTCAGGCTTCAGTAAAATGTCTGGCCCATCGAGGACGATTCCTTGAAATCGGTAAATATGATATCACCGTCAACACCCAACTTGAAATGTGTTTCATGAAGAAAGAAATATCATTCCATGGCATCATGTTGGACTACATGTTTGGCAATGACAGTATACCGATAAGGAAGGTGAGTCAATAAAATATTTAGAATTTTACTTGTTCAATTTTTTAAAGTAAAAGAGATTTTTATTTGAATATGAAGAGCTTACCAAAAACGTCGACACAAGAACAATATTATTACTAGGTAATTTACCAATACGTTCATGTGTTCACCATATCAACATCTTTTTTTAATAAAGAATCTTACCATAATCTTACTCAGGGACCAATGCGATTGCGGTTGTAGCTAGCTTATCCAAAAGAAGTCTATTCACTCGTACTTTCAAGATGTTCGGATAACATATGAGCTCGGGAATGCAAACACAGGCAGAAAAATGGGATGGGTTTTTAGATTCTGCCAACCGTATGCATTTTTGGGATTAAAGGCCCAATGTTGTGTGTATTGAAAAACGTTGTATTTCGGCCACCACAAGTTGTCTCCTCACTTTCGAGGTCACAAACTTATATTGCGAAATAGTACATTGCTACTTTAGGGGTGAAAGCAACTTATTTTAGTCCCGAGACGGGGTTTGGCGAGCGAGGCAGCTAATATTTCGAGGGACTAAATAAGTCTTTCACCCGAGATAAACACTTTGCTTTTCATTACGAATACAAAGAAAGTAAAAATAAAAACATGAATAACGGAACTCATTGCTTCTATGCGAAAGTTACACAACTCTACAACTCGAAAAAACAAATGAAGATCGGAATGCCACTTTCCCGCCGACATGTTTTTTTCCTGTGGCTGGCCATTATTTTTCAGACATATTATTTTTAATTTTCATCATTGAAAAAAATGGTAAATATTTTGCCAAAAACTATGTTATTGAAAAAAAAAGCTAAAAGTAAATTATTATAAAGTCATTAAAAAAATATTATTTAATGAATACTTAACTTTTGTTATTTAAATTTTACATCGCGCTGTGAGTGGCTGTATAGGAAGTTGGAACATGTTTTTTTAAATATCTACTTAATTTGACAGCTGTCAGTTGAAAGCGATTCTCCCTAGGCTTGAAAAGTATTACTTTCAAGACGCTCCGTACGCAACTTCAGACCTACTTTCTGAGTATGAGAAATGAAAAACGTATTTGCAGGCTACTTTACGTTTGTGAGCCAGGCTTTGGAGCTTGTTCTTTAAAATCTTCAATGCGAATTATTTTCATTTGTTGTATAGGTAATCAAAGACCTTGTGATGAAAGGAATCGCCAGTGGAGCAGTTCGTCCTATTACTTACTGCAGTTTCGAAAGGAACCAGTTCGAAGCAGCCTACAGGTACATGGCCGCTGGAAAACATATCGGAAAGGTAATTTTATTGCCTCAAATAATATTCTTAGTCCGGAAACAGCAGTTTTTTCGAATGTTGCGTAGACTTTACCCGGTAATCTCTGTTAACAGAGAGTTGATAAAGATTATGATTATTCGAGAATTACGAGTAATAGTGACAAACTAACTGAAATAAACCAGGAAATAAAATTCACGACCGATATTTTCGATACATCCGATGCTCCTTCTTGTTCTTACAATATAAATACAGCAGGCAGACAGGCCACAAGACAAGTGACAAGACAAGCAGACAATTAACGGTCGGTCGGAAACTTGCAAAATAGACTACTTTTGTGCCACAGTTATTTTAGGTATTATATGTCCATAGTAAAATTATTTATGCCTAGTCATGAGAAGAATAATTCCTAACAAACATATATGTATAGGGTTTCGAAATACATTAGTTTATCAATTTACAGTTTTGTTTTGTTGTATCATTTGTTCTTTTGAAATAAACTGCGACGTTTATGTATCTTCTGAAAATACACATAGTTATCAATTTTCACACTATATTGTGTTGCAGGTTATTATAAAGATACGTGATGATCCTCCTGGAAGTCCAGTAAAGCCAACACTGAACATAATCCCAGCAATACCAAGGTGAAGATTTTTGTTTGTTTCTATTTAAGCCATTTATAAGTTTCCAAAGATAAAGCTGTGACTTGTTCGGTACTATAATATTATTTTATAAAAATAAAAAGAGCCGTCTTACTAAAGAAGTGTAAGGTTGATTTCTTCATCACATGTATAGGGTCTATCGGTAGGGTTCTCTTCAATAACTATTGATTTAAATATATTGTAGAACCAGACTCCCAGTATCTGTTTGTAGTTAAGTTTTCAGTTGATTTAGAGTAAGTATCAAAAAAATGATAAAGTGTAAATAATACATCGAATTTAAAGAGGTTTAATTAGGAATATGTTAAGTGGAGAACCAAGTGAAGAATTCCAAATAAAAAAAACAAAAAACTTTACTTTTAAATTTACAGATACATTTGCCAAGAAGATGAAGTCTATGTCCTTGTTGGAGGATTAGGAGGTTTCGGCCTTGAATTGATCGATTGGCTTGTTTTGAGAGGAGCACGAAAATTTGTGATATCGTCTCGAAGGGGAGTGTCCAATGGATATCAAACTCTGAGGCTAAGGTAGCTATCGCATTATCTTTACTATATCCTTACTTCCTTACTATCCTAACTAATATTATAAATACAAAAGTAACTCTGTCTGTCTGTCTTCCGTCTTTCACACCTAAACTACTGAACTGATTTTGATGAAATTTGGTACAGAGTTAGATTAGAGCCTGGGATAGGACAGGCTACATTTTATCCCACAGTTGGGCACGATATAACCTGTAGTCCACGCTGGCGGAGCCGCGGGCGGAGCCGCGGGCGGAGCCGCGGGCGGAAAGCTATTAATATATATTTTTTATCAGCCAAAGTACGTCCTCACCGAAGCGCACGGGCTTCCCTTGGAAAAACTAAGGGGATTTAGGCCATAGTCCATCAGGCTGGCCTAAGCGCTTGTTAGTGGACCGTGCGCACCTTTTGAAAAAAAAAATTCTTAGACTTGCGAGTTTCATCACGATGTTGTCCTTCACCGCTGAGCAAGTGATAATTAATGAAAAATCGATACTTAAATACGAAAATATTAATTTAGTGGTATACGCCCGCACCAGTATAATAAAATGTGCTTGGCGTTCTTCATTCTTGTGTTATTTTCTATATGTATTTTGCTTGTTTCACAGGATTTGGGCACAATATGGTGTAGAATTGAAAATTTCTACTACTGACGTCACAACAGTGTCTGGTTGTGAAGAACTACTCAAGCTAGCTAATGCCATGGGACCAGTTGTAGCTATCTTCAATTTAGCAGTTGTATTAAATGATGCAGTGTTTACAAACCAAACTCCTGAGACGTTCAAAAATTCTTGTGGTCCTAAAGCTACTACCACCATTCATCTTGATGAATTATCTAGAAAACTGTGTCCAAATTTGAGGTATAATATTTTTTTTTTACAATTAATAAAAAATCTTATGAACAACACAGTTAAAATAATATTGTATAAATTTCTTGTTACAGAGATTTCGTAGTGTTTTCATCAGTGTCATGCGGTCGTGGTAACGCTGGTCAAACCAATTATGGCTTTTCGAATTCTGTAATGGAAAGAATTTGTGAAAAAAGGAAGAGTCTAGGACTGCCAGGACTGGCTATTCAATGGGGAGCCATCGGTGATGTAAGTTAACTTACACATCATTTGAAATACCGATAACAAAGAATATTACTAACGAAAATATATTATTGTGAGCAGTGATTTGTATTTAAGTGTTCACTAAACAATATTATAATAATGTAAAGAGAGACTAGCGTAATGGTTAGGTATAGCAAAGTTGGTTAGTACTATGTTGGACTCTTAAGCGATTAGTGCGATCTTTAATACCGAAATGTACCGGTGACTTTATCTACGTAATTTGTTTACTACCTAATCTGATTTCTCGGTAAATTAAGCTGACAGAATGTGTCTAAAGACAGTATTATTTTTGTGTTTCGTTTTGACGCCAACTGGCGATTCACTTGGGAACTATTTTCTTCGCTACATTATGAGATTCTTTGGTGTGCTGCCACCTACTATGCTTTATATTTCGAACACCTAACCTGAATTCGATTGTCATATGTTTAATCGTTGAAAAAATCGCCCCACTATAGACGCCATTGAAGAACAATCATATATTTTTATTTAATACTCCCAGCCCCCACTCAGTAAACTTCGATGATCAACTTTGATCTGCCAAACTCTAGATCATGGTCAAGCATACCTCTAATCTGGGTCTCTACTGAGTACTATCTACGACCGAAGTTATGAAGTGTTGAATGTCAATACATCTCTGTTTTGTATACAGATGACGGTAACTGGTAGTAACAATTATCGGCCGTCCAACTATCGTAGATAGTAAGAGTAGAGCCCCTGAACTGGGACAAAGCGTTGAATAAAATATTACATTTAATGTTACCTAAAGCTTCACTTTTTGCTGATTATACAGAGCGATTTGAAATTAGAGGTATTCCTCTGAAAGGGCTGTAGAAGATGATGTTTGCAGTGTTTTTCTAAAGGAGTACCATAAGCAAAAGTGAACCGTTTCCGAAATATTCGGAAGTCAGTTATTAAAAAAAAACAATTTCTGATTTTAAAAATAGTAATAAAAAATAAACTTGGTAGTATCTTGATATTTTACTATAAGTTTTGTGTTACTGACATTTCATTAAATCTAACTAAGCCACTAAATTTACTAGATTGACATAAAATTCAGCACTAGTTGCAAAACGTTTGAAAATTCACAAAAAAATTCAAGAGGCTTACACAAAAAATCAAGTATAAAAAAAAATTCACTAGACAACGTGCCGTGCACGTAAACATAAAAACATCAAAATTTCATCAGCTTTCGAATGAGGCATAACAATCTTAAATCGTCACAGGAAAACCAAAGATATTACCGATACAAAAGGAGCAAGCCGAAAAGAAAAAATAAATAAAATAAATTAAAAACACGAAAAAACTATTTTTTTTTTTTTTTTTATCCCTTTTTCCCTTTTTCTACTACAAATACGCATTCTTTTCCTCATTTCACTTATCAGAACATTAGTAGTCAGAGTATTGTTAATTTGTTGCGCTACAGCTATTATTTGTCGTCTCAGCTCCTTGAAATTGGGAACGGTGAGATGTTATGGTAGACTAAAGTCTTCATATGACCCCAGACATAAAAATAAATATTATGTTTGGGCTGTTAGAAGATGTGCCCATCGAAACAAGACGAAATATGACATTTCAACACGATGGGTGTGAACTCACTTCAAATTCTCTGCAATTGATGAATTGGCACAGGCGGTCCAATACCTTAGCCAGCGCGCAACCCTGACTTGACACCCTTGGACTTTTATGCCTGGGGTCATATGAAGACTTTAGTCTACCATAACAACTCACCAGTTCCCAATTTCGAGAAGTTGAGATGACGAATTAAAGCTGCAGCAGAGCAAGAAATTAACAATACTCTGACTACTAATGATGTGAAAAGTGAAATGACGCAAAAAATGCGCATTTGTTGTAAAAAGATAAAAAGATAAAAAAGACAAAATAGTCACTTTAAAAATCTACTCAAATAAATCAGTTTTTTCGTGTATTTGTTTTATTTATTTTTTCTTTTCGACTTGATCCTATTACACTGGTCATATCTTTGGCATTCCTGTGATAATTTGAGATTGTTATGCCTTATTCGAAAGCTGAAAAATGTGAATGTTTTTATGTTTGTATGCATGGCACATTGTTTAGTGAGTTTTTGTTTTAAACTCCCTTTTTTGTGTAAGTCTCTCGAATTTTTTTGTGAATTTTCAAACGTTTGCAAATACCATCTTCTGCAGCCCTTTCAGAGGAATACCTCTAATTACAAGTCACCCTGTAGATAGAATAAAAAGTGATTCCCTTTTGATTTTAGGTGGGTTTGGTCGCAGACATGCAAGAAGAAAACATTGTAATAGAAATCGGTGGCACATTACAACAAAGAATAACATCGTGTCTACAAGCCATGGACAAGTTTTTGAAACAGAAATCTTTTGCTATAGTATCCTCTATCGTAGTTGCGGAAAAACGAACCTCAAACAGTGGTATTGCAAATGCTGTCGATGCGGTTGCACTAATTATGGGTAATACTTTTTATGCATTTTTATGTACCTAAATGTATTTTTTTACTAATAGAGATAAGCTGATATCCTTATTTACACACACCAATTCTATAGTATATTATGTTTAACCAATACAACAGCTCTATAGTCATATCTATATCTACAAGGTGTTTCAAAAAAAACCCAAAAAAAAAGAAATTCCAAAATTTAATTTTAAAAGTGAAATAGTCGCAACTCTAGTAGGTAATCAGTTGCACGGTTTAACATCTAAAAAATCAAAGTTTCATATAATTAATATCTTGTCATATTTGTAATAGAGCTTTATTTTTATTTTTATTTTTTATTTTATTATATTTGGGGAGCTTACAGCAACGTTTACAACACAGAAACTTAATTAAATAACTAGGAGCTAATAACAACAACAATTTTTAAATTTTAAGCTAAAAGCTAAATTTTAATTAATTTTTAATTTTTAATTTTTTTTTGGTTTTTTTTAAACACCTTGTATACTACTATTTATAAAGAGGAAAAATTTGATTGTTTGTTTTTTTGTTTGCATTTTTTGTTTTTTGTTTGGCTCCGATACTACTGGACCAATTTGAAAAATTCTTTCACCATTAGAAAGCTACATTATTTCCAATAGACATAGGCTACATAATTTTCCCGAATTCCTACTGGAACGAAGTCCCGAGCGGAATGCTAGTTTTATATAAGATTATTTCTGTCACTGACATATGTGTAGTGCACAAGGAAGAAGTTACTTCTCCGAAGTATCCAAAGTAGTATAATGTATAAAATGTATGGCATAATTATCAATTTACCAAAATGTGTGTTTGTTTTAGGTATTTCGGATTTGAAGACAGTATCACAACAAGTGCCACTTTCTGAATTGGGAATGGACAGTATAATGGCGGTTGAGATTAAGCAGACACTCGAGAGAGAATTCGAAATATTCCTTGCAGCTCAGGACATAAGGTCTCTCACTTTTGCAAAGTAAGTCGCAGCTTGCACTTTTGTAGGATTATTATAAGTATAAACTAATTTATTGGCAACCTATAACTATACTATATCTAGTAGAAGGACTTTCTCATTTACTATGGTTTCAAAATCAGATTATTCTCTACTTTGATTTAGAACAGTGGTTCTTAACGTTTTTTGTAATGGGGGATCATTTTACACAATATCTGTCTCACCATGGACCACCAACTGTTTGGCGATACAAATGATTAAAGGGTTGTACTATAGATAGACCTACATGAACACGCTTACTACACTCACGCTCAGTTTCAGAAACGTTTATTAAAGTTATGTCGTCCTTGTTTATGTCAACAAGATGGAGAGTGACGGTATGATATTTACAGAAGCAACAACTTTAATGGACGTTTCTGCAACTGAGTGTCGCTGTTGTTTGTTAATTACCAATTGTTTTAATTATTTAAAGAAAACTTTACGTTCCAATGAATAGGTCATATTCTTTAATATGACTACTCTAATCTTTACTTACTACGAGTAACTTCTGAATTACTTGATTCAGTGCTAGCCAAATAAAGCATCCAGCCGATTTCAGTGCTTGTGTTGACTCATTACGTTTCAATTTGGGCTGGCTCACCAGGGACCACTAGTGGTCCGCGGACAACCGGTTAAAAACCACTGATTTTTAATGAAAAAGGAAGGTCTTAACATTTTTAATATTGTTTCTGTTTCAGGCTAGCAGAATTCCAGGCTAACGCTGACACTGTTACAAAAGAAGGAGACTTAGAAACTTCTCAAAACATAGTTGAGGAATCAACTTTAATGAACATGTTGCTAAGAAACTTTGGTGACGAAAACACTACTTTACTGCCATTTATTGATGTTCCAAGCAGAGATGGAGTAAGTAGTTAGGAAATAACTTTTATCAATGTGTGTAGGCAACTAAATACGTAAATTAATTGATAGCCTGACAGTTGAAGACACTATTCTCGTCTTTACATTTTTCTTATTTGTCTTTTACGTTAACATTTACGTGAATACATGACTTAAAGATAATCAGGTATTTTTAAAATTACGACACAAAATTTAATAAATTTCATAACTTTATTTTTATTGCTGCTAATCATACAACTTCTGTTTTTCAGACTAAAAATTCGGACAAGGTTATATTCATGCTACCAGGAATAGAGAGTAGTGGAAAGACATTAAAAGCTTTAAGTTCTAAACTAGACATACCTTCATGTATTTTGCAACTTGGGCTAAACAATGTATATGAAGACATAGAAAACATGGCACAAAGATTATATAAGGTACAATTGAAACTAATAATCTCTATATCAAAACTGTGAATGTAATTAGGACCTTCGTTTTTATTTCCATAATTATATTTATATTTGTGATACTTTAGATCAAGAATATTAATAGTATACATATCTAAGATAAAGATTTGATTTCAGACTGTGAAATCTCGCCTGGCTCCTGGTGCGCCGTTTTATTTATTAGGATACAGTTTCGGAACTCTACCTATACTTGAATTGGCAGCCAAATTGGAAAGCGAAGGTAAACAGTACAAATGACAAATAATTTTAAAATACGTCACGATTTCAATATACTAGAAACAAGATGAAACTTTCGTAACATTATTGTAGATTAATTAAGATGAATAAATCCATTATGGGACTTTGCTTGAGTTTGGCTGAAGTAGTAACAAGGATTCTCAAGCCTTCTACTAATAAGTAACGTTTTAGTTTTAAGCAGAAGCTTTAAACTAATACATTATAATTATTGTTTCATTTTTGTTTTCAGGTCACAAAGGCATCATCGTTTGCGTGGATGGTGCACCAGACTTCCTCAAATGTATATCAAGCAAAATGTTTACGGGAACGGATTATTCCGTTCAGAATGGTCTATTGTACTACCTGATCGACTTATTCTATCCTGATACCTCTATCAAAGAGGATTTAAAGGTTTATTGGAATCCGAGCCAGTCATATGAAGAGAGAATCAAATACTTAGTTGAAATAGGTACCCAAGAATTACAATATTCAAAGGAATTTATAACATCAATGTGTTTAGCAATATTTAAAAGGATAAAAGAAGTAAACGATTACGAACCTGAAAAGAAAGCAAAAATTAAGTCTCCAATTACTCTGATACGTCAGAAAAATATCCCTCCAATTTTTTCATGCGATGCATCATACGGTTTAACAAAATCAACCGAAAATAGTGTTTTCGTTCACAATGTTGAAGCTGACCATGTTTCTATATGTGACAGTGATGAGGCTGCTAAAGTTATCAATGACTTGATAAATAACGTGTACAGCGGTGTTGTAAAGAAAACTAATATTGAATTATCAAACCGACCTATCGGCTCCTAAATTCTTCATCAAACAGCATTATTTGCATTATTTAGTCATTCTCCATTTATAGATAATACTTATTTTGAGTTCTCTCTTGAATTTTTGTATTATCTTTAAGTACTCCTTTTGTACTTAAAGGATTAGAAATGATGTTTTGTGTATTTAATAAAATATTCATAACTATTGAAAATTTGTGGTATTTCTTATGATTAACCTACTATTTCTACCTATACCAAGTTTAAGAGCTATAGCCAATCGAAATTATGTCCAACACTCCCTCCCTCATCGATGATCTGAATTTCCATAGCCCAACTATCTTATTTTTTGGATTCAGTTAGTATCTAGCCTATCCTGAAAGGAAAAACCAATAAAATTAGAAAATAAATAATTGAAGTAAGTGACTTAGGGATCATTCAACAATTACGTGATCACCGGAAGGGGGGGGGGGGTCGGGTGCTTGTATATACATCTGATTATTTGGGGGGAGGGGGGGGAGAGAATCCATGATTACGTCATCATTTCATAACTTGTTAGCTAAAGAAATTTTCAAAAAAATTAAAAAGTTGTTGTGGAAGCTAGAAATACTTTTAATTAGAAAAGTAATAAAATTACTTTAGTCATCCACTTGAGAACATTATTGTAAAGCCAATTTAAACAAGCAGGCGCCGCTACTGATGAGCATGGAGTGCCGAATACAGCTTCCCACCACGACTGGGTTGTGTCTCGCCACAAGCTTATTCCTAGGTCATTTATTAAGACCCAATAATAAACAGCAAACATCACATTTTAAGCACGGACGAAGATTACGTAATCAAGGCGAGGGTTAAAAACAAAAGATTACGCTGTGATTACATGGGGGGGGGGGGGGATTTAAAAAAACGGCCAAAAATGATCACGTAATTGTTGAACGATCCCTTATTTAGAAAAAAGTCAAAAAAGATCGACCTAAGCATTCATTAATAATTAATAAAAATTATTAAACTGACTTCGAACTAACTTAAATTTGATCCCCTTTTTTCTACTTACTTTTCAATACTAGACAAGCCGGCAATCCATAAAAAAGCGATATTTTTTTTAATTCATCACCAAAATATTTGACTTTAAATAAGTTAGTGAAAGTTATGAGTTCCCCATGAAACAACAACTTTCCCCCGAGAAAAAAAATTAAAATTCACTTCTCCATTCAACTTGTGCGATTAACTGCCTTTGTACAAGAATTAAAAAAAATTGATTGGTTTTCTTCAAGGTTCTATAAAACGTTCAGTTTCATGTAGAGAACCACTTCCTAAAGGTTTGCTAGCTAATTAAAACTCACCTTATATGCAATACTTCTAATCTCTTGTTGTGTTTCTGTAATCATCGATTTTCCGAATGCTTGTGAATTTATTAGGTTTATCGACTACACTAGCTTTGAATTAGAATTTTAAAAAATTGCGTTTTAATTTTTATGTCTATTTAAATTTATCGTTAACAGTAATTTTAATTTCAAATAACATACTTAATTGTTGTTTTGTTATTATTTCCGCAAGACGAAATTTCCGGAAGACAAAATAGTTTTAGGAACAGAATTCTTCAAACACTGCCGTCTAAAATGCGCCAAAAATATCCACTAAGTGATACAACATAGTATTTTTAAACCCTTACCCGCGTGAGGTGAGGGATATTCACAAATAATACATATTTCAGGAAAGAAAAATGTTCCGCGCGAATGGGACTTGAACCCACGACCCCAGGATTAGAACTTCTGGTGCTCTAACCAACTTACTCAAGCGGCGACATTTTTTATTCCCTTACTAAGCATATAACGTCGTACGTGTAGGTTATCGCCATCTGTGTATTTTACGGAGAACTACAGACTCATATCGTAAATAGGTTTCTCTTGTCATAATCTACTATGCAACAAGTGATATATACAGGGTGATAAAAAACCTCCTAGCTATATTCAAAATCCTGAACCAGTATCCTTACTGAAAACTTTATACTATCTATATCTATACATATAATAAAACTGTAGAGGTCGAATTTCTGTACATAGAAAAAAATGCTAAAAACCGAGTCAGGGGGATGTAAGAAGAGAAATAAAACAAATCCCGATTTTTTTAGATTTTTTTGTTTCTCTGTTTGTCTGTTTGTCTGTTTGTCTGTTTGCACGGGCTAATCTCCGTAACTGTTGGACCGATTTAAATGAAATTTTGCATAGGGGTACCTACCTTATATCCCCGGTCAACATTTAGGCTACATAAAATCTCGAAATTTAGCCAGTAAATATAAAACCAACAACAAAAACCCCTGAAAAAATTCAAAGCTAGGTGTTTTTCAGAACATTTTACTGATACCATAGAGATCAACGTATTTTTGACATATACATGGGCTAAAAGCAAGGACATGTTGTTTTTTAAATTTATCAGTTTCGAGAAAGGCAAAGCAATCTGCATCCATACAGCCAGGTCTTCAATATATGTATTTCTTAGCTATGTCTTTAATTTATATTTCTTTACTTCTCTCATTCTCCGTAAGCCGATAGTGTTTTGTTTACGAAGAACTATGGCGGCGAGAAGCACTGCCGCTGGATCGGAGCAGATACACTGTATCACTTGAATTACTTTTTAACCGACTTCCAAAAAGGAGGAGGTTTTATGTTCGACTGTATACAGGGTGGAATTTTGTAATGCCACCTGAAGGGAAAGTACTCTTAATACTGTAGATAGAAAATTGTACTCAAAGAAAACATTCCTTTATTTTTGAAAAGGAAGAAAACTGCATTCAAGAATTTTCGAAAATTCGCTTGCCCCAACCGGGAATCGAACCGACTAAAATCTGTAAGAATACCCTGTACTTTTATTGCGTCGATCGTTAGGGTCAATTATAAGGATGAAATCTTTCTAACAAACTTGTTAAATTAAATGAAAGGAAGACTACGAAATCTTAAACCATTGTATATCTTTATTTTATGTATGTTCACCGATTTCTCCGCCATTTGGACCGATTTTCAAAATTCTTTTTTTTTGTCCGAAAGAGTATACTCCAGAAGTGGTCTTATTGTCACTAAGTCAGGATCTGATGGAATCCCATCAAAATCAAGGGCAACCCTTGAATGGAATAGGCACTTACAATGTTTCTCAAGTTCTTTCTATTATTTACGCCAAACAGAAAAATATACACATCAACACTGTCTAGGGATATTGCATGATTTTTCATACAAAAGAGGTCTGTTTGAGAAGCTATAATACCATACTCGAGATACACGGAGTGATATAATTTTCAGATGAGCAAGTGCTAAATATGAATTTTCAATTTTTATCAATGAATTTCATTTTTCTTGAAATTTGTGAAAACGTGACTAAAATGAAAAAAAAAAAATTGCGCTAATTCCACCATTTTCATACAAAAAGCAGAAAAAAGTGCATTTTTGTTTTCTTTTACGTCACGTTTAAAACAATTTAAACAAAATTCATTGACGAGAATTGAAAATTCAGGTTTAACACTTGCTCATCTTAAAATTATATCCCTCCATGTGTCTCGAGTATGCTTTTATAGCTTCTCAAACACACCTTTTTGTATGAAAAATTAAGCAATATCCCTAGACAGTGTTGATATTCAACTTATTTTTTCTATGTTTATGAGTACGTAGCATTTGATAAAAGGACCGGATTGAGATTTATGAAATATTTTGTATAAAAGATCCTTTCTTAATTTTTTTTTGTCGGAAGTTTGGTTGAGTAGTAGAGTTACACAGCCTGTGAATCGACGGTTTCTGGGTTCGATTTCCGGTTTGGGCAAACAAACCATACGAGGGAAACTTTAGTGCAGAAAGTTACAGTGTGAAGTGCTAATTAATTGATTTTATGATAGATAGATAGATAGATAGATTGACACTTTATTCAATTGACATAAAACAGCACAAAACAGTAATAAACAAATAACAAACAGACAAGTAAACATGAATCAGCAAGCAAACAATGAAGTAAACAGAGTAAGAAACAGAAACAAATAATTTTATAAAACTATTTTACACCGTGTTATCTGTATCATGCCAATCAAATTGGCGCTGACTCAGCATATTGCTGCAGTACCAGACTGCAGCGCTGGTATTCTGCCATGATGCTACTTATTGAGTTTTCTTTGTAGGTAATAATAACCTTTTTCTAACTTCATAAATTCACCTTTAAAAAAGTACTTTATAAAGAAAATCTGAGGGTGCTGCTCTATAATTAGATAGATGTTATTTTTAAGAGCTATCGTCGAATATAAGTGAGTCGGAAGAAATTAAAATTATTGTAACTGACCCACAAATATCCAAAAATAAAACAAAAACTTCTGTGCTGAACTGGCACTGAACAAAAAATTTGGAATGTGCCAGCTGCCAACCAAACACATTGCATTGTTGGTACAGAGGCCAGCGCATCAGGTTACTCCATTTTCATTGCAAAACCGCTCTTATCACAACAGCACAGAGTGCACGCGTGTGGTAAATTGAGTTGGACCGTCCGTGCATTGCAAAATTTAGACAACGTATTATATACTCATAAACAATATGCCATTTTTTAAATTTTCATGACATGTAAAGTTATGTGACTTATGTTACCCCAATTCAATTCAATTTCTTGTCTATGGCTCTCCTTTGTTGATTAGGCCAATGTCAGGTTCCAAAAAAGGTTGCAGTTTTCTTGGAAGAGTCCAATTTACTCGAGACTATTACAGGCGCTATGAGCGTGCAAGACTTTAATAAAAAAAAACCGGCCAAGAGCGTGTCGGGCCACGCGCATTGTAGGGTTCCGTAGCAGCATGGTTCAAATATGCAGCTGGTTTCTTAATTCTACGAGCATATTGTCATAGTCGATGTTAAAATCCCCAAATACTATAGTATCAAAAAGAAATGTATTAAAAAGTTTGTAGTTTCCGAAATAATTGTAGTTTTGGTGTAAATATAACAGAATGGAAGTATTTAATGCGCGAGCGAAGCGAGCGCGAATTTTTTTTTTGGTTTTTTTAATTGTTTTTTTTTATGTTTTTGATTTTAGATTTTTTTGCGATAATATTATTGTTAGGGATAATATAATAATATCGAGCTGCTGCTAAAGCATGTCGCGTGGTGATCTTGTATAAATTTGATATCATTTTCGTACTTAGCACCCCCAAAAACCTATTAAACGACACCTGAAATGTCAATATGTTACAGCTTGGCTTTCGGCTCGCCTCACTTTTAGCGTGGAACCTTGTATGGCAGCCATTTTGGATTGGGGTACACATCGTCGTAAATGCTACCCTCGTGAATTATTCCACATTTTTTTCATTATAAAAATTAATGTTTCTCAAACGGATTGCTGAATCGAAAAACGTTCATAGTAAACCCCTTCTATCTTTTAAAAAGCTATCATATGATAACCTACTCGATGATATCGGCGAGAAAAAAAAATCCATCGCCCTTTCACGTGTATGGGAAACACCCGAAAAACAATTTTTTTTCCACTATTTTATTTTGTAGATCTGTCAAAGCAATCAATATGTATGACCATGCCAAATTTTAGCTCTGTAGTACCAAGGATCTAATATTAGTGAATTAATCTTATTAATCCCAACAACGTTTGGCACTTGGTCGACTATTACTCACAAGCTTGAAGGGCCAACTTATGTGTGATAGTTTTCCTTTTAATTTTGTTGTATATTCTATCACCGTGAATTTTTCCACATTTTAAAAACAATCGTTTTGCTTGTAGTGGGGGACACTTGTTTTTTATAAAAAATTTCACTTCACAAAATTTCGCAAAGGGAATGCTGAATCGATAAACGTTCTTAGTAAACCCCTTCTATCTTTTAAAAAGCTATCTTATGACATCTCATTCGATGATATCGGTGAGAAAAAAAAACCATTGCCCTTTCACGTGTATGGGAAACATCCGAAAAATTGTTTTTTTCCAAAATTTTATTTTTTCAATCTGTTGGCGCAATCAATATGTATGACCATGCCAAACAGCTCTGTAGTACCAAGGATCTAATATTAGTAAATATATTCTTATTAATCCCAACTAAGTTTGGCACTTGGTCGACTATTACTCGCAAACTTGAAGAGCCACCTTATGTGTGATAGTTTTCCTTATAATTTCATTGTATACACTACTTCCATGAATTTTTTCACATTTTTAGAATCAACCGTTTAGCTGGTACAGGGGGGGGGACACTTGTGTTTGACAAAAATTTTCACTTTAAAAATTTATATTAGGCAAACAAAGTGCTGAATCGAAAAACGTTCTTAGTAAACCCCTTCTGTCTTTTAGAAAGCTGTCCTATGACACCCCATTTAATGATATTGGCTAGAAAAAAAAATTCATCGCCCTTTCACGTCTATGGGAGACACCCGAAAAAATTTTTTTTTCTAAGATTTCACTCTACATTTCTGACGGCATAGTTAATATTTATGACCATGCCAAATTTCAGCCCTGTAGTACCAAGGGTTTCTTAAGAAACCCGCGGACAGACGGACAGACGGACATGGCGAAACTATAAGGGTTCGTAGATTACTACGGAACCCTAAAAATTAAAAAACTGTTTTTCGAAGCTAAGCTGTTGATTAACTAACTTAAATTTAAAAAAAAACGAACACAACAATTATCAGAGCTAGTACGGTACAAGTAGGATAGGTCAAGTAACAATAGGTAACCTATAACTTAATGTTATTAGAGTTAATATACTCACATAATATACTCTTTGTTCTGCAGAAAAGGGCTGTTCGCGCGATTTATCAAATGAGACCTAGAATGTCTCTTAGACAAATGTTCAAAGAAATAGATATTTTGACTTTTGCATCCCAATATATATGTGACAATCTTTTATATGTGAAGAAAAATGAACATTTGTTTAAGAAAAATAGCGATAGGCACAATGTTAATACAAGGACCAAGCATAAACTGGATGTACTAGACAGTTGTCTCCACAAGGTCACGAACTCTTTTATGGGTCAATGTATACGTTTCTATAATAAGATTCCCATGTGTATTCAAAATTTACCTTTGGATAAATTTAAGACAGTGGTTAAACAAAAACTTTGCAAAAAGGGCTATTACAAAATTTCTGATTATCTATCAGACAGGCAGCCATGGGAATGAACTGCTCAGCTCTAGAGTTATTTCAGATTTAGTTAAAATGAGTAAATAAGAAAATTTGTAATGCGATTTAAAAGAGCAACCTCAGAGTTTCTTGCCTGTTCTTCTCTGAGGAAGACTGCACCTTTGCGAATAGGCGTAGAGTCAGTAGGATCAGAGATACGAATGCGTATGTATGTATTTAAATCGTTTAATGTATGTTTGTATGTATTTCATTGTAATCTTGACTTGTTTTAAGTGACATCCTGAATGTCCTATAAAATAAAGATTTTTCTATTCTATTCTATTCTATTCATAAGGTCTCAACTAAAGAAGTGAACACTAAAGATAAAATATATTTTAAATGAGTTGGTCTAGGGATATTAGAAGGGAGAATATCTAATAAAGATATGTTTATTTGGGGGCAACTAAATAAAAGATGCTCAGCGGAACCTTCGTCTAAACCACATTCACATAGTGAGCTGTCCCTCACCCGTATTTTCGCAAGATGGACCGGGGTGCATGCGTGTCCTAACCGCAAACGACATAATGTTGACGTAGTCCGTTTGCTCGCTTTCTGATATTTAAAAAACCAGGGTTTTATTGGAATGGAGTCCTGAATATCAGCGTAATATTTGCCTTTTCGAGTTTTAGAGTCTTCCCAAAATGTATTCCAGCCGAATTCTAGTCCTTCCTTAGCTAGTGGAATTAAATCATGAGTGTAGAGCTTAAATTGATTTAGAGACCCACTAACAGTAGCCTCTTTAGCGAAGTTGTCAACAGACTCGTTTCCTGCTATTCCCGAGTGGCCTGGAATCCACGCTAAGGAAATGAGGAACCCCAATAAATGACACCTGTAGAGAATGTCCTTAATTTTTAACACAAATGGCAATTTTGATTTATTCTGAAATTGGTTAGAAATAATTGCTTCTAAACTTCGATCAACTATAGAAAACTAGATACACAGTCCCATACAAAATGAAATTTAAAAGTGTCCTAACTACAATACGTACTTAGATAGTTGTATACCACTTCATGTATTATGAAAAAGTTCTAAAGTGTCAAACATTTTAATCTAATTTAAACCTTAACGTAATATTATAAGGTCGAAAATAAAATCTGTTTAATTTGTAAAATACCACTTTGGGTTTTGAACAAAGGATAACGTAAGACAATTTGATGACACTGGCTGTCACGTAGAATATGGGAGGAGTGGAGTTGCCTTTGTTAATTTTAAAAATATATTAGTTGGGTCGATTTCACATATAAAATCTTCGTACAAACTTTTTAACAAATTCAAAATGCTACGAAATGGTGTGGTTTTCTTTTTAACCCCTGATTGTGTTGTGTATGTATAGGAGCATCATAGCTCTTAAACTGATGATGTTAATGGTGCAGTTTATTTTATTCGAAAGCTTCTTCTTGCGCTGGATTTCAGATATGATTTATCAAAATTGGTTCACCGTTTACTTTTATGTTAGTTTTTATGGTCTTTTATTATTAAAAAAATCACATTCATTTCAAATTAACCGACGATTAATATACATTACAATTGATAATCACAGCCGCCGCCATTCTTCTTAATTATTGCTTATAAACCTAATATTATATGCTTATTTTTTTATGAAATATGAAATAACTTATAAAAAAAGAAAAGAACTGTATCTTTCCCGATTACACATATATTATGTTTTGCTTATTTAAAACTTAGTATAATTTTTTGAACAGAAATGACCTATTGAGATTTAAGAGAGGAAATTAGCTATGAAACTGAATAGATATTTAAGTAAAAGTAATAATTTATTTTAAAAAAAAGCAACTAACTCAAAAAAAAAATTTGTCTTCTTCGCTGTCATCATCTTTGTCCTGAAGATGAAATATATATTTTTTATTTTATTCAATACAAGAAACTCCAAATCAAAAGTGATAAAAAGGTACATACTATTTGAGGTGCAGCTGTTTTGTGTAACCTTTTGACTTCTTTTGTAATGACATACGAGTCACTTTCTAAAAAATGCTTGGAGCAAAAGACACTACTTTGCGACGGCTAGAAAAAATCTTCACATCCTTGACGTGCGACCACGTATGTCCACTGTCCACATCGCACAGGATCTCTAGGAAAACTAAAAATCCAATAAAACTTTGTTTGTAAACGTCACGCACGTTAATTTTTTTATTAATTCAATTTTATATGATTAATGGTTTTGCCATAATACCTTTAATGTAAGTATAGAAAACAGAATTAATACATATACTCTTTACACTTAAATTTTATAACACAGATGAAAATGAAAAAAAAAACACTATATAAAAAAAAGCGTCTCTATTTGTTTTAGAACAGAGTCACTGCATAACCCGAACAAATGATGTTGAAATACAACGGTATGGATTTGTAAGTTCCGCTAGTGTCTATTCAATTTAAAGGGTTATACTCTCGCCGAATGTTATTAAATTAAACTAAAAAAATGTTTTATAACCTTTTCTTGGCCAAATACCAAGATAATTTCAATTCACATATAATAATTACAAAACTACTTATTTAAAAAATGTCATTCCATATTCTTTTAATGTTCTGGAGGTGTGATTTTTACAATTTTCCACTGCGCACTGAGGCATGCTTACTTTCGGAACGAACGAATGCTACTAAACGAAAAGACAACCCAAAACGTCAAGTGGGTGATCATTTAGTGAGGGAACTTTTTTGTTGTGGATTGTGTATCTAGTTCTTTATAGTTGATCGAAGCTTCTAAACAACTTTTTGAGTCCGATGATATCACAGCTTTTCTAAATTTATGTGATTCTATGTACATCAACGAAAAGAATGGCTATGGCTTCCCCAGTAAAAACTGAAGAGAGAGAAGGGCATCTAAAATTAAGCACTACCTTATGTTTAGGGATCCACACAGCAGCGCCCACGCAACCCTGCTGAGAGAGCTTGGAAGCATCCGTATAAATCACTAGCCAATCATGCCAATGTTCCTCGATAATAGATAGAAGTTTGGAATTTGCAGACGGAGAGTTTTTCTCAATCCCCAGGTCTGTTATGATGTTAGGAATATATGTGATAGCCCGGAAAGGAGTTTCAATATGTTACCCCAACGAGGATTATAGGCGTATAATATCTAAAATATCAAAACTTTTGTCAGCTTCCCCATTAATAGTTCGGCTATTCTGCACTTTTTTAACGAACCAAAACTAAATACTTAATACAGTGTTAATAAGAACGAAGTTGATTAAGTATTTAGTCTTCAAATCTTAATTCGGCCCTAACTAAATGACATTATTCAATCTTCAGGATATCACTTTTTGAAAACAATAAAACAGCTTATTTTTATTTTTAAGCAAAGGAATCTATGGCCGTACAGCCGGTGTTTTCAATGCATTTCTTATTTTTAAAGGCGGGAAACTCAATAGAAACTGACAATTTATTGATATTTGTTTTATTAAAACCACTATGAATATGGTCTATATAGGTTTGATCTATGGCTTTGATGTTCTGACCATAGACATAGAAAAAATAAGTTAAATACCACTAGACTGGCTGTTGTCAAATCAAAGACGAGACCATTTGATTTTCGCCATTTTGGCGCTGTAGGCGGCAGCGGCAGAAAACCGAACTCGACGTAGTGAGGCCAAAAGTCAATTAGTCGACAAACTATATGTATTTCCCAGCGGGGTAGGCAGTTAACTACAATCATGAATAATAAGACAAATAAATGCGTTAGTCAGTGTTACTTTATAAAAAGTTAAAGTATGTAATTTATCAAAACTGGTACATGTTTCTATCGTGACATGTTTCTAGTAACCCTTATGTACTTATAACCTTTACCTTGAACATTTTCTTCAAATATTGAAGGAACACTACCAAATTTTAACAATTTCCTACTTCCTATAAAACATTTAGGGTCAAAATGTTTCGAACATATTTCGTGGCTTTTCTTTGATGTCCAATTCTTCGAAACATTCATATTTTGAGGCATTTTTTTTAAAAAAACTTCGTCGGTTGGAAATCTGTTGTAAGAAATTT
This sequence comes from Aproaerema taeniolella, assembly GCA_949987775.1. NCBI lineage: Eukaryota > Metazoa > Arthropoda > Insecta > Lepidoptera > Gelechiidae > Aproaerema > Aproaerema taeniolella. The sequence continues at coordinate 11,474,621 of OX465253.1, forward strand.
GGTTGGTTAGGTATTCTGTCTTACTGATCTTATGAAGATTAGTAAACTCTTAAATATTTATCTAAAATCATTCAAGAGCGTGTCGAGCGACGCGCAATTTAATCAACCATTACTTGTTATCTTGAAAAGCTTAGGTAATAAGGTGTGATTACAGTTTTGTAGTATCAAGGGTCTCTTAGAAAATTGCGAGTAGACGGATATGGCGAAACTATAACTTTGTAGTCTACTACATAACCCTAAAAAAGTAATCATGGGTACTCAACAAAATAAAAACGGTTTTGTTTGCCATTGTGCGTAACATTAAGTAATATTTTACACTAATATACCTATAACATGTTTCTATCGACATTGTTTTTATCGACTGTCTTTGGAAGCACTAGCGAAATAAAGCAGGCGAATCAAGCGAAATTGAAAATGCGAAAATTTTATCTTTTATAGTCATTTTAACATTACTATATAATAATATATACTTAGAAAAAGAGGAATGTCTTCCCGACAATTTCTAATCATTTAAAGTAGAATTAAGACGTTTTTTAATAAAACAGTTGGTAAAAAAACATACTTGTACAGTAGCGTTCTTTAATGGAGGCATAGTTAAACTACTTAGCGCGTTGCAATAGGGACTATGTTCCTATGAACATAGTTCAAACGATTTCTCACGCACACAAGCTTGTAGCCTCCTCTAAGAACATAATTTTGCTAAGCGACATCTCTTGGCACCTCGGTGAAGTTTTTGTAGAACGCATTCACCCGACATTGCACTGTCCTCCACTCACCGCTGCTTTTGAGTCATATCAAACAATCGGTAATGTAAACATGACGTAGTGTATCTTAATTTTGTCGATGTTACTAGCGTTATGTATGGTCCAGCGGATAAGCACTGTCCTAGCAGGGAGAAAGGTTCACGGGTTCTAATCCCAGCCGAGTAGTTTCTTTTTGTAATTTATTTTTGTTTATTAAAGCATTAACAACTATTTTCACACATAATATTACATTAATAATAATAATAATGTTACATTATTGTATCAGTGATAAAGTATTTGAATAAAACAAATATGAAATTCGACTAGGTAATTTTATTTCCTACGTTTCCTACTAACAAAAACACATTTTTTTTCTGCAACTTGATCACTTACAGTTTTATTAAGGTTATAGCTTAAGAATTCGTTTTCGTGAAGAAAAGAGTATTGAAGCTAAACCTCAACAAAAATTAATATTCAACTTGCACTACAAGGCAGTAGATATATAGTTTATAATAACAAAATAATAAGTTATAGATAAATATCAAAATTTTACACATAACAATATTTAATTAAACTTGTTAAGCCTTAGAATCGATGAACTCCATTTATCTTCCCTGATTCATTGATAACTCGCAATCGTCCACTGCGCGGCCGAGATTACACGTTACCCTCATTCCGTAATGATTCACCCGTCCTTCACTAAAACCAAAATAACAAGATTAATATAATAAGGAACAAAAACTATGCACCACTAACAAAATGCATTACAATAGTTAAGCTTATCATTTAGATGATATGTTTACGTTCTCAAAATAAATTATATATTTAAAAACAGTGTTAATATTAAGTAAACATTAGAATACTCACTGTAAAACCTGTCTCATTAGCAATTTGGGATATATTATATCCTATATTGTGCAGCGCAACAATACACTGCCTCTCCAGCAAACTTATTATGTATTTGTATGCATGTCGAAAAAAGAAATCACAGTAAACTGCCGATACGGTAAGAACACACGAGCACCTTCGCTTATGATCTAGCAATGACAAACAGGTTGCTCATGAACACCGAACCGAATGAATCTAAACTAACTTCATTGCATTCAATTTTTGTATGGTATGGTCTATGACTATAAAAATGTTTGAAAACCAAAACATATCTAACAAAACTTCGTAGCTATTAGGCGACAGTTGGGCTCGAACCCGCGCCTTGCCACAGCAGGCAGACAGTGTTTCCGCTGCGCCACCAAGACTTATGCTTTGGCTCGTGAAATTTTGCTTGTTATCAGAGCAATAAGCGTAGTGGGGTATGCGGTATACGTCATTTGTGTCCATGTGTGAGTACACGAGCGGCCGCAAGCGACTTGTTTTCTGCGTTTTGTATTGACTATGCCTCCATATATGAACGTGATAGTACATTGACCGATTATCTCCTTTTTTCTGTTTATATTTACAAACCAAGCATATTCTCATGGTCACAAAATTGAATATTAGTAAAACTTTATACAAAAATTCACTTAGTCTTTAAAATTTTAACAAAATTTTCAAATATTTCTAATTGTTTACAATTCACTGCGTCAAGTTCCGTTCAATTTGTCAAAATTCCTACGAATTTGTCACTTTCAATGCATCCTAGAGACAAATGCTGTAATTTATAGAGGACTGCCAGTCCATACACTTTATGTCAGTGGTTCTGACATGAAATAAGGGCGGGCTATTTATTGATTTTTTGATTTTAGTTTACATCAAGCGTAGCATTGCGTATATAAGCCATGGATAAATATTATAATATTACTATTCTAATAAGTTTCTTGGTTTGGATCAAGCACTGACACCTTTGCTTTATTTCTACAAATGTCCATTGAAGGGAAAAGCTTAGTCATTTCTATCTTAAATTTAATTTTTATTGAATCATTTTACACAAGTATCGCAAAGCACAACAAAAGCAGTGTGCTAGCTGAAATCTCAAATGCACGGGGGTTGTCTTAGATACTGACATAGGTGACCTGGTTTAGAAACTTCTATTCAACTGAAAATCAAAAATAAGTCCGTAATTAGCACTTAGGAATTCGTGTGCCATTTATTGTACTTACCTAAGTAATAGGTCTTTCAACATACATATTTCGTAAATTTTTTACTCCACATATTTTTATTTTATCAAAATTGATTTTTTATAAGTACAAAATCCTTACGTTTTTCACAGAAACGCGAAATACAATATTAATTAACCACTTTTTGTGGGATTGTTTAAGACAACAAGATGTTTTAGAGGCACCACTGACTCATGTTAAGTGTTGATTGTCTATCTCTCTCAGTATCAAAAAATCAAAAACGACTGCTACTTAAGTATAGATCAGAGTCTGAGTCGCGTTCTATAATACGGACCTTAATCTATCAAAAGCAGTTACAATGGTATAGAAAATATAAGCGATAGAGGAAACAACTATGTTTGACCTTTGTTTTCAGATCCAAAGTAATGTATTAAGTATCAACCTTATATGACATAGTTAGCCAAGTTTTCAAATAAAAAATATTTTTAGAAATTGCTTTTCCTTATATGAACGAAATAGTTGCTATTCGTTCATATAACGAAAATATGAACGAAATAGTTGCTTCAATAAAAAACCGGCCAAGAGCGTGTCGGGCCACGCGCATTGTAGGGTTCCGTAGCAGCATGGTTCAAATATGCAGCTGGTTTCTTAATTCTACGAGCATATTATCATAGTCGATGTTAAAATCCCCAAATACTATAGTATCAAAAAGAAATGTATTAAAAAGTTTGTAGTTTCCGAAATAATTTTAGTTTTGGTGTAAATATAACAGAATGGAAGTATTTAATGCGCGAGCGAAGCGAGCGCGAATTTTTTTTTTTGTTTTTTTTAATTGTTTTTTTTTTATGTTTTTGATTTTAGATTTTTTTGCGATAATATTATTGTTAGGGATAATATAATAATATCGAGCTGCTGCTAAAGCAGGTCGCGTGGTGATCTTGTATAAATTTGATATCATTTTCGTACTTAGCACCCCCAAAAACCTATTAAACGACACCTGAAATGTCAATATGTTACAGCTTGGCTTTCGGCTCGCCTCACTTTTAGCGTGGAACCTTGTATGGCAGCCATTTTGGATTGGGGTACACATCGTCGTAAATGCTACCCTCGTGAATTATTCCACATTTTTTTCATTATAAAAATTAATGTTTCTCAAACGGATTGCTGAATCGAAAAACGTTCATAGTAAACCCCTTCTATCTTTTAAAAAGCTATCCTATGATAACCTACTCGATGATATCGGCGAGAAAAAAAAATCCATCGCCCTTTCACGTGTATGGGAAACACCCGAAAAACAATTTTTTTTCCACTATTTTATTTTGTAGATCTGTCAAGGCAATCAATATATATGACCATGCCAAATTTTAGCTCTGTAGTACCAAGGATCTAATATTAGTGAATTAATCTTATTAATCCCAACAAATTTTGGCACTTGGTCGACTATTACTCACAAGCTTGAAGGGCCAACTTATGTGTGATAGTTTTCCTTTTAATTTTGTTGTATATTCTATTACCGTGAATTTTTCCACATTTTAAAAACAATCGTTTTGCTTGTAGTGGGGGACACTTGTTTTTTATAAAAAATTTCACTTCACAAAATTTCGCAAAGGGAATGCTGAATCGATAAACGTTCTTAGTAAACCCCTTCTATCTTTTAAAAAGCTATCTTATGACATCTCATTCGATGATATCGGTGAGAAAAAAAAACCATTGCCCTTTCACGTGTATGGGAAACATCCGAAAAATTGTTTTTTTCCAAAATTTTATTTTTTCAATCTGTTGGCGCAATCAATATGTATGACCATGCCAAACAGCTCTGTAGTACCAAGGATCTAATATTAGTAAATATATTCTTATTAATCCCAACTAAGTTTGGCACTTGGTCGACTATTACTCGCAAACTTGAAGAGCCACCTTATGTGTGATAGTTTTTCTTATAATTTCATTGTATACACTACCTCCATGAATTTTTTCACATTTTTAGAATCAACCGTTTAGCTGGTACAGGGGGGGGACAATTGTGTTTGACAAAAATTTTCACTTTAAAAACTTATATTAGGCAAACAAAGTGCTGAATCAAAAAACGTTCTTAGTAAACCCCTTCTGTCTTTTAGAAAGCTGTACTATGACACCCCATTTAATGATATTGGCTAGAAAAAAAAAAATTATCGCCCTTTCACGTCTATGGGAGACACCCGAAAAAATTTTTTTTTCTAAGATTTCACTCTACAGTTCTGACGGCATAGTTAATATTTATGACCATGCCAAATTTCAGCTCTGTAGTACCAAGGGTTTCTTAAGAAACCCGCGGACAGACGGACAGACGGACAGACTGACAGACGGACATGGCGAAACTATAAGGGTTCGTAGATTACTACGGAACCCTAAAAACGGCAATTCATGTATCTGTAGTTGTGTCAAAGTACAAACTCGGTCTATAAAAATACATACAACACGCAGACGAAGTTGCGGGCATCAGCTAGTATATATATATATATATATATATTTTGAACTGAAAACTTCTTTAAAGAATGGGGAAAAACATTTAAACTCGTGTCAGATGTCACGTGACCCTGATCGAAGATGCGAAGGATAGGGTTGCCACCTTTTTTGAAGTGAAAACTTCTTTAGCAGCGTTGTACACTTTGAAGTATGGGTGGAAACCCGGACGGATGGCAGATCTATGGTAAAAATATCTCTGTGACAACGATTATTCGCACATAGCGCAAATACCGATATACTATTTTACTAAATTGAAAGTGGTCAGTTTGGTCTAGTGGAAAAGTTGCCAGATTGTAAGCAACAGGTCGAGGGTTCAAAACCACGAAGTGAATTCAAGGAAGTCTTTTTGTATTTTTCGCCGAGTAGTGAAGTTATCAGATCGTAGGCGAGGCGTCGAAGGATCGAATCCTGAGAGAAAAAGATTATTTTTGTGTATTTTGTTTTATTTCCATATTAATTCACAACGTTAATGTTCAAGTTTTCACTTCTGCCGGCACTCCCGGAGTGCAACCCGTCTTTTTTTTTCCTTAACGTAGACACCACTCGGGTGCGACCCCCGAGCGCTACCCGCACCCCTCGCGTGCCTGTTGTAGGAGTAATATCTACGTTTAGACAAAAAATGAACTAAACTCGTCCGAAAAAATAAAAGGTCACCTGAAAACAGTTGGTATCTTTAAGAAATCATAAAGTTAACTTGTCTTGCTTATGAAATGAAACTGAGAGAAGATATGCGGACTACATGCAATCTTTTTTTTCACATTTTATCCTGAAAATGCATTATAAAATACTTACGAAATAAAAACGTTTCATTTTAAATTTGCGATTCCTTTTTTCAAATTTGACTTTTTTGACTTTGTTTTGAATTATGTATAAATATTGGGCTTGAAAAAAATTTTTCGTTATTCAGTTTGAATATTTTGCATAAAATCATGCCTCTCAGCTTAGAAGAATGCACCAGAATCATCACCATGCTAGAGCTTGGACTGAGCCAGCGCAGAGTGGCCAGAAACAGAGGTGTGACGCTTTCCACGGTCCAAAGAGTGCTGAGGAGATATGTAGAAACTGGACAACATCTAAGAAGACCAGGAAACGGTCGTCCAAGGTGTACAACAGCCAGAGAAGATCACTTTATCGTCACTACGGAATCGACATCTAACAGCAGTTGCGATCCAACACCATCTGTTACCGACCAGGACAGATTATATTAGTGATGATACAGTAAGAAGACGCCTAGCAGAATCTAACCTAAAACCACATAGACCAGCCCAGGGTCCAAAACTCGAACATCATCATAAAATTGCAAGATTGCGTTTTGCGACGGAACACGCTACTTGGATCGAAGAAGATTGGGCACGTGTATTGTTTACTGACGAATCGAGATTTGCGTTATACGTCAACGATAGAAGGGACAGGTTGTATCGACGTCCTGGAGAACGTTTTGTTAAAGCAGGCATGTTTTAAGGAAACGGTCTCCTATGGCAGTGGGTCCCTCCACGTCTGGGCTGGCATTTGTTCAGAAGGACGAACAGACCTTGTTTTCATTGAAAATGGCAACCTAACTGCGGAAAGGTACATAGTGGAAATCCTGAATGAACATGCAGGTCCGTTCCTTACAAATATGGGTGATAATTTACTTCTTATGCACGATATTGCTCGCCCTCATACAGCATTATCTATGAGACGATACATTCAAGAAGTCGGTTTCGATCTCATGGCCTGGCCAGCGCGGAGTCCTGACGTGAATCCAATAGAGCGTGCATGGGACGAGCTCGGAAGGCTAGTCAGGAAGCGAAACCAACCACCTCTGACACTTGTAGCCTTAAAATAGGGCCTTATTGAAGAGTGGGAGAATATACCTCAATACTGCTTGAGGAACTTGGTTTTTAGTATGCCTGATCGCATGCAAACCTTAAGAAGAGTCCGTGGAGGAAACACAAGGTACTAAATAAAAAATTAAAAAAGTAAATTATTTTGTTCGAAAGAAGTTCCCTAATTTTTGTTATCTTTTCATTTTCAAATAAATAAAAGATTATTTTTAATAAACTGTGGTTTATTTTAAGAGTTATTAAAATTACTTTTAGAATTTTTTTAATTCAAAGAGCTAGCATGTGTGGTTTTTTAGTTATTTGAAAAAAAGGAGGTGACCCTTTATTTTTGCGGACAAGTGATTTCCATTGAAAAAATATTAAGAAAAGTTTTTTTTTTTCATTAATGTGTTCTATGAGTGATACTGGTTCAGGATTTTGAATATAGCTAAGAGGTTTTTTTATCACCCAGTATACAGGGCTTTAATCATGAAAACTGAACAACTTTCCCAAAGGAACATAGGTCAAAATACGAAAAAAAAAAATTGAGTTCCCATACAAGAGTCATAAAATTGTCAGCATGATTTACATTAAAATCTTTGCATCTCGCTTACTGGCTTTTGCAATATACCAAGAAAGACTTGGCAGCCAGTTCAGCACGAAAATATTTTTTTTTTCTCCAGCAGTAGAAACTCAGTCGAAACTCATTGGTTTACTATGACAACATTTTCTATAAATGTACGAAAATAGGTCACAAAAAGAACACCGATGTAATTGTGTACCCTCCATTGTGTGTACCTCCAGTAATTGTGTACCAACAGCACCCTCCGAATTACTTAATAGTGAAGGATGTTGGAAGGATATTATAAGGAGTTTGATGTTAGTAGGATGCACCATGTTACTATCATCTTAATCATCATGGGCGACTGCATCTTGACAGATGGTTGAGGCAGCGTCTGTGGGAGATCGGCAACGCCGCTCGTGACTGAATAAACCGATTCTGGAACGACACATCCGTCGGCACTTATGGCACGCGTACTGAGGGTCCGTTGAAGGACGGACAACGGGATGTTACTAATAAGAGGTTACTAAATAGAAGTAGCAAGTATAGTTTAAGAAGAATGGATGGATACTTATTTTATTGAAATCATTTCCTAAAGGGGTATATATGGGGTAGAAAGTTATTTTGGGGGTCATTTATTTCCAATGAACACAAGGGAAATATAAGTGAAATAAGAAGTTATCATTTCTCTTGCGCTTGAATTTTGACTTACGTCCTTTTAGCAATTTGGGACCTTAAGTCATCTTCAATCAAATGCCAGCAAAAGAAATCCAAACTTCTACTCTTTTACATAAGGTCATGTTTTCTTTGGCAATATGAGTGCAGCGCAAATATTGAAAATAAGAATGTCTCGAAAAAGTTCGAAATTTGAAATGGTAAGGAATAGAACATTACATAATGTAGTTTTCTTCCATTCATTATGATAGGCAAAGGACGGAGCCATACAGCGAAGTCTTTTTGTTTTGAAAATAATAGAAGATTTTTTTTGATTGATATTTTTTCGCAAAGGAATTTGCAGCCGGGTTTGAAATTCAATGGAAATCGACATTTGGAAAAGGAGCGAGCTAGCTGAAGTCTAAAATGCACGGGTGTTGCCTTAGATACTGACATAAGTGGACTATATTAGTAACTTCCACTGAAAATCAAAAATAAGTACCTATTTGTGAATTCGTGTGCAAATCAAAATTACGTACCTATTTATGAATTTATTTTATTAGGTACTAGCTGATGCCCGCAACTTCGTCTGCGTGTTGTATGTATTTTTATAGACCGAGTTTGTACTTTGACATAACTACAGATACCTACATGAATTGCCGTTTTTTATTAAAGCAACTATTTCGTTCATATCTTCGTTATATGAACGAATAGCAACCATTTCGTTCATATAAGGAACAGCAATTTCTCAAAATATTTTTTACTTGAAAACTTGGCTATCTATGTCATATAAGGTTGATACTTAATACATTACTTTGGATCTGAAAACAAAGCTCAAACATAGTTGTTTCCTCTATCGCTTATATTTTCTATACCATTGTTACACTTACTGCTTTTGATATATTAAGGTCCGTATTACAGAACGCGACTCAGACTCTCATCTATACTTAAGTAGCAGTCGTTTTTGTTATTTTGATACTGAGAGAGATAGACAATCAACACTTAACACTTGAGTCTCCTTTAGTGGTGCCTCTAAAACATCTTTAAAAAGTTTTATGTTGTCTTAACAATCTCACAAAAAGTGGTTAATATTGTATTTTGCGTTATAAAAAATCAATTTTGATAAAATAAAAATATGTGGAGTAAAAAATTTACGAAATATGTATGTTGAAAGACCTATTACTTAGGTAAGTACAATAAATGGCACACGAATTCCTAAGTGCTAATTACGGACTTATTTTTGATTTTCAGTGGAATAGAAGTTTCTAAACCAGGTCACCTATGTCAGTATCTAAGACAACCCCCGTGCATTTGAGATTTCAGCTAGCACACTGCTTTTGTTGTGCTTTGCGATACTTGTGTAAAAATGATTAAATAAAAAATTAAATTTAGGATAGAAATGACTAAGCTGTTCCCTTCAATGGACATTTGTAGAAATAAGCAAAGGTATCAGTGCTTGATCCAAACTAAGAAACTTATTAGAATAGTAATATTATTATATTTATCCATGGCTTATATAGGTACGCAATATTACGCTTGATGTAAACTAAAATCAAAAATCAATAAATAGCCCTTATTTCATATCAGAACATCAAAGCCATAGATCAAACCTATATAGACCATATTCATAGTGGTTTTAATAAAACAAATGTCAATTGTCAGTTTCTATTGAGTTTCCCGCCTTTAAAAATAAGAAATGCATTGAAAACACCGGCTGTACGGCCATAGATTCCTTTGCTTAAAAATATACACTTCTCATCAAAAAAATCGAAACACTTCCGTTTTTATTGTTTCTGTCCGAATTTCACACAAAACAGTTTTCATTCTATGAAAAAAAATACACGATTGTAAAGCTGGCAGTTTGGCCATTACAGTGGTAAGCGGAAATTCAAAATTCAAAATTAGAATTTCATTTTCAACACATTTGCTCATAAAGTGGGTCTTATGTCATTGTTTTAAGGTTCATAATGATATGTATTACCCAGCCCGTGAGTAATAAAAATAAAGCACAAGTACGTAATGGTTTTTTTTTCTAAATTTCAGCAAAGAGATCCGACCTTATTTTATATTTAAATTTAAGTGTAAATATCAAACTATTTGTAAATAAAATAGTTTAATATTTACTAAATCATTAAAATTTAACAGAAAATTATCATTAATTTATGCTTAAACGTGAAAATATATAGTTAAACATATTTTTATTATTTGGCTGTATGGCATACTTGTCAATGTTAATCTCATTTTGCGAGTGAAAAAAGAAAAAAGTAATCGCGCCTCTTTTCAGATATGTTTTCTCTTGGTTTTCACAAACGGCATTTGTATTCATCAGATTGTTATTTATTGTCAGAAATACAACACAAAAAATGTCTTCTTCAAGTGCAGAACAGGAAACCTACGTGGGTACACCGCCAGAAATACTTTCCGAGGCGCAACATGCAAGTGATAGCTTGTTGCCGTCAATATCAAAGAAAAGTTTTTATTTCTTTCTTTCCTCGCAAATGTGTTGAAAAACGTCGTATGACACGCGTGCGTATTGGATATTACATTCTCGGCTCCATTGAGTCCTCGCCTTTGGCTCGGGCTCTAAACTCGCCTCTAATGTAATATCCAACTTAGCACACTTGTAGCATAATGTACTATTTTTTATCCTATAAATAAAACGAATCACTGTTTTGAGACAAATGTGTGTTTAGAGTTGGAGTACATTTCACGTTTCAAAACTAAAAATAAGCGTTTGTCTTTAAACTTTTGGTTTTTATTTGTTTACTGTGACTTTAGGACGTCCGAAAAAAAGTTTTTTTTTTCTAAAACATATGGATACTTCGCCCGCAGAAGCCGCCCAAGTGGTGGCATTGCTGGATTCTGAACTTAGTCAGCGTGTTGTGGCTGGAAGATTACATCTAACCCTGTCATCTGTTCATAGAGTCTACAAACGCTATCGGGAGACTGGTTTGTTCACGCGCCGTTCAGGATTTGGCAGGAATCGGGTCACTTCTGAGCGAGATGATCGATTTATTGTAACAACTTCTTTACGAAATCGACACCTTAACGCTTTTCAACTGCAGCAGCGGCTTCGTGTGGCGGCTTAGGGCAGCTGTAAGTGACTCTACAATTAGAAGAAGGTTGAAGGAACGTGGACTGGTACCGCATAAGCCAGTAAATGGGCCGAAATTAACTGCAGACCATAGAAGAGCGCGCCTTAACTTTGCATGTGAGCACCTAAATTGGTCATACCTCAAGTGGAGTAAAGTCCTCTTTTCTGATGAGTGTAAAATTATGCTTTATGGTAACGACGGAAGGAACAAGGTCTACAGAAGAGACGGAGAACGATTTGCACAATGCTGTATTGAAGAGAAGGTCAGCTATAGTGGCGGTTCGTGGACGGTTTGGGGAGAAATCAGCGCTGACGGTAAGACAGAGCTTGCCTTCGTGTCTGGGCCACGTCTGCCTGCACTAAACTGTCATCGGTACGTTGAACTGTGTCTTGAGCCTCATGTGATGCCCTGTGCACATTTTATTGGCAACGGCTTCATATTCATGCACGACAATGCCAGGGCTCACACCGCGGGCGTGGTACGAGATTATCTTACTGAAGTCGGTATCTCCATTTTGGAATGGCTAGCAAGAAGCCCGGACATGAATCCAATTGAAAATCTATGGGATGAATTAAAGAGACGAGTTCGAGCGAGTGATCCTGCCCCAGAAACACTTAGCCAGTTGCAAAATGAAATCCAAGAGGAATGGAATGGAATGCCACAACATGTGATCGTGACTCTCATCCGATAGATGAAAAACCGCATGGAAGCAGTTATAAGAGCTCGGGGAGGGAATACCAATTATTAAATAAACGTTTCTAAACTTTTTTTCATTTACGTGTGTTTTTTTATCCATTTCCTTCATACTCTATACAGGGTAAAAATTACTCATTAAACAAAATACGAAATTTAAATTTAGAACATTAACATTAGATTTTGAAAACCTCATATTACTCATTATTAAACGACATGTGATACATATTCCTAAATATACACATGTTTCGATTTTTTTGATGAGAAGTGTATATAAGCAGTTTTATTGTTTTCAAAAAGTGATATCTTGAAGATTGAATAACGTCATTTAGTTTCTCCGACAGGGCCGAATTAAGATTTGAAGACTAAATACTTAATAACATTGTATTAAGTATTTAGTCTTGGTTCGTTAAAAAAGTGCAGAATAGCCGAACTATTAATGGGGAAGCTGACAAAAGTTTCGTTATTTTAGATATTATACGCCTATAATCCTTGTTGGGGTAACATAAGTCACATAACTTTACATGTCATGAAAATTTCAATAATGGCATATTGTATATGAGTACAATACAATGAACTGAGAGCCCCAACTCAGGTTACCACACGCGTGCACTCTGTGCTGTTGTGATAAGAGCGGTTTTGCAATGAAAATGGAGTAACCTGATGCGCTGGCCTCTGTACCGACATGCAATGTATTTTGGCAGCTGGCACATTCCAAAATTTTTGTTCAGTGCCAGTTCAGCACAGAAGTTTTTGTTTTATTTTTGGATATTTGTGGGTCAGTTACAATAATTTTAATTTCTTCCGATTTACTTACATTCGACGATAGCTCTTTAAAATAACATCTATCTAATTATAGAGCAGCACCCTCAGATTTTCTTTATAAAGTACTTTTTTAAAGGAGAATTTATGAAGTTTGAAAAAGGTTATTATTACCTACAAAGAAAACTCAATAAGTAACATCATAAAATCAATTAATTAGAACTTCACACTGTAACTTTCTGCACTAAAGTTTCTATTTTTCTAAACTATGGTTTGTTTGCCCAAACCGGAAATCGAACCCAGAAACCGTCGATTCACAGGCTGTGTAACTCTACCACTCAACCAAACTTCTTGACAAAAAATTAAGAAAAAATCTATAATACAAAATATCTCATAAATCTCAATCTCAATCTCTCGACCACATCTTTGCCCTAAGCTAGATTGTGGTCAAGAGCGAACCAATTTTTAATAAATAAATAAAAAAACCGGTCCTTTTATCAAATGCTACGTACTGCTTGGTCGGTGCAAAGGCGGCCTATCAAGCTTATTTGGCTTGGCACCGACTTCAGACAGATTTTGTCTTTTTTTCAGTTTTTTGAAGTCGGTTTTTTTTCTAAATAGTTTATAAATCTAAAAATAAATACACTCATCAACACTGTCTAGGGATATTGCTTAATTTTTCATACAAAAAAGGTGTGTTCTCAAAGCTATAAAAGCATACTCGAGACACATGGAGGGATATAATTTTAAGATGAGCAATTGTTAAACTTGAATTTTCAATTCCCGTCTATGAATTTTGTTTAAATTGAATTTTTTTAAAACGTGACGTAAACGAAAACAAAAATGCACTTTTTTCTGCTTTTTGTATAAAACTGGTGGAATTAGCGCAATTTTTTTTTCGTTTTAGTCACGTTTTCACAAATTTCAAGAAAAATTAAATTCATAGATAAAAACTGAAAATTCTTGTTTAGCACTTGCTCATTTGAAAATTATATCACTCCGTGTATCTCAAGTATGGTATTATAGCTGCTCAAACAGACCTCTTTTGTATGAAAAATCATGCAATATCCCTAGACAGTGTTGATGTGTATATATTTCTATATTTGTCGTAAATAATAGAAAGAACTTGAGAAACATTGTAAGTGCCTATTCCATTCAAGGGTTGCCCTCGATTTTGATGGGATTCCATCAGATCCTGACTTGGTGACAATAGGACCACTTCTGGAGTATACTCTTTCGAACAAAAAAGAAATTTTGAAAATCGGTCCACAAAAGACGGAGAAAGCGGTGAACATACATAAAATAAAGATATGCAATGGTTTAAGATTTCGTAGTTTTCCTTTCATTTAATTTACCAAGTTTGTTAGAAAGATTTCATCCTTATAATTGACCCTAACGATCGACGCAATAAAAGTACAGGGTATTCTTACAGATTTTAGTCGATTCTATTCCCGGTTGTGGCAAGCGAATTTTCGAAAATCCTTGAATGCAGTTTTCTTTCTTTTCAAAAATAAAGGATGTTTTCTTTGAGTACAATTTTCTATCTACAGTATTAAGAGTACTTTCCCTTCAGGTGGCATTACAAAATTCCACCCTGTATACAGTCGAACATAAAACCTCCTCCTTTTTGGAAGTCGATTAAAAAGTAATTCTAGTGATACAGTGTATCCGCTCCGTTTGGTTTCGACAAAGATCCAGCGGCAGTGCGGCAGTGCTTCTCGCCGCCATACTTCTTCGTAAACGAAACACTATCGGCTTACGGAGAATGAGAGAAGTGAAGAAATAAATTGAAGACATAGCTAAGAAATACATATATAGAAGACCTTACTGTATGGACACAGATTCCTTGGCCTTTCTCAAAAGAGATAAATTTAAAAAACAAAATGTCCATGCTTTTAAGAAACTAAGAAATATCTAAAATCTAATTACTTAAGTATACAAATGAGATCTGAAATGAGATCAAAAGTCAAAATTTTAAAGTAAGAAGGTGCAGAGTGCCGCACATCAGGCTACGTAAGCTCTCTGCGCTGTTGGGCAATAAGCAAGCAAGGTGAAAAAAATCAAAAAGTGAGGTTCTTGCTTCTGAGGTTCAAGCAAGAACCTCACTTTTTGATTTTTTAACCTTTTTACCGCCAAAGTCTGATATATCAGACAATTTTTTTTTAACTTTAATATCGTTCACCAAGCGTGGCGTGTGGTGGGCGTTTTTGACGAAAACTCTTGGCGCTAAAAGGGTTAATATGTTTTAAATCTTGAACTCTAATTTTTTTCCATGAGTCTTGCGGCATAGTTCAGATAGAAGTTCTGATTTGTTCTGAGAGAAACCCTCGATATTAATCGAAACTACATACAAAGCCGGCTTTAGTGCTGGACTGTCTAGCTGGTTTAGACTTGTCATCGTGGTGAAAGGATTTGCCACAGACAGCGGGAGGAGTTCGTTTAACTGTTGCCTAGGGTGTGCAAAACGTACAAAATTTGGGTACCCCTACGTCGCTCGGGGAGGCTCCTTTCGTGCACCCCTCCGTCCCGGTGCTTTATTTGAATTTTAACCATTCCCAGTGCTTTATTACATTTTAAAATTTCTATAATTTTCATTAATTTTACCTGATGTTACTTTTTATCTCATTAAAAATGTACCCACTAAAATTCATGTATGTAAAGATAACAAATTATAAGTCTGTAATTGGCAAATGTTCAGATAAATTAATTAGTATTATAAGTTTTGATAACGCTGTAGACTTAAGAATAAATTAAAAAAAAAACTAAATGATACATCATTTTCTTTTACATTTAAATTTCTTTCCATTATTTTCAACTGCAGTCATGCTTTATTTTTTCTATCTCTTCAGTAAAAGTTTATGAAAATCTAGTACAAATAATAAATAAATTATCAGTTTTTCCTTATTTTTTATTTACTAAACAGTCTATCGCAGCTTTTTTCCTCCTATCCATTCATTTATAAAGCTCCATATTTTCCTAAGATCCCCATTATAATCCCTTATCTGCTTTTGCCTGTGTTTGTTTTTAGCAAAATTAATATCTTTATTTTGATATTTGGTGTATTCTAACCTTTTATTCATATTAGTTGGATCCATTTTTCTAATTTCTGAACAACTCCGTTCTTCTGTCCTTCAATTTTACTAACTTACTGTTTACCCATGGTTGGCATTCACGTTTATTTCCCTTTTTCTTATAACTCATACACTCGGAATATTTATAGTACCAAAAATAAAGCAAAGCTTATATTCCACAATACAATACAACAATATAGGATAGATTATCTGTACTAACTCTTTCTATACAATAACATCATTTTTTCCATAACCAATTTATTATCTATTCGACTAGCAGTTCCTTCAGTTTGTTTACTCACGGCACATTAAATTTTCGCGCCAACTAGACGGTGCGGTGGTGGTCTGACAGGTTGTATTTAAACTATGAGTCTGTAGTTCTCCGTACGAGAACTTTCTTCTTACTTTTCATGATTTATTTTGAAATAAAAAATAAGATATTCTTCTAGGATGTCAATGGGGGCATTGCTGCAGTTTCACCCGTAGCAAAAGGAATGTAGGATAGAAATTAACGATTATCTAAAGTTACTTCCAATAGCCTCGCCAATCCTTCGAAGAGAAAATCTAATACTTCTTTGTAATGAGTAATTATGAAATGCATACATAAAGAAACTTATAACTCGAATGTGTATGACAAGTTTTAAAAGGATTAGAAATGTTAATAAGTATTAAACCTATATTCCATTTTTTTTTCTTTTGTTAAGGCAAATGTCAATATCTGACAATAATGTTTTCGTCCATTGCGTAGAAGCTGGCCATGTTTCTATTTATGCCACTTATGAGGTTGCTAAAGTCATCAATAATTTGATAAACAACACTGACGC
The DNA here is from genome assembly GCA_949987775.1 of Aproaerema taeniolella. Classification (NCBI taxonomy): domain Eukaryota; kingdom Metazoa; phylum Arthropoda; class Insecta; order Lepidoptera; family Gelechiidae; genus Aproaerema; species Aproaerema taeniolella. Next base: position 11,491,383 of record OX465253.1, read on the forward strand.
ATTAAACCGACCGATTTACTCATTAATTATTAATTCTTTTGTTTTGTAATAAATCACCTTTTATAAATTTTCATGACTTGTTACTTACCTACCCTATTTACACTACGCGTCAGATAGAAGGTGGTAAATAGCTATTACGCTTTAAAATAAATGTGTACAAGTGTTGTTTAGTAATTCATGATTGCATGGGCTTTATTTAATTTGACTCGGTATTACGAATAGTATAATCCTTCCAAATTAAATGGGCATTATGTATCAAAGTTGTAAATAAGAGTCGTGCCCACTATTTTGTAGTATAATAGCCCTTTTCCGCCTTTCTATCTGAGACGTTATTAAACAATATCGAACCTTTTTTTCATTTATGACTTCTTTTAGTTTTATTATTCTTATAAACACATAACGAGTAATTCGAATCCGTGGCGGTTCGTTCGCTGTTTTATGGAGTCTGTTAGATAATTTTTAGGGTTCCTTATCCAAAGGGTAAAACGGGACCCTATTAATAAGACTCCGCTGTCCGTCCGTCTGTCTGTCTGTCTGTCTGACTGTCACCAGGCTGTATCTCATAAATCGTGATAGTTGGAAAGTTGAAATTTTCACAGATGATGTATTTCTGTTGCCGCTATAACAACCAATGTTAAAAAACAGAATAAAATAAATATTTAGGAGGGCTTTCATACAACAAACGTGTTTTTTTCCCTAGTTTTTATAGATGATGATACGAAACCCTTCGTGCGCGAGTCCAACTCGAACTTGCCCAGTTTTTTAAACTCTATATTTTAATGTTGACAAATAACGCCACACACAGGCCCATATTTTTCCTTTTGGGTCATTTTGTCGCAAGATTTTCATCACTATAAATATTATACATATATGAGGTAAAGGTTACCTTGAATAAAAAAAAAATCATATGAGGGGGTTCTAAAAGATTTATTGGTAAACTTACTATATTTTCTTTGTAATTAATTTACTAAAATTGACTTAAAACTGATACAGCAGCCAATGAAGAAAGTAAACAGTTTCCAAAGAAGGTAAGCGTAGAGGAAAAGATAGACATAATTTGCAGTTCTCAACCACCATTGTTTTTTTATAGCGTAGTCAGTGTTTTGAAGGCCATCTTTTATCAGATATTTTCTTGCGCCTATGCAGCAAACAGTTAAAAAGTGTTTATATTCTACAACGCCAGGATCACAATTAAATATGATGCGGTCAGCGTCGGAAAGATTAGAGTACATGCCCAAAAGGTTCTTGTCGTTGAAGCGCCAATCATTACTCATATAGAAATTATAAACCGTATTGTGTTTGTATGCTCTTGAGAATAATTTATTTACTCTGAAAGAAAAAGTTTAAATAGTTAATTGTTTGCACACTTTCTCTACTGTTTATTACAATTTTGCACACTATAACTTAAAGCAACAGTACTTTTGAATAAATAAATAATACTAAAATTATTTATTTCTTTTTTAAATCTCTCGCCTCTTGTCGTATCATATTATCATTTATTGGATTGTTAGAATTCTAATCACATTCTATACAGTTCCTCAATTCAAATTAAAGACTCATTGCGTTTCGACCCCTCTTTTATAAGTAGCGTCTACATTATTTATGTATGTATGTAAGTATTTATTATTTATTGTACATGAGCAAAAGTCTGCGTTATCTACGTTAACGTAAACAACTTCAGAGCAGTGATTGAACAACCCTTCATGGTAAGAGCCATAAGATACTTTAATAAATACAATGTTATCAGAAAGGTGTAATAGGATATTTTATATGGTGACATAGAAATACAGTTATTATAATATACAAATACAGACACGGAAAAATGCTATTTGTAGATAGTAGAAGACCAACTGATGTAGAGATTCTTAAGGGAAGTCCATGTCCAACGTTGGATATTTTCCTAACACTACCCAAACTCAAAAATATGACGAACTGCTTTAAAAAAACGATTTTAACACAGCATACTTACTTAGGTTTTTTTCCAAGTAGAATAAGAACTCCGTCTACTAAGTAACCAGGAATATAGTGAAGAAACCAAACAAGTAAGTACAGTATGATCTTAGAATGTGTTATTACGACATAGGCATACCATAAAATTTTTGGAGATTGGAGACAACGAGCATCGTTCTCAAGAAAGTAATGTAATTGATCTGAAATAAAAGGACAAAATATTACAATTGAAAAATTGTAAAGGGATAAAAGATTAGATTCAAACGTCTACGCGCGTCAAACGACCGATAACCTGTCACTTAATGACATGCAAAAATGTACTGATATCCAATGCTCGGACGTGGATTTACAAAATGAAATCTTGAGTTGCCGTATTAACTTGCTATTAATGTGATTTCATGGGATATGAATTAGGTATACTGTTCAACAATCTTCAGGGAACAATCGCAATTTATACTCGTACATACAGCATTAAACTGTTACAGATAATATTAAAGATAGAGGGATAATATTTTCACTATAAGCGAGCTAGTTCTATATCTATATTTTTAGATGTTATAAATGAATTTTGTTTAGGATCATAATTGTAATGATGTTGTGTATTACAACATCGATATAAAGGTTTGAAAATATTACATGGTTTGTTTCCTACCTAACGTCATAGGGTTTCTAGAACTAGTAACAGTGTAAATATTTATTTCAGTTTCCTCATTTTCTCGTCTTCTGGCTGTTTCGTAGGCAGCTGTTATTATGGCGTTGTTTACTAGGTCAACTGGAACCATATCTAAATGAATACTTGGATTCCCGTACATCACATGTAGACCTCCCAAGCAAGCACCCATGATAAACTGGAAAATAAACATATTTAAGACCAGGTTTAAGTCCGGAACTACGTTCCCCTGAAAATTCGGGAAAATAATGCAGCCTATGTTATTCAGGGATAATATCTTTGAAATCGGTCCAGTAGTTTTTGAGTTTATTCGTTACAAACATACAAATCTTTCCTCTTTATAATTTTTCTCTTTACCTATGGTCTTTACCTATGAAATTGCCGTTTTTCATACAATATTTTTGGAAAACTGAATTTTTCATACTAACGTTTTTGGATTTTTCTCGGGAATACGAAATTTAACTTAACAAAAATTTGTGGGAAGGTTTAGACAACATTAAGTTAATTTTCATCACACTTAGTTCATTGAAAGTTATAATTGTAAGAAATTAACAGCAAAAAAAGGAATGAAACGGGTAATAGATGCAACGAGCTATATTTGAGCTTCACGTTCAGTAAATAGATCCAAATCCAATGTAAAAAAATATTAATTTTATTCAAAATCTCCGTTATATAGCCAAGATTTTAAATAAAAAACTATTTTAGTAATAGCTGTTCAATCCAATAAATTATGGACAAAATAAAGCTTGAGAAAAAATCGGCAATTTCATAGGTAAAAACCTATTATTAGTATAGATCAATTCTATTTTTTATGTAAGTACTAGCTTTCCGTCCGGGACTTCGTTCCCGCGGGAATTTGGAAAAATTATGTAGCCTATGTTCATCAGGAATAATGTAGAATTCTAACGGTGAAATAATTTTTCAAAACGGTCCAGTAGTTTCGGAGCCTATTCAATGCAAACAAACAATCAAATCTTTCCTCTTTATAATATTACTAGCTTCCCGCGCGGGACTTCGTTCCCGCGCGGAAATTCATGTACATATGGTCCATCCCGGATAATGTAGGATTCTAATAGTGAAAGAATTTTTTAAATCGGTCCTGTAGTTTCGGAGCCTATTCGATGCAAACAAACAAACAAACAATCAAATCGTTCCTCTATATTTAGTTTAGATTAGTGTAGATAATTTAACAAGAATATCTTTAGCTTCATTTTGAGCATCTTGTTGCGTCATATTATTGGATGATGGAAATGAAATATAGAGTTTTAGGAAAATGTCTATTCAAACATGTTACGTTACACAATTTAACTGACGTTACAAATTACCTATTTTAGAGTGGAAGGACTTAGCGGGGCGAGCGTAAGGGAAAGATTGGTGAGCCGCGCTCGGGCGTGTACTGCAAGTTTGCACGCGCTTCGTGTCGCCACAATCTCTAAATAGATCTTTTTCACCCCTCCAGCTCGAAAAGAAAGCTTTTGCTTGTCAAAATCAGAAAGCAAAATCGTTGTTTGCTGCGAGCTTTTTTGAGCGAGAGAAAAAGTGATTTGAATTTGGAACAATAACTTTGAAATGACTTAGCGTGGTAATTTGTTCTGAAACTATTTAGGCCTATTAAATCACGAAATTTTATATTATTTATTGAAATCAAAATTACAGAAATGTGTTAAATATGATCGTTTAAGGAAATAAAAGGTTATTTAATATAAACTCTATTAAATAATGTGGTTTTCCAAAAAAATATTTTTAACTTTATAGAAATGTTACGAAGTGCAATTTCTGAACGCAAACTATAATCCTGGCCACTTTAAAAAAAATAAAAAAACACAGCTATATGTCAATTAAAAAAGGAAAGATAACACCGGCAAAGATAGTTTTCTCGCTGATAGTTTCCTCGCATGAAAAGTGATGTGTTTAACACGAGAGCAAGATTTTTTGATCCCGTGCCTTTAAATCACTCGCTACGCTCGTGATTCAACTGTTGACTACTTCACTAGCTCGTGATTCAAAGATTGCACTCGGTTAGCAAAAATCAACTTTGCTCTCTTGTTGAACAAATAACTATTCCCTAGCCCATGTCCTTTTTTAAATAAAATTATTGTTATGTAAGTACTTCTTTATCCAACGAGATAATTAATATTTTTATATTTTTTCAAAACATAGCAATTCACGGTCAAAACCATAAAACAATTTTAAATCCATTTTACGAATTTTTATTAACAAGATTAAAATTTATTGGTTACAAACTTACCCCAATGGGACCATCAAGAGTGGTTTTGTCTGCCCAGCCTGGTGTTTCTCGAAACGAACACATTACTAAAAAAATAAGGAAGAATTAAAAACAATGTATTTATTAGATAATAGTACATTATTGCATAGGCCGCAAAATAGGCAGTTGCAGGTCGAGTATATGTTTGCAGGCAGAGCCGTAGGCGAGGACTTCACTAATACAAAACAGGCAATATACTCGTATATGCATGTAATTCAAATATTGGTAATTTTTTTTAAATAATCTTTTGCACTTCACGGTTATGTCTATTTGAACATTTTTGATTATAATCTATTTTGCAGTCAGAAATTAATATTTCAAAAGTGCAAAAAACTGCGGAAAGTTCAAATATCCGAAACGCGTTGCTGCTGTCAGAGTGTATAGTGAAGTCACGAGTACATGACAACAAAATCACTCAAATGAATTAATATTTGTATATTGGTTTTTTAGACCGTTCGTTAGATGGAGAGTGTTGTTCCATGACGAATTAGGTGAAACTTAGTCGAAAAACATTAAAAACAAAGGGTTGCACTCCGGGAGTGCCGGCAGAAGTGAAAACTTGAACATTAACGTTGTGTATTAATATTTAATTTATTTTTATCTATGCTGACACTGTCGTTTGTTGCTGTTTTGCGCGGGTGGGCTTCCTTGCAACTGGTTGCACTACCTACAGATTTTTTCAGGATTTGTTCTGGTGATGAAGCTTATGTTGGTGTACTTTGAATGGCATAATGAGTTTTTTCTGCTTCCGTTCAGGATTAATAGGTCCAAAGTTGTTTTTTGATGTCTTCTTTTTTGAACAAAGGTGAGTTCCAGCTACGTCGGCGATCTCTTTCTAAATCTGCGCGCATGAGCTCATACCTCTTAGCAGTAACATTAGCACATTCCAAGTCATAAGATTTTTTGCTAGAGCAGCATGTTAAAAATTAACTTTTTTTCAATTTATTATTGCATTTAAAGCAAGATTTTGTGACTGGGGCCTTCGACAGGTAAAGTTCGGCCGGTCACAAAAAATGATATGGTTCGACCTGTATTTTGGTGTCGTTTCGACAGGTTTGCATTTTTTTTCAAGTGGCGAACGGGCACTGGTAATATTTTAATTTATTTGAAGGGGCGTTTCGGCCGGTGTTTTTTTTATATGCAAAATTTAAGTCCTGTCGGTACAGTTAAGCTCGAAAGTTAAAAAAGATTTACATATGATCAACATGTGATATTAAGCAGTTCTATGCGTTATAAGCTTTATATTAAATAAAATTTACCCTTGTTTGCCAAAATAGCGTTTTCAGGTGACCTTGAAATGGCCAGGTAGTAAAATCAAGTTTGAGGGACGAGCAGAGATAATGAAGGACGATAGTTGTAAGTAATAAGTTACAAATGAAAGTGTTGTGATTGGTTGTTGGCGATGAGATTTTGCTTGCATATTGTTTTTTTTATTGCGTATCTATTAGAAAGGGTTACAGATGGAGATAAAAATATTTAGTTTAACTTCAAGTTAAGTACAGCAAGCAAGTATGTATTAATAATTTGTTTTGTAGAGCCGAAAAAATGTGAGTAAACAACTTTTTTTTATTTTTTATTATAAGATGGGTTAACTCTTGACCCCGATCTTGACCTAGGTCATAGATGAAGTCGACGATGGAGCGAGTTAACCCAGAAAATGCCTATAAAGCACTGGTACTCCTGCGCACCGACGGAATACAGCAAGCTGTTTGGCGTCAGGCCTCGGTAGGAGGGTGGTCGTGAACCAGACGGCCCTTAATAGAGCCTACCACACCGCATGAGACCATAGGACGACACCTCAGATTCAGAACAATTGAGGTGTCGTTGCCTGGGGTGGATTAACAGGAGGCAGGTCTCATTTGTGTTTCCTTAGTCGCCTCTTACGACACCCGCGGAAAGAAATGGGGTGGTTTTATTCTGAGCCGATCACCACACGGCGGTAAACAGATAATATAAATGTTATATTAAGGAATCTAAAATTTAATTATAATAAGAAAATTCTAAAATGTAACTTTTAAGTCTTTTTTTAATATTTTTTATCTAAAATTGTATTTTAGTCGAGAGTACTCGAGAGCAATGGTCAGTGGATAGTGAAATCCTTAATATTTTTGTTTTATTTAGTAGATAGTTTTTTTTTTATTACAGCTAAATAATGGACGAAGCGTCTTCTAGCACTGGCTCCGTTGATTTAGTATACATATAATACTTCAAAACGAGGTGGATTAATATTGATGCGAGTTGCCTAACTACCATTTTAATTGTTTTCTTAATTTGATAATGATAACTACTGTGGTTTTTAATATATTTTTTTAGTTAATAATAAAAACCTAGCTGTGTTTTAAATGTTTTATTTTTAGTTTATAATTATAAGACAGTACTCACAGCAGCACATTGGGCTATACATGTTGATCTTGACATCGCCTTTATGAGGTAGCAATAGCGCCGGCTTTCGAAATACAGATGTATAACCTGCCCTGCTGCTGTCTGTACCCACCCAACTGTGATTATGAATGTTTTTTTTTCCAAGTTAATAATTAGTACTTACCTAGCCTAGCTGTGAATTTGCATGTTTTTATTATTTTATACGTTAACAATTACCTGTGATTTTCTATATTACTGAAAGAAAGAATTGTTTGATGTTTTTTTCATAAATATACCTTTAGTTTATAATTTCTTTTTTAATAAAAAACTTAAACTTGTATCCTGAGTTTTTATTTGATACACTGTTACACTTTTGCATGTGACTGTACTAAGAACTAAAACAATTATACCTGTCGAACTGGATATGAAATTGCGTACCTGTCGAAACGACACCACCGGCCGAACCTTACCTGTCGAACGGGTCCCGACCCATCATTACGTATCAGAAACAGGTAATACGGAAATAAAACAAAATACACAAAATGAGTCCGTTATTCTCTCAGGATTCGATCCTTCGACTCCTCGCCTACTATCTGATAACTTAACCATTCGGCCAAAAATAGAAAAAGACTTCCTTGAGTTGACTTCGTGGTTTCGAACCCTCGACGTGTTGCTTACCATCTGGCAACTTCACCACTCGACCAAACTGACTACTTTCAATTCAGCGAAATAGTCTATCGGTATTTGCGCATTATTTGCGAATAATCGTTGACATCGTTGACATATGTCACTGAGATAAAGCTATATTTTACCATAGGGCTGCCATCCGTCCGGGTTTCCACCCATACTTCAAAGTGCCCAACAACGCCGCTAAAGAAGTTTTCACTTCAAAAAAGATGGCAACCGTCACGTGTCCTGACGCGAGTTTAACATTTTTTTACCCATACTATAAAGTGCCCAGCGCCGCTAAAGAAGTTTTCACTTCAAAAAACAGAGAAATTAAACCAAAATCTGTGTCAAAAAGGTGTAATGTGACGTCACGCTAAGCACGCCAAAATGGTGGCCGTTTAAAGTTCTCGTTTCAGTTAGCTACTTTTAACTATCGAAAAAAAAATACTTTTCATTACTTTTAATCGTAGATATTTTTAACGATTATTTAGCGAAGCAAGTTATTTAATAAAAGTATTTAAAAAATACATGCATATCCCTATTGCCATTTTCGCCGAGGCATAATTATCAGGGTGTAAAAAGCAGCTTATACTATGAATCTAAAGTAATTATAACTAAATGGCTTAAAACTAAAAACTATTAAAAAACAGAGGATTTTTTAGTAATAATAACTTAAAATAGTATATGCTAAATTTTCTTAACTCAACTCACACACACACATACTTAATACCTATACATACCTATTTAAACTTGAATATTGTGTTTAGTATGTAAGGAGAAAAAGAATTAATGTTTTTACCTTCTTTTTTACTTTTTGCCTTTTTTGTTTTATTTTTAATAAGTATCTAACGTATTTTTATGGAAAAATAGAGTCTTCTGACACAGGCGTACACGATTAAAAGAAGGCTCCAATCAATATATTTCATGTACTTACGGGTTATTAAAAATAAAGAATTTTGTATTTGTATTAAATGGTGGAAACTACCCCCCCTATCATCAGCTATAAGTAATTATTTCATTTTTTACCTACTTTCACACTAAGTACGCAACGTATCGCGAACCCGCGCCCCGCACGCGATCCCCCCGCGCCGCGCTACTATCGGATTGCGATGTGTATTGCTGGTTTTCGTGTTTTACATGTTGTAATGATTGTTTTTTATTGCAAAATTGTGTGTATTAGATTAAATAATAAAACATGTAAGCAGAAAATATAAAAAAATATGAAAAAAAAATCATACAACACTGCTGGAGCGTTGTAATGTTCCAAATTCAAAAAACGCTCCAGCAATGGATTTGATTTTCTTTGCCCGTAAATTCGATATTTCGTGTGTTCTTTTTTCGAAAATAATGACAATATTTCCATGCATGTTTGAGAAAAAATACTTAATTGCACATATTGAGGTAGTCATTTGGATTATTATAAAAGAGTTTACAGAACGAAAAAAAAAAACACTTTAAATCACACTGACAAAAAATTAAATGAGTCAAACCTTAAAAAGTTCACTTCTAAACAAAACTGAGCAATAGGTGAAATGTAATTTTTTTTTAAATCTAAAATTTGGTTGAAGCTTTAAATCACCTTAAGCGTTTATGCAAGCCGCATTGAAAGACGAAAAATAAAAAAATCTAAGGAGAAACCCTTCAATCTGTTATGCTCTCATCATAAGAACGCATGACAAAACTATAAAGCTGAAGAGCGTCAGGGGCCAGTGTATAATTATTTATGGCCGTGGTATGATTGTTAACTGATTGATATTATTTATTAATTACTGAATTAAATTTTTGTAAAATAGTCTGTATTCACATTACAACGCCATCTATTGACACTTTTGTCAGGGGGGTGTCCCTCCGCAGTTTGGCATGTTCGCGCGGCGGGCATACCTACTGAGTATGCCAGCGAGCGCGGGTTGCTACTCGCAGCGCGCGCGTGAGCCGCGTTGGTCGCGTGTTCAACAAAATAATAAATGTACTTACCTTATTCACAATATTAAAACCAGGCAGAAACGCGTTTTGCCCTCACAATAGTCTGTAGGTGTCTGTAGTTAGTAGGTTAATAGTAGGTATCAAATAACGTGGTTGGTTATGTTAACTTGTGTTTTTACTTACTACACTTCCTAACTAAAGTTACTCTTGATTTTATAAGCAGTGTTATCTTACTTAATTGATTTCAATAATAATTTTACCTCTAAATCGGCGGCGAGTGTTAACCCTGAGCTCTCGTCGCGAACGCGGCATCGAGTCGGCGCGGCGGTGCGCAATAGAATGAACGCTAGCGGCTGACTATAAGTTTGAATTTCTCTTGCAAGCCTGTGCCGCTTGCAACAGTAGGCAAATTTTTATGCCTAAAGTTGACTTTTGTTAGGGAGTGAGACTTCTGTACGTTAGTACTATTATTTATTCTGTGACTTTTGTAAACTAAAGTCATAAGCTGACAGATAATCACTTATTGATTACTTAATACCGTAAAGGTTGTCTCTCTACGATTGCAATATATGTGAAAGCCTTTTTCTCTTTTTTCGATAATCAAATCAAATCTACCAAACCAAGTTTTAATGTCAAGTTTAATTTTTAGATTAAATTTTCGGTATGGAGAACCGCAATTCAGGTTACCACACGCGTGCACTCTGTGCTGTTGTGATAAGAGCGGTTTTGCAATACCATACAATACAATACAATACAATATACTTTATTTGCACACAAAGACATACAATACAATTAACAGCAATAAAAATTGAGTAACCTGATGCGCTCTGTACAATAAATATGCTTCTATTTTAAACATACTCACCAATCGCTGGTCTTACAATACAGACAGGAAGATCTGCAGCCATTGTACGAATCACTTCTTCGGCTACGGCTTTAGTGAATGAGTAAGTGTTTGGCCAGTCTTTGAGAAGTCTGAAATAAACATAAATATTACTACACAATCTATAACAATCTATGCCGCCCAACTTGGTCTTAAGAAGCACGACTCCAACCAAGTCTTCGTAAATAAGCGCCTAGCAAAACACAACAGAAAATTCTGGAAAGCGCGAGAAGTAGGTTTGTGTGGACAAAGGAGGGACGTATTTACGTTAGACGACGTGATACTCCAGCAAAAGTAAATTTGCAGATTCGTTCAGAAGTTGATAGAAGAAATGCTTGCGAAAGTAACCGATATTAGTATTCAAGTTATTATTTTAAATGTTGCAGATGAGAATTCCTAACCTTGTGATATTAACTTAGTTATTTTTTATTGCTTTGCTGACTTTAAAAAAAAAATCTTTTAAAAGTGATAAAGTGTTTTAGCTCTTGTCGTTTGAAATTTTAAACATCTTGTTTCATAAAATTATTTAGTGCAAGATTTATTATTTTTAACACTAAATATATAATTCAGCCTTTTTTGCCACAATTTCTTACTTAATTCTTACCAAAAAACTTTTCGCTTTAGTTATGTAATATAATGATAATATTTTGTATTCAACTTATCAGTAATTCATAGTTTTTTCAGTTCTCTTTAACAAAAATGTATTTATATATAGTTTAATATGTATTTATACATGTTTTTTATATTGATGTGTATTTATTATATTTGTAGTTTTGGTTTTAATTTTTAGTATAGTTTATGTAGGTATATTACGCATTTTGCACGCCTTTCTAATCAACTTTCCGTGGCTCATAAGCTAATCTTTTGTGTCGTATTTCTATTTGTAATTTTATGTAAATCTCTCATGTGTGCAAACATCTGTAAATAACAATCATTGTAACTAATTTTAAAAGAATATTAAAAAAAATATATATATTAAGTTTTATGATAATTTCACTGTTAGTATTATAGATACGATTTGTAATGTAATGTGCTAAGCGAAGGTCAGCCTCAAGGTTCTGACAGAATACCAGCGTCGTAGCACTGCTACTACGCGACACATGCTGAGTCAGGACCTTTTTGCCAATGCGGTACATTTCAAATTACAAAGAATTGTGCACTTAGACAGAAGGAAATTATATGTTACTAGTTAATTTGTTGTGTTCTGTATTGGTAAATAAATGGGATTTCATTTCATAAAAGAAAGGGGTGCTGTATTTATTATCTTTTGAGATGCGTGCCATATGTGGCATCTAACATGTGCATGTGACATGAGTGATCTTTTCAGAAAGTTGTTCCAATCTTTCCGCAAAACTGAGAGTATTTAGAAAATAATTGCCGAAAATTGGTGTTATCAAAAAATTTGACGAAGTTCAAATAAAAAAGTTACAGTCAGTTTATTGGATCACTCAATCTGCTTGTCTGAAGAATACCACATAACGTGTATATCAGATTGTACTATGATACATATTATTTTATTTTGAGTTCCAAAAGTTGTAAAGAATTTGCCAAAATATCTTTTATAAGTTTCGTCACAAAATGCGCTATCAGCTGACGTAGTTTGAATGGAAACTAAAAAAAAAATTTTCGTATTCCGACCTTTGTTCCGTGGGAAAGTTGTTCAGTTTCATGGACTGATTTACCACCCGAGAGGTTGAAAGTGATTTACCTAAAGCCCTGTACAACCATTTGTTTAGATCACTCAATCCGCATACGCGCGATATCTCATAGATCTCATAGATCTTCAAAATCATTACCTTTGACCAAATAAATACCTAATATTCACGTTGCATCCAATAATTAAACACTAGGGTGAATTTGACAAACAATAATCATGACAAAAAAGTTATCGGTTAATGGGAAAAGATAAATATTATAAAATCTTGAAGATGCCGTGTGAGTGATCCTTATTTTGTCTACTATTTACCTTATCCAACCTCGTAGATTGACGGAGGCTACATCCGAAATTGCCGAAAACCTTTTTCTAAAATTTGGACTATGGTTATATATGTGATGAAACGTATAAAAAAATAAAACTTTTGTGGTTAGATATTTTGGCAAATTCTTTACAAATTTTGGAACTCAAAATAAAATAAAATGATACAGTATAATCTGAGATACACATTATGTTATGAGGTATTCTACAGACGAGCAGATTGAGTGATCCAATAATCAGGCTGTAACTTTTTTATTTCAACTTCGTCAAGTTTTTCGCTACTACTGTTGCGTAAAGATTGGAACAACTTTCAGAAAAGATCACTCATACCCATGCACATGCATCTAACGGGTATAAAAAAAACTGCTTTCGGCAAGTATTTAATCTCGATGTCAAAAGCAATATCATTTTGCTATTTAGTTACATTTAGGATTAAAACATTTAGGTAAAACAATTTCAAAATAAGAAAATTGTAAGTACAAAAAGTTTAGATTTTTTGTTTGTTTATTTGCATTGAATAAGCTCCAAAATTACTGGACCGATTTAGAATGCTACGTCATCCCTGAGTAACATAATCTACATAATTTTCCCGGACTCCGACGGGAACGAAGTCCGAGGTGAAATGCTATCTTGTTGGTGTAGTTCAGATTATACGAAAAAAAATTAAATAATAAGTCAATCTGAAAATTAAAGGTTAGGAATAGCTACTTTTGCTCCTATAAAAGCAGACTAAGATTATATTTCAGTAATAGATAAGTATAAAGCAAGGACTCCACTTTTAAAAATAACAAAGAATAGCAAAATGAAACTTACTGAGTAGTAAACTTGTTACTTATCATTTCATCAAGTTGTTCAACAACTTGAATAAGTAATTCTGGAGACATTGGTGACGTATAGAATTGCTCCATAACATCCTGTTTTACTCTAAGAGTTGTAGCGTGAGAGTATGCCGTAGAGACATGAACGAATGCTCTGAAATTTAAAAATAAAAGTAAATGGCGAGACTACAGGTGCTTTTCTAGAAATTTGTTAAACATTACATTCAAAAAAAAACTAGTTACTATAAGTTTTCTAGTTAAACAAAGGTTCTTAATCAATCTCCTAGACAAGAAGGACTTCTTCAAGGAAAATAAATTAATGTAATGTACTAAGTTTAATTGTGAACTTAAGGCCCGTATTTCAGAAGGAGACTCAAGTCTTGATCTATACTCTTAAACATTGATTGTCTCTTTCTCACACTATCAAAATGACAAAGACAACTGCTACTTAACCCGTCGCGCGGTTATTTACGCGCCGTGCGATACAAATCTTGCACACACCATGGGTGTACAAAAACCGCGCGAGGGTAAGATTAAGTATAAGATACTTAAGTATAGATCAGAGTCTGAATCGCTTTCTGTAATACGGATCTTAGTTTTTTGCTTTGTTATACTTAATGATAGTCAATAATCTTACTTGAGGTTCTTAACAGCTTTAGCAAGATATACGACTTCTCGTGTTCCCCGGACATTGGTCAGGACTGCAGATTTTAGAGGCTCATTGAAATTAACGGTTGCTGCTGAGTGAATTATAACATTCACCTGTAATGTGGTTTACAATCCTCAGTAAGAAATCAATGTCATAGAAAAACCATTAATAAAACGAAAATCTTTTAAAACTATTTCGAGTCTATAGAAAGAATTGTAACAGTGTGTAAGCGAATTAATAATTTTTTACCTTCATTTATGAGTATGACGGAAATTTTTGTACATCCTCATTTATTGATTTGAGGATGTTAAAAAATTACCTTTTCAATTGTTTTGTCAACAGGCATGTTAAAAGAATAAAAATGTAAGTCAGTAATATGATAAATTTTAGGTTAATATGTGTTCTACAAAATAAATAGTTTTACAATAGAGTGCTCAGGAATAGTTCCATAATTATAGTTGTAAAGTACTACGCTATGTAGCCCAAAACCATATGTGAGGCAAGTAATTTTTAATAAATTCAAGTTATTTTAAACTAATCAACATATCCCGATCTTTATTTATCTATTTTATTACTCAAAGCTTAGTTGTCATTTTAAAATGAAACATATGTATTAAAACATTATACATATTATAAAGTAAAAAAAATGATGCAATAGTAACTGAATTGACCGCCAAATCAGTAATACGGTGTTTCACTTAACGTAAATAATAAATAAATTCAAATTATTTTAAACTAATCAGCATAGCCCGACTTTTAGATACCTATTTTATTACTCAAAGCTTAGTTGTCATTTTAAAATGAAACATATGTAATAAAACATTATTCATATTATAAAGTAAAAAAAGTATGATGCAATAGTAACTGAATTGACCGCCAAATCAGTAATACGATGTTTCACATAACGTAAATAATAAATAAATTCGAATTATTTTAAACTAATCAGCATAGCCCGACCTTTAGATACCTATTTTATTACTCAAAGCTTAGTTGTCATTTTAAAATGAAACATATGTAATAAAACACTATACATGTTATAAAGTAAAAAAAAGTAGTAAAAAAAAGTATGATGCAATAGTAACTGAATTGACCGCCCAAATCAGTAATATGGTGTTTCACATAACGTAAATAAAATCTTTAATAATCGTAAAGCATATCTTTAAAATCGTAAAGCAAATAAATCTTTTTTTGATTATTTTTCGGCTTTTTCTTACCAGCCCGTACACGTGCCCACTGAGAGGCACAGGCCTCCCTTGAAAATTGAAGGGTATTTAGATCCTAGTTCACCACGCTGGCCCAATGCGGGGTAGTGGCTCGCCTTTCAAAAACGAATTTTCTTAGACGATATTTTCCTTCACAGGGTAAATGAAGAAATCCAATTATTCTGAGGCACATTTCTATTGAGTTATATTTAAATACAAAATTACATTTTAAGTGAGTGACCTGCGTGGCGGGCGAAAGACGACTGACGTCACCTCGCCCAACGCTACTGGAAGTGGCAAATATGCTGAATTTACAAAACGAATCATGTGTCCCTACAAAATAATAATTAACTAATAATTGGTAGGTACATAAATCCGAAAAGATAAATTTAGTGGTACAGTCTCGCACCAGGAGTTATCTGGCTGGGCTATTAAAACGTGCAACTGGAGCCCATTAAAAGCGGACTTACGATACATATTACTTCTCGCACTTGTATCGTTAATAACAATTTTGACTTTATTAACTTACGTACCTCCTTAGTTATTACTCGCCAACAATCTTTTTCGATACCCAATTGAACTTCAGTTAAATCTCCTGTAACGGGTATAATTTTTTCCACAAAATCTGGTTGATTTTTGTGCAGGTATTCATATAACTGAAACAAGAGATTCAGTGTGAACTTAGATAATTTATCGCACATTGGTTAAATGATCTAAAATTATATAAAAATTACATATTAAAAAAAAATTCCTTAACGTTTTTTCTGGAGTTTTGACATTTTAATGAATTTATCAGGCATATCTGATCTTCTTCCTTTTTCTTAGCGCTTAATCCCGTTTCTCATTCGGGATACGCTTGGTAGGATACAATTTGGTTGACCTACTATTATACAGTGGAGCAACTGCCATTTGACCACCCTGACCCTGGAAAGAAGAGAGCGTGACCGGATTGGGGCATGGTTACATTCAGTCACATGAATGTGCAAGTTTTCTCACGATGTTTTTCCTCACTGTAAGAGCATCGGTTAGTGTACAATTAATGTACATAACTCAGAAAAGAAGTCATTGGTATACTCAAGAGCACGTCAAGCTTGACACTTTGGACTTTGGACCGGCCCTGCATTGTATGGCGCGCAGTATAAATCAGAGCTCAGCTTTAACTGGTAGTGTAAAGCGTGACCTGCTCTTGACTGTAGAATTGTACATGGTGGCACTGGGGATCGAACTCGATGGCTTTTGCTTACGATCCGCTAGCTGTTTTGTTTTGTTTTATTTGTAGACGCTCTGACACATTTGTCTGATTAGGCTTAACTGATAATAGTCAAAATTAAGTGAAACATTTGAAATTTTGGATATGCTTACCGGATCTTTTAGTAATTCATTTAGTCTAGATTTCACTGCTTTGTTGTTTTTTGCCCTTAGTAATAAATATAACTTCTCAATTTTGCAGGATCTGGAAAAGTAATTACAAATTTTATTAGGTTTACTATGAAAAATTAAAGGTACATGCAGTTCTTTTTTTATTATAAGATGGGTTAACTCTTGACCTCAATCTTGACCATAAAGGTCAAAGATGAGGTCAACGATGGAGCGAGTTAACCCAGAAAATGCCTATAAAGGCACTGGTACTCCCACGCACCGACGGAACACGGCAAGCTGTTTGGCGTCGGACTTCGGTAGGAGGATGATCGCGAACCAGACGGCCCTTTACAGAGCCTACCACACCGCATGAGACCACAGGACGACACCTCAGATTCAGAAAAAAATGAATTGTCGTTGCCTGGGATGGTTCTTCTATTTTCTTAATGTCTCTCGGCAAATACCTAGTGTCTGTATTGGAAATTATATTTAATGCTTTTAAGTTAGGTATCAGTTCATCAAGACATGTATTGAAGCCTTAAAAAAGTTTTTTTTTAAATTTACGAGCGAGGGTGCACAAACCTGAATAGTTTTTCGATGAGTTGTTTTCCAAGAAAACCGGAGCCGCCTGTGATGAAAACCACTGCGCCGGAGTAAAAGCGTTGCACTGGAGAATCACCTATGGCGATCGTCTCATTAATGTTGCGGTTCCTCTCAATCTCCGCTTCGTGTATTGCTAGAGCCCGATCCATTTCAAGAAACTTTTTTTGATTTATAATCTGAAACTCCTACTTATACCTGACAAATTATCGAAATCTATGTATGTACTTTTTACAATGCCGCTTGATAGAACTATAGACGAAGGAATGAGTGTGTAAAAATACAAGTGCTCTGTTTCGAGTAACACATGGTCTAAGGTCAAGTCACTTAACATAAACTGGCACGTATTACATTTATACATGTTTGTTTTACGCAAAGTTCTGGTTTTATATTATCACCAATAATTTATTAGCTTTATAAAGGGTTACAGGAAACATGTCACGATACTGTCAAAGGATGGTACCTAAATGATAATTTAATGTGAACAATATACTTAGTTTAAAATAAAGAATTTTAACTTTTTTCCATTTATATAATCCTTTCGCAAAGTTTTTCAGTATTTTTTACCTTGTTGCATAGCTAAAATCTTAGAAATTGTTTATTAGTCTATTTTAATAGTTAGTCTTTTGTAATTGCTTAGATTCTATTTCAGTATCTCCCGACGCATAATGATATATATTTTTAAATCTAAACTTATTTAGATAAAAAGACCAACACGCATAGTGGTCAATATTTTATACGCATAATGATATATCAGCATGCGACGGATGGCATTTTGAATGTCTGACATTTTGGATATTTAACTTAATGCGTCAGTAAATATAGCAATATCAATATAGTAAGTATACTATTATTGTTTACGTAAAGTCCCACCATTTCTAAGATATTAATTATTTAATTTTTTTTTGAAAATAATGCCATTTCTACAAATGAAGTTTTTTCGAAGTTCTGTTTTTTTTTAAAATAACCATAGATACGTTACGTTGGACACCTCAAATAATGTTCATTTGTTTCTTAAAATGTTAAGAGACCCTCGTAAATAACGTGTAATGCAAAGTTTTCGTGCTAATTCACAGGACTGACTTTGACAGCCTGTCGTGTAAAAAAAATATACTAAGCGGATTGTAACAATTACATTAAAAAGTTGCTCAGTAATTTCAGAATTTTAAATGATATAATTCGGTCATTCTCACGGCAAGGTATTCTCGATTTTTATTTTTCATTTTTTCTTCGGCAAAAAAACTTGGAAAAGACGTTAAATTACACAAATCTATGTATTTGGCCCAACAATCAACTTTTTGATTTGGGCTATAAAGGACCAAAATTATGGCCGTGACGATAATTAGGTTAACCGTGACAAGAATGAGAAAAATGCTGTATTTTCATAGATTTCTTTTATTATCATACATATAAGATTTTGACATTAAACATTGTTATTACAAGAAAACACACGACTAATTAAATCTATCTCTATTAAATTAGATATTACAAATATTTTTTTTTATTAGTAATCGGCCTGCTCTTCACCACAAGCACAAAGTTTGAGGATGTAGTAAGCTCACCCCGGAAATGCCTATTCACTCGAACTTTAAAGAGATTTGGATTATATGAGCTCGGAATACAGAAGCAGGCAGTGCATTACTTGGCAGTACGCAATATAAAAGATGATGAAAAGCGCTCAGTGCGGATCCGGGGCATCTCGACAAGGTAAGGGTCCTGCAGTATGTCCGATTAGAAGAAGAAAAGGGCTGGTGGAATGAGCGTATGCAGCTCCTGTGCACACTCTTCGAAGCATATCTTTAAAAAAAAAACATAGGCAAAATACTTTGAGTTAAGCTTTGTAGTTTATTTATTGTAACCAGAGCTTTTTATCACCTCTGGCTTAGCCTTCTGGCTCTGCGATCCACCAAGTCCAATGCGGCTAGTTGGTATTTGGCTGAACCATCCCAAAGGTGGCTGCAATACTGCAAGCACCATCGTACCTGAGCTCTATAGAGGGACAGGAATTGATCGGGCGTGAAGTACTGCCTAACCTTATTTAAGGATGACCAGTTTTTTAACTGCAGTTTGGGCTTTGGACTTTACGGAGGTGCCGAAGTTAAAATTGGCAGATAATTTCATGCCGAGAAATTTAAGCTCACCGGTTATAGGAACAGATGTACCTTAGAAAGTAGGAGTCAGATTAAGCGACTCCGTTTTGCAAAGAAACTAAAACGCCTGTATTGTAGTGGCGTTGAAACTAACCAAATAGTTGTCAACCCATTGGAAGACAAGACTTAAGGTTGAGTTTAGCGCTCTCCTCTTTGAGACAATTTAATCCCCACGGGCTCTCTGACCTGACAGGTATCACTCCATGACTGTACTGTTATCTCCGTACGTAACAACTCTATATAGACAAAAGCATATAGTTGATGTGCAGAAGGAAAAGGGTCGCAGAGAAAACGGACCTCTGAGGAACTCCGGCGTCAATAGCCATCAGATCGAAAAGCAGCCATTGATAATTACTTGGATTGACCGTTCACTCAAAAAGTCAGCTATCCAGTCACGGAAGTCGGCAGGAATAATGTGTTCAGATCGTGAAATTTTAGAAAAGTAATAATAAAGTTACACTAGCGTAGTGTGTTTTCATTGTAATATAATCGAAAATTACCATAATGTAGTTCATGAACTTTGGACAATAATACGATGTAAGCATTTGACTTATTACTTAAAGCAAGTATATCGTTTAATTGCGTAAAAAGCAGATGTTTGTTCTCGGGTCATGGGTTTTCGTGTCTGTCTATAAGTATGTTCCAAGGGACTCACGACACAAAGACAACCTTTATTTCTTCATTTAATTGTTTTACAGTGAAGTAGCAGAGGAAATAAAAAAAGAAAGATTTATTTGCATGTATTTATATTTATATTCTTTTTATAAATCAGCTACTCTGTATACTGTTATTATTTATTTTTTTCTTCTTCTTATTTTGATCTCTGAAAGACCGGTATTTGGGATAAACTATTTTAAGTTTAATATTTTTTTTAATTTTAATTACTTACTACAATTCAATTATATGTGATTTTGGGCCACAATACCACTTTACAGCCATAATTAAAAAATTGTTTTATAATACACCATTGTAAAAAAAAAGAATCATACTTATCAGTATCGTACATTTTTGTATCCTGTGAGTCACAGTAGAAAATAAAATAGATTTCCTTAGCCAATGCTAAGCAGAAACAACGTAACTAACTAAGTAACTTATACCACTGAACATAAATTTAAAAACACAATATAACCCATAAAAGAAGAGAATTGTTACAATATAGTGAAGAATTCTAAACCAAAACTGTTTCCTTGCTGCAGCTTCAGTTCCTTCCAAGGACTCTCTTATGATGTATTTTCTACAGCCGATCACCCATAATGCCAGAAATGTATCCCAGTTAAGGTCAGACATGTCAAAATTGTATATAATGCGATCTCTTGGGGACATACTTTCAAATAGTTTCCGCAAGTTGCTATCTCCGAATTTCCATTCATTTTTTATGAAGTAGCCTAGGGCTTTATTCAGTTTGTATGTCAAGTTGTACACTTTTGTAAGCCTAAAAATAAAACACGTTATTATATTACTAGGTACTCATTTTTAAGTTTAACACTTAAATATAAATCGTTTTGTTTGACAGGCATCGACTTGCACTACTTTTGTGAAAAAACTGAAGTCGTAAGAGTAATACAGGGTGTAAAGGACAGCTAAGCAAATACTTAAATGATGGAATCTATCCATAACTATCATCAGCTATAAGTAATTTTTTTTTCCGGAAACGTCATGTTAAGAGGTTTTCATTATTTACCAACTTTGGTGCTACGCAACGTATCGTGAAACCACGCCCCGCGCGAGATCCCCCCGCGCCGCGCTGCTATCAGAGTGCGATGTATATTGCTGGTTTTCGTATTATACGTTGTTATGATTGTTTTTTATTTCAACATGGAGTGTATTCGATCAAATAATAAAAAATGCTAGCAGAAAATATTAAAAAACATGAAATAATAATGAAAATTTTCCGGAGAAAAATTCTACTGGGAATCATTTAGAATGATTGTCTGAGTCCAGGGTTTTAGTTTTAGCTAAGCTGTCTTTTACACCCTGTATATTTCATTACTTACTTAATAATTGGTTCAATAATACAAGTAAATCAATATTCATGTATTGTTGATGTGAGTTAAAATCGAAGCTTATTTATAATACAAAATTTTAAGTCAACGCACGTAGAAAGAGCCTTGGCCGCCAGTGGCACTTATTGTGTCTGCGCCAGAGCACAACATATTTATTTTATTTATTTAACTTAATGCACTGAAAGTACAAAGGCGGACTTAATGCCCAATGGCATTATCCACCAGTCTACCTTAGGGTGATTGGTGAGAGTGAGTGGTAGGTGCACACCTCATCCGAGGTGAAAGATAAAATATTAAATTATAAACATTATACTTACGAAACTAAATATAAATAATAATAAACATAAATACATATGCCCTTATAAATATATTATAAATTAATGTATAATATACATAAAACACATATATCTTCTTATATATAATATTGGAGGTCCTGATTCACTGACTCATCAACGCCCAGCCCAAACCCTTAGACCTAGAAAGCTGAAATTTTGCAAAAAGGTGTCTTTTATAACGTAGAAAAGCAATAAGAAAGGATTTTTCGGAATTCAACCCCTAAGGGGGTGATGTGGGGGTTCAAAGTTTGCATGGAGAAAAAAATTTTTTTGGACATTTTGACACGAAACTTCGTCAAGATATACCTTAAAGCAAATAAACGGACACGTATTTCGCAATTTTTCGAAAATCATCCCCTAAGGGGTCAAGAATGAAATGGGTACCTAAAAGAGTTCTTTGTGCGAGCGATAATTATATACAATAAATACGAGTAAGAGTGGGTTGTACCATCTTACTTTAACAATAACAAACTTCAAAATTTCAGTTAAAGTATCGGTTAGGCCAACAATTAGTTGCATCAGTTGACAAATTGTTAAATGACCTCATAACTATAACCGTAACCGTAACTGCCCACTTTTCGCTGGTTAGTGTTATAGTTAGTGTTAAGTTACCCGTCAAATTGACAAACGCGTTGAATATAACCTCTAAACATCATGTCCCTGCTCCAAGAAATACTCGCGGAAACCAGTTCCCAAGACGAAAGTGATGATTTTGTCAGTGTAAATAGAAAAAGAAAAGTATACTTACCTATACTTCATTTTTTTCGTATTAGAAATTATGAAAACAATGAAGCAGTGGTAGTAAACATTTTCTTACAAACAGAAAAACTATGATAAATTAAAGAGTTGAAATAAAATAATTGAAAGGCCTGAACTATGCCACCAATAATATACTTTTGTTTTACTCTACAACAATGAATTTGTCATTACGCCGACTAGTTATTTGTTCTTTTAAGTACTCTTACTAGGTTGACTAGAAGAAATCCCCTCGTGGGATCAGTCCGCCTTTGTAAACTTCCTAGTACTGTAAACGTATTATCATTGTACAATAAAGAATAAATACATACATACATACATGACTGATAATAATTGCTCTGAATAAGAAACGGAGAGCAAGTTGAAACTATTTTAAATATAGATCTTGAAAACAAAACAAAATAGATTTAATTTAAATATTTAAAAACCCCCTTTCTGAGTAAGGCGGTAAGACGGAGGCTGATGAAATGTCTGGTTTTGTCTCAGTTGGATTATTGTGATACAGTGTATGATCCGTGCCTAAACCAAAAGCTGAAAATCAAGTGCTGACAATGCAAAACTCGTCTATTAGATTTTGTTAAAACGTCTCCAAACGATCCTATAATCACACTCTTCTTAATAAATACTTACAACAGACTTGATATGAAAAATAGAAGGACGTTAAAATTATGTAATTTAATTTTCAAACTAAAGAAACTTAAGATCCCTGCCTAACTAGCTAGAAAACTAGCTTTTTTCAACTTTTTAGCATAACAGTATTCTACATATTACTCAAGCCCTTTCATTTGATACCTATATTGAAGGGGTAGTGAAAAGAAAAATTAACATGCGATTTTGTTGGCGACCATATTGGATTTTCATTTTTATTCATAGTGTAATCTATTCTACTAGTCAAGAGCTTTTATTTGATACTCATATTGAAAGGGTTGTGAAAAGAAAAATTAACCTGCCATTTTATTGGATTTTCATTTTTTTTTCACAGAGAACTCTCTACTAATCAAGCCCTTTCATTTATACCCATTTTGAGAAAGACATGACAAAATATGTTCCTAAACCGTTAAAAAATGACGTAGTAGAATAATTCTTCAACGCTGGACTGGAAGTGAAAGGAAAACTTTGAATGTGCCAGCTACCTACTCTTCCCAGGTATACAGTAAAAGTCTGTAAGTGGGATACGAGGGTTCTGATGTATAATGGGCGAAAAGCTGACGACTTCTCAACATTATACAATTTGTCCCATCTGATAAACCCTCAGAATTTGTGTCAAACGTGAGGCATTACATAGTTCGCTAGAACAACTGATGCTCTGCCTACCCCGTTAGGGATTATAGGTGTGAGCGTATGTATTATGTAAAGTAATAAACAATGTTGATTGAATTATTTGGTATTATTTATTACCACAAACTATTACTAAATCACAAGATACTCAATCACAACATTAATTAACTAGTGATAAAGAGCTAGTTAATGAATGCTGTAATTAAGTTACAAACATGAAAATTAATGCTGTTACTGAGTTACTATTAAATAGCTAATACGATGTAGAATAAAATAAAGTAAAAAATATGAGGTAAATACGAGAAATTTCACATTTTAAAACTTGACGAAAAACAAAGCTGATTTCTGTTTCTGTTATTTCTGTAAAAAAAATAACAAATAAGAATTTTAAAAATGCTAATCTTTTTTTTTTCTTAGATTTTTTAAAGTATTTTTCCCGTTCATAAAATGAAGCAAAGTTTTCCTCATTTTAATATGTGCACATTATAAAGACTCACAATAATAATATAATATATTATAAATATATATTAAAAAAAAATTTGATTAAGCAAATTTTACCTAAGCAGTCACCATTTCATTTTACACCACCCGCCAGCAGACAACAATTACAAAACAACAATAAGAATAACAAAAAAGGGCTGGGATAATTTAAAATTTTCATGTGATTATCAAACAGAAACAAATGAGAAATAGCACTTTAACAAAATGAAGAGAGGCAAGCCAGTTGGCTGTACAAACAGTAGCACGTCAGGCTACCCATTGGGACTAAGAAAGCAGGCACTATTACGAGCAAGATACGGCCGACGCGATGTCAAGTTCAACATGCATAGTCTGATGCGCCGCCGTGTGCACAACTCAACTATAAAACTGATAAACAAAACTGTGAGAAAAGATAGAAAAAAAACAACAGGTATAACAAGAAAAACAAAAATGTCGGCATTGACTGTATGTTTGTGAATCACCTTTACCTGACAGTGACGCGTTTAGTCGCGTAGAAAAAATTTGGTATTATATTTGGGTATTTTATAATTCGCACGCCTCGGCAAGATTGCATTAAGCTTCTAGTGATACTACAATCTGTTAAATATAGGAGACAATTTTGCCGTAAAAAGGCCCATTGGGTGACTTTAAATTAGCGAAAATTAAGGATAATAATAATAATCTTTATTGTCACATCAAGAATTACATAATAACGTAGACGTCCTGCATCCCGTGATAGTTTACACTGTGTTACAGGATACGGGGTGTCTTCCCATATATGCTTCAGTTACATTTCGACAGTGCTTACTAAAGAGTTCACAATTTCGATTACTATTAATGTTACTAATCTATGAAATATTAAATTTAGAAGAATAGTAAGTATACTGGATTGAGTTGTGAGTGTATAGGAGTGTGTGTGTGTGTGAGTGTTTGTGTGTGTGTGTGCGTGTGTATGTGTGTGTGTGGTGTTTATATGAGTGCGCGTACGTGTATTGTGTGTACAACAGTGAAGGGAAGATATGCAATGATAAAAATAATTTAATGTTAACGTATTGTATGTACGAGTTTTTCGGTGTCACCGTAACTTAATGATTTTAGTATATAAATTGGTTTTAGTTTGAGTTCTAAATTATTTAATTCCTAAATTGAGTCCCCACTATTGATTTGGTTATAAAGATAAGACGATAAAAACTCATATTGCCTTTGCGCAAAACTGGTGTGGGCTGTGACCCCAGGAAAACGTCGGGTTCTAACATTAATGAATAGTTTCAGCCAGCTCGTAGACAATGGAAGTATAAGTCCAAAAGGGCAGAAATATCGAACCCTTAAGAACAGCACGCTGCGCCCGCTCTAATGGCAGAATATGGCTCTTAGGGCTCATGCCCAAAAAACTGAGCAACTTTTCTCGAAGAACATAGTCGAATAATAAAAAAAATATTTACCTCTCTAAATATTTTGGTATCAGTATAAAAAATATTTACCTCTCTAAATATTTTTTTATACAAAAGTAGAATTTTTTAAAGTATTTAATTATGGGTTTCTTGGAGAAAGTTGTTCAGTTTCATAGGGAGAATCACTACTTAAAGTTCACAAATTATTTAAGACGTCCCATATAGTTGCACTGTCTAAACTTTTGAAAAAATAGGTCAATGTTTTTACAGCACATTAAAGTGTCAGTTAATGAAGGACAGGCTAGCGATTCTGTAAAAATCAGTCATTGTCATTACACTGAAACCCTACCGACACTCTGACGGCATTATGAGATCAGTGGTCTCACAGTGCCGTCCAAATGATTATCGTTGCAATCTCAATCGTCTCTCAATAGTTTGAGAAAATGGTGGCGATTTCCAGCCAGAGTCACGTTATTCAGAGACAATACGTAAAAATTTTCGAAACGTCAATGCCACTCAGAAGTAATCACTGTCAGTGACTTTTTTTTTTTTTTTTTTTAATGGCGTGACACGGTTTGTGTATTTGCCACTGACAGTATAAAAACGAGTCAGTGACTTGCCATGATGTAATTATCATCTGGGGGCTCGGTAGTGCGTCCTTCCCAAGTAGAGCAAAAACAAACAAAAAAGGCATAGTACCCCATTTTTTCTCGGAGCCCATTCAGGACATTTTCGAAGTGCGAATGTAACGTTAACCACTTCAATAAATTTTATATGGGTTATAAGTGTTCGTAAGTACCTACCTGTCAAAAAACTATCACACACCGTGTTGAACTCGACTGTCTAGTATCGAACTTCATTTTTAAACCTGCCCTAAAGTATCACTGAATAGCTTTTAAAAATATCTGTTATGGATCAGTTTGTTGCCTGGAAGAAATAAATCTAAACGGCTGATAAATGGAGTCTTTGATATACTTATATTTTTTGGTGTACAATAAAAAGTATTGTATTGTGTTGTATTGGGGCTAACTGTTTTAGAAAATATAACTTATTTTATAACTCAAAAAAACTTATGTAAAAAAAAGTTCCTTGTTACACTCTGAGCCATTTCATTGAGTCTTAAAATAAATATTAATGCAAACATGATAAATCTTACTTCATCTGATTTTCGTATTTTGAGCTGCTATTCTTATTTCTAATTGGAAAAATAGAAGTGTATTTAAATAAGTAATTTAATGTTACAGCAGAAAAATTTAAGAAATATATACTTAGAAGATTTTATAGTTTTCCTAAGGGATTATCTTTTGTATTGCGCACTGCCAAGGAGTGGAATTCTCTGCCGACGTCTGTATTTTTGAGCTCATACAATCCGAATATCTTTAAAGTACGAGTGAATAGGCTTCTTCTGAGTGAGTTTGCTACATCCTCGACCACATCTTTGCCCTGAGCTAGATTGAAGTCAAGAGCGAACCCATTCTTAATAAAAAAAACAACGAGTTGCACTCCGGGAG
Organism: Aproaerema taeniolella; assembly: GCA_949987775.1. Taxonomy (NCBI): domain Eukaryota; kingdom Metazoa; phylum Arthropoda; class Insecta; order Lepidoptera; family Gelechiidae; genus Aproaerema; species Aproaerema taeniolella. The sequence goes on from OX465253.1 coordinate 11,518,612, forward strand.
TGCCGGCAGAAGTGAAAACTTGAACATTAACGTAGTGCATTAATATTTAATTTAATTTTTTCTATGCTGACACCGGATGAAATCTTGACTTTTGTAGTTTTAATTTCCTATATTTATTCTCCGCCTTACGAATTTTCGATCAGGATCACGTGTCAGTCACGTGTGCGTTAGTTTAACATTTTTACCCATACTTGAAAGTGCAAAACGCCGCTAAAGAAGTTTTCACTTAAAAAAATTATATCCCACTACCTTTTTAAGTAGAGAAACGCAGTGCGAGCATGTTGCGAGACTTGCTTCTTTTTATATGTTTTTCAATTGGATAGTATTTAAATTGTCAGAATTTCAATTTCTTTATTATTGTTATTTATCTAACATAAAATGTACCGAAAGCTTTTAAAAACCAGGTCAGAAATAAGTAAAAGCTTGGAAACAGGCTTCAAATATTGTACTTTTGAACGGATTACGGGTATCAGCTGCTGCAGGTCAGTCTTTTTAGTTTTTATCACAAAAATTGCTCTTTTAATTTTTTTGTCTTTATCTTTACAAAATCACGAATTACTCGTGGTTCACGCTTATCTCTTTGCCCTCATAACCTGTGTGACGCTTGAGAAAAACATAATATTATGTTTTTTGGAAAACACAGCAAGAAAATAGGTGCATCGCATTTCTTATATTTGAATTCTTGAAGAAGTGATTACCACTTAGCGTTTATCTGTTTCATACCTAACTACGACGAGAGTCTTAGCTGACCAGTGACCATCTGACCCAGCTGACTTACATATTGGAAATAGCTCAGCATGCTGTAAATTATTTATATGAATTACTTTTATAAATTGCAACTTTTATTCCAGGTGTGAGTCGAGGGTTTAAACTTGTAAATAGGGACAAGAATTGAATCTGCACATCAGGCAAGGAGAGGCCATTCAAAAAGTTGATTTTTTTCATGAAAATGAAATAATTATCGGAATATCTACAAAAAGTACGATTGAGCATAGTTTTGCAGTAGTAATTTAATAATGATTCCTAATCTAATAAATTCCAAACATACAAAGCATAAGGATTATTGGTTTTTCTGTTCCTTTCACCCAGTAGTTAGGTATTCTGAATGTTATCTGCCCTTATATTTACAATCAATGGAAACCTGCATTCATTGCTGGTTGCTGTTCCGGGACTGTATACGATACCTAAAACACTGTGTATGTGTAGTGTATACTATATAATCTCATTCCATACTCTATTTGACTATTCCAGAGCTTTTATACAAACAATCCCTGGGGATTCTAGACAGTACCTGATTTCATAATCTTGGTTTCATAAATTATAAATAAATAAAACGCCATACACTCAAAGGCCCACATTAAGGTTTTCTCTTGTGTCGTGGGTCCCTCGGAACCCCTTATAAAGACAGACACAAACACCCGCGACCCGACAATAAACATCTGCTTTTAACACAAATATTTGCCCCAACTGGGATTCGAACCCAGGACCCGTCGATCAAGAGGCAGTGCCACTACCACTCGACCAAACCAGCCGTCAATTGCTAGTAACATTATGGTAACATTATACAACCTTAATGCAATCTTACTGTTCAGCAAGTACTTGTAACTTCTTACTTAGACATAGACATACTTCTGTAGAAACTCTAGGAAATAAAATTTTCTAAAACATAAAATTCCAAAATAGAGTCAGAGATGTTTCGACTTTTATCATCCGATAAGTACCACTTTTCAACCGACTTTAAAAAAAGAAGGAGGTTCTCAATACGACTAAGTTTTTTAGGGTTCCGTTCCCAAAGGGAAAAAATGGGACCCTATTACTAAGCCTCCGCTGTCCGTCCGTCCGTCCGTCCGTTCGTCTGTCACCAGGCTGTATCTCGTGAACCGTGATAGTTACTCAGTTGAAATTTTTACAGATGATGTATTTCGGTTGCTGCTATAACAACAATTACTAAAAACTAAAATTACTTACAAACCAAAACGGCATCAAAATAATTAGTGACGTTTTGGTTCGTGGTAATTTACTAATAGGCATTGTAGTCCGCGGAAAATACGATAACTGAATAAATAAATCATGTAATTTTAAAATATTCGAAGTTCCACAGTAGCACGTTTATGCTACGGTACCCCACACGTCATCTTCCTCTGATGAAGAACTCCATCTCGACCATTAAACTTTATGCACTTGTCCTGCAAGTAACTTTCAACCAGGCGCTACAGGTAGGAAGGTACCTGATGGTAAACCAGTACCTCCCTTATCGTCCTCCAGGGTAACGAGTTAAAGGCGTTGTTGATATGAAGACTTGCCGCAATCGCGTCAACGTCGAGCGTGACTGTCGGAAACCGAACTGGTCATTCGACAGGTCGGGGCCGACGCTCCACAAGTGCGTGCTGAACCAGAGGAAATAATTCTTTCGAATAGTTTTCCGGCCTCGTCCAGCAGGCAAATGGGTCGGTATGCAGAAAGAGAATCTGCAGACCTGCCCTATTTCCTCAAGAACACCAATCGTGCTTCTTTTCAGCCCGTGAGAACCTAACCTAACCTAAGTTTAATTTCACTTAATATACAAAAACAAGAATTGATCTAAAGACCAAGCAAGCAAGCAATTTTTCATCAATGGTGTTCCTTAGAGATTTTAAAATGTCCTCTTTTCTCGTATCCATTAACATTTCAGAGTTTTATACTGGGTACATCATAGACATAGAAATAAGTTGAATACCACTTTCTAAACCAAAAGTCCTCAATGACCTGTATTTCTATACAAAGTATATACATGTATAGAGGTTAGTGAAGTTTCGAAAGACTTGTTGTAAAGTAGTCATAGCCATAGAAAAAATAACTGTGCATGTCATAGACATCTTTATGTCAGTCTCAGATTAATGAAATCCATTCTTTGAGTATGTAGTATTTGTTTAAATCCATTCCATTAATCTGAGATGTCAGTGGTACATTAACATGACTTCAACTTATTTCTATGTTTATGAAATGGAATAATACTTATATGGCAATGACCTATCATACAACTTATACCAAGTCAGTGTTTCATTGAGAAATCATTGAGAAACGATCGGTGGACATAGACAATGGATTTTGAACGAAAAGTTTTCCATTTGGAAGTCATTAAGGTGTTCATTCAGCTTACACTCCACTGACACACTTCTGAGACACAACTTTAACCCTATCGAAACTCAACTGAAACCCTATCGACATCCAACTGGAGTTACAGAATCGAGGCCCTGATATATTGTTTTCAGCATAGCTAACAGAAGACGCGTGATATAATTTTGTCATGCTGCCTGTTCCGTGCAGACGCTATGCGACAGAACGAGAGGGCGAAACGAGATACATATTACGAAATTATTTCATGCGTCTATGCTAGCTATGCTAGAGCTTTTCTAAGATGCGTCGATTTGTACTTACATGCAACCCTTATGTAATTTAATTACATACTTATTATGACATACTACAATAATATATTATGCTGTACTTACATTGGTTTTCTTCCTAATAATATGAGAATCCCATCGACCATGTAACCAGGAATTCGATGGCAGATCATGCAAATTAAGAAAAATATGATTTCATTGTTTGTAAGTATAGCATACTGATACCACAAAGTGAACCTAGTCTGATAAGTTGGTCCTTTGTTACGCAAAAACTTGTTTGTTTCATCTGAAAAAGTAAAAACAAAATTGTAATTAAAATGACAACGTTGAACATGGATAATATATATTTGTATATGTATAAGTATTTACAAATTAAGTAGAATAAAGAGTGAAAACCAAAACGTCGCGTTGTCGATACCGCACAACTTCACTTCTTTTTTGGTTATTAATTCAAGTTTAGTAAAGTCATTATGATGCAAGTTATTTGGAATTGTATATTTGAAAATAATTACTTTAAAATTTTTTTGTTCCTGACCCTTCACTACTATGTCGATTCCCGCCCACCTCTTGCCATTAGTGTATTACTTTGCTTGGGGTTTCAGAGTTAAAGAAAAAGATTAATTCACCAAACGTGATGGGGTTTCTAGTGCCTGTTACAGTGTATATTTGAATATCAGTTCCTCCTCTCTGCCGGCGAACTACGGTCTCATGAGCGGCAGCTATAGTCGCGTTGTTTACTAAATCGACGGGCACTAAGTCAAGATGAATGTTAACATCACAATATATTGTGTGTATAAGTCCAAGTCCAAGACCAACGATAATCTGAAAAACAAAAGTTGTAATAAGTTAGCAGCTAACATACTATACAATTCCAGTAACCTAACATAATCCCAAAAATATAATCAAATTATTTTTTTCAAATCTCAGGTTCGCTGTGAATCATAGATCTATCTTTTGATATGCTAATATTTTGATGAACATTGACTTAATAGCTATGGTTATCAAGAAGTTGACCCAAAATTAGCAGTAAATCAGAAAAATAAAAAATACTGTCAAATCTTGGGTAAGCCTCTAACCGAAGGTTAAATATTGAAGAACATTGACCTTAACTAAACAGGGTTTTAATTATTTAGGGACTTTTCCCAACTTTGTTTGCGGTCGGGACTTCTTGTGTGCGTGCGCCTACCAGGATAGTCTATTATTTGTTGTCCGCAGTGGGATATCTTGAATTTTCTGGTTTTTCTCGACCGTGGACCACCAAGAAGCCCCTTGGTCTGCCCCTTGCGTTTTGCCTGGCGCTGACAATTTGCTCTATTTTCGCGGAGTAACTTTCTTTTGGGGTCACTTATAGGGGACTCTGCGATTTTTCAAACAACGAAAATGGCTTCGGACATGTTTAGGGTTAAAACTTTCAGTTTTATTAGACTATAATATGGTAATTCTAATACTTAACAATTTCTTAGTAAACATAACTCTACAATTAAACAGTGTTGTATCACCCTAGTATTCCTCGCTTATAACTTTTAAACATGGTAGATTTATGTTTAAACTAGCTTTCTGCCCGGGACTTCGTTCCCGTGGGAATTTGGGAAAATTATGTAGCCTATGTGTTAATCCAGAGTTTCAGCTACCTCCATACCAAATTGTATCAAAATTGGTCCAGCCGTTTGAGTGTGAAAGAGTAACAAACATCCATACACCCATACATCCATACTTACAAACTTTCGCGTTTATAATATTAGTAAGGATAAGGATATGGCATCAATTTTCTTAGGAACGATATTGTACTCCTTCCTTCCCCCTCCCATTCGTTCTGTCATTCGGCCACCACAAGAAAAGAACTGCGCAGCTGCGCATCAAAATTATAAAATATGTGCTAAAATCAACAATACAACGGTTACAATAACCGTGTAAAAGGGTCGACCCTCGCGGAAATCACATGTGATGAATAAGCAGTAAGTGAACCAGCGCACGCAGTGAGTACTTTTGAACTTTATCATCTTCCTCACCATTGCTCCCTACTTTCCATTTTTGATCCTCCGATCTGGATATTTTGTATTAGTTTTGCTGTTTTAATCATTGCATTGTTGCCGGGGTTCGATACTAAAAGAAAATCATCTGTTTGTTTCAAGGTTAATATCTCATCATTCAATTGTATGGAAAATCATAATTTTAAGGTTATGAAAAAAAAGGTGAATTCAATTTTAGAACGTGGTATGGCGTATGCGCTTATAAAAAAAATAGTTTTGTTCTTTAAGTTGGTATAATGCTTGGCAAGTAACAAGTCATTCACTCATAGTCATTCAATCATTTAAATGTCAAACTAACTTACGATTTGCTTTGCTCGCGGTTTGTATTGTTTTACTGGAAAATTTTGTCTTGTTTTTTGTTAAATTGTATTAGAAACAACGACTGCCGCAATCGAAAACCAGTTGTGTATTATTCAGTTAGATTCAGTGTATAGTGCAGCGATTTCTGCACAAAACACTATAAGCTATATGGAAGCAAAAACTATATGGAAGTTAAAAACATGTTCATAATAAAATACCGTGATCTCGATTAGATAAAGGAAAAATATATGTCCTCTTTTGTAACTATGCAGACTTAAGCCGGAAAATCAGTTGATATGAGTGAACTCCACGAAAAAATGGAGAGTTTTATGGACAAATATTATTCCATTAAGGTATGTTACGAGAATTGTTTTCGGTCTCAGCAATCTAACCAGGGTCCATAAAACCAAAGGGAACTGTTTAACAGTTTAATTCATGAAAATGAAAGTTTAACTCATGTTCATAAAATGCATTATTTGATAAGTTCTTTGACTGGCGATGCAACAAATTTGATAAAACACTTGCCCATTTGCAATTCAAATTACCTTGTTGCTTACGAGTTGTTGATGGAAAGATTTGATAACACACGGTTGATTGCTGATACCCATTTGGAAATTATAATTAATTTGCCTCAACTACAGTTAAAGTTTAATAATCAAATGCGTAAATTTTTGGATACATTGAAGGAAAACCTACATGCCTGAGAGGCTCTTGGTATGCCTGTGGCGCATTGGAGTTTCATTCTGTTGCATATTCTCTTAAAAAAACTTGTTTTTTTTTAATTGCATGTAAAGGATGTTGACATGCCAAAGGTGGACGATTTCATTGATTTCATTGAATCTCGTTGTAAGGCCATCGAATACGCTTCTATGTTGACTTCTCAAAACACTGATCAAAGGGATGGTTCAAATAAGGCTACGCCTAAACTTCAGTTGTTACAAAGGCGTGTATTTGTTGCGAAACGAAGGTCATGAGCTGTTTAACTGTCAAAGGTTTTTAAATATGTCGCCACATGCTCGTAAAGAACTTGCTAAGGAAAAACGACTCTGCTTCAATTGTTTGCGGCCTCACACATTTAATCAATGCACTTCAAAATTTGTTTGTAAGGTTTGTAAAGGCTTTCATCACACATTGCTTCACTTGCCACGGCTTGATAACAGTAACACACAACATGGAAACTCATCACAACATGGAAACTCATCACAACATGGAAACTCAACACAACATAGCAACACATCTTAAGAACGATTTGCCGTCTCATCCTATATCAGATGGGATAGCAAGGTGTTTTGAAGGAATGGTTCTGCCTTTCACAAACGGCAAAGGATTGATTTCCTCTTAGGAGCTGACATGTACGATGAGATTCTCACTGGCGGATCGACAGTAAGGGTTCGTCCGGGCCTGCCAGCGGCAATCCCAACGAAGTAAGGATACCTACTCACAGGGAGAACATACATAGATGGATTTTCAAAGGATAGTTGCACATGTAATCATGTTTGTTTAGAGCAAACAATGTCAAGGTTTTGGGAAACTGAAAAGCTTCCGTCAAAGGGAATAAATAAATTCAGTAATAATGATACTAAATTACTGTATAATAAGGCGTGCAGGAAATTCATCGTCCTTATCAAATAATATTGAGGCGATCAAACGCGATTGAGCCAGTTAAGGAATATCAGCTCAATATGATCACATATGGTGTGACATCTGCTCCATTTATCGCCATGCGGAGCTAAAGGAAATTGGTTGAAGATAAATTAGCGGAAACTGGTACTAAAGGAAAGGTAGCAAAGGCTTGTGATGTTTTACTTCAAGATATATTCGTTGACGATATCGTATCAGGAGCTGCGACATTACAGAATGCTCTGGATTTAAGGGATGGCTTAGTTGCTCTTCTTAAATCAGGCTGCTTTGAGCTGAGAAAATAGTGTAGTAACTCAAAGGAATTCTTGGTTAATATACCTAAAGAGTCCACCAACCCGCATTGGGCCAGCGTGGTGGACTATTGCCTAAATCCCCTTCGTGGTTCGAAGGGAGGCCCGTGCCCCTCAGTGGGGACGTATATGGGCTGATAAGAGGTATACCTAAAGAGCATTGTGAGGTACCCCTTGAGTTTAACATTGACGGCGATTTCGTGATTAAAATTCTGGGTCTTAAATGGAACTCCAAGGATGATAGTTTTTCGTACAATGCGAATCTGGAAACCAGTACATACACTAAAAGGTCTCTTCTTTCTAATATCTTAACTACTGGAGCTAGCCATCCATGTGGATGGAGCTGTTCCCATCCACATGGATGGCTAGCTCCAGTAGTTTTCAAGGCGAAAAGCATGATGCGAACATTGTAGCTTTTACAAATTGAATAGGATGAAACTCCACCTATCGCGTTCATCAAGGAATGGAAGCAGTTTTCAGAAACTTTTTCTTCATTACGTGAGATTTCTATACCACGTTATATCTTGTATGATTGTGGAAAAGATTTTCAACTTCACGCTTTCAGCGACGCGAGTGAAAAAGGATATGCTGGCGTAGTTTATCTTCGCGTTACGGATAGTACAGGTACTAAGGTTTTTCTTCTTGCAGCTAAATCAAAGGTTGCTCCCATTAAACAAAAGTTGACGATCCCAAAATTGGAGTTAAATGGTGTACTCCTTGCAGCCACATTGACAGTACATGTGAGAGACACTCTTTCGGAGATTCCCATTTCATCCACACATATTTGGTGCGATTCTTCCATCGTTCTACCATGAGCTCTCCTCATTTTTTGCGAATGTATGAGGGAAATAGGGTTTCACAAATTCATAGTCTGATTGATCCGTCTGTATGGCGCTACGTTCCTACAAAGCTTTATCCAGCGGACGCCGCTTCTCGTGGTTTGTTTCCAAATCAGTTAGTAATTCATCCTTTATGGTGGAACGTGCCTTGGCTTGTGGCTGAACCTACAAGCTGGCCTCGTCAAAGGATCATGGAGAAAGGAATTTTATCAATGGAACAGGAGCCGCCTGCTGAGTACACTAAAGCAAACGATAATTTGGAATGTTTTGTCGGCGTGCATGCAGACGAATCTCTCATCACTCGTTACAGCTATCTTTTAAGGCTTTTACGGATTACTTGTCACTGTCTAAGGTATATTCAGAATTGCAGGTCTAAAACTAAAGGATCTAAAAAATTTATTTCAGCAAAGGAGCTTGATCGCGCGATGACAATATGGATAAAGGAGGTTCAACAAACTTCTTTTCATAAGGAATTAAAACTTAATACTGCTGAGAAAGTTTTTTTAAGAACAAATTTATTCCGACTTAGTCTATTTATAGATTTTGAAGGTTTATTGCGAGTAGGAGGAAGGTTAAAAAATTCGTCCTTGCCATATGATGCAAGGCATCCTATTTTACGCAATCATCATTTCACCAATCTTATGATTGACAGTTATCACTTGAAATATCTTCATGTTGGACCAAGTACCCTACTTTCTCTTTTGAGACAGAGATTCTGGATTTTGTCTGGTAGACAAGTCGTTAGACAACGCGTTTTTAAATGCTTGCAGTGTTTCAAGCAAAGACCTAAAGGAATGGAACCATTCATGGCAGACTTGCCATCAGGCAGAGTTCAACCATCTAAGACCGGTGTTCACCAAAAATATAACCAACGGTTAAATCGCGGTTAGAAGCTAATCAGACAAAATGTCAAAAAAAATGTTTGAAAATGATATTGTCAAATCTCTGGTTAGCTGCTAATCGTTGGTTAAATTTTTGGTGAACACTGGCCTAAGGCATTTTCATCTATGGCAGCAGATTTTGCAGGTCCTTTTTTTACAAAAGAAAGTAATTTAAGAAAGGCGAGGGTTCAAAAGGCATATTTATGTACGAGTATCTTTGTGT